>CM067765.1:37900944-38430944 GCA_034642375.1 Vigna nakashimae
GGCAGAAACGAGGCAAACACTCTCTCTTCCACCCCTTTGAAGGAGGATCTTGGATGCTCAGGCTACCTCTTCACCTTTATTGGGTTTATTCTTTCATTCTTTCATTGTTATTCATCTAGGTTCACCATGAATATGGTGAACTAAACCTTGTATGTTTGTTGGGGAATCAATGTAATCTCTTGAAGCTCTCATATATGGATTTGTTGAGTACATCTTTTAATTAAGACATATGCTTTCTTTCATCATTAGTTAGGGTTTTTCCTCTTTGCTCAATGCTTGCATAGTTTAACTCATTCCATGCATGATTATTGGTTTTGTCGATACGGGAACGTACGGGGAAGTCTAGATCCGGGGAATTTCTCCCAATATTTTACTGACAATATTATATTGGTTGTCGTTAAGCTCCTGCACTCATGAACTAATCATTAGGAATGCTAGGAATTGTATGAACTCGTGATTAGGGAGAAGCCATCTAGAATGGTACATTAGAGAGTGGCATTAACAATGATGATTTGAATGTTGAATTCCTAAAATATATGAGAGTGGATGAGATGAAATTGACCCCCAACAACATATTCATTCATATATTCATTGAAAGTGTTTATCTTTTGTCTTTGCCATTGATCAAACTTCATGCATACATGTTTATTTTCTGTCTTGCATATTAAAACTTAAATATTTCGTTTGTAAGTCCTAGCTAATCAACAAATCACATAACTAAAGTAGGCCGTGAGTCCTTTGGGAAGAACGATACTTGGTCTTACCAAGTTTATTACTTGAACGATTCGGTCATACTTGCCGATTGTGAAACAAGTTTGTGACATCATATTTTGGTGATCATAAATTTGTCCATCAGATAGATGCTAGTGAGGTCATTTTTGAGGAGCCAGTACAGGTTGATTTTAAATTTGAGCTTCCTGTCTGTTTAGGTGAGGTACAAACTAGCTTTGATAATCTTATGGATGTGAAAACCTTGCCAGATATTCTTGCTGTTATACCTGATTGTACTGAAAAGCTGGATGAAATTTGTGTTGTAGAACATATTGATATTTCTGATGATTTTTATGATGTGTGCATTGGTCTGGACAACAATTTTGAGGATAACTTTATGGACTGTGTTGAGTTCACTATGGATTTTGTGGTTATTACTAAGGAAGAGCCAACACAGGTGTTGTTTAACCTTGAAATTCTAGTTGTCTTATCTGAGTTTCCTTTGCAGTTTAGCTCATTTGATTGCCTATGCATAGATCCTTTAGAGCCTGTTGTTAACACTGCAGTAGTTATTGATTCTAAGGTTCTTAGAGCACCATTTGAGATTGAATGTATCCATACCCGTACTGTTTGCACTGATAATATTTTTCCCACCTTTGATGCATTGGTTCTTCATGAGAATGATCTTGATTTCAGTTTTAACAAAGCTGAAATGTTTGATGATTCACTGATGAACATTGACTTTGATTTTGCTGTTGTAGCTGACATTACTAATATTGCCACTCATCCAAAGGAAGCTGCAGACACAAAGGAAGTGGTCATGAATGCAAGAGAAGGTATAAATGATGCTCAAAGAGCCTGGAATTTGCAAAATCAACAGCAAAGGCATGAGGAGATCTGGCTGCTGCAGCTGAAAGCATTGAATGGAGAACTGATGATGCTAAAGCAGAGAGCTGGGAAGGAGCTAATGCACATCTTGGCTGACAATGGAGAAAATCCAATAAGCTCTTTCTTGTCCCTTCCTTTAAATAGTAGTTATAGGTCTTTTATAGTAGTTTACATAGCTTTAAGTAGCATAATAAATAGTAGGGTAGATAATATGTTGTTTTTCATAAAAATAAAAAGAATTAACTTTGATTTGTGGCCAATCTGAATAAGTTCTTTGCCTCTTTAGTTTTGTAGTTTTACTTTTAAGTCTTGTTTCTGTTCTTGTTCAATTGCTGTTTTTTTTTTGTGTTTTTCAGTTTCTATTCTTGTACATATCTGTTGTTGTTTGATCTGAGTATGTTTTTGTTGATTAGTTGTTAGTTTTGTTGATAATAGTTCTTAGGTCTTTTAAAGTTCATTCATTTTCTGGTTTATGTTGTTTTAGCTTAGGTTCTTTTGCTGTTTTTTAATCTGTTTTAGAACTTATTTTAGGTCCCTTTTCTTGGCTTATTTCTATTATTTTGTTTTCCTTATGCTAGTTTCTTGCTCTGTTTTAGTTCTTCATTAGTTTCTATTCTTCATTTTATTTTCATGCTTTGCTTCAAGTTTTAATTAGGATTCTTTTCATAATTTGGTTCTATTTTCTTTCTGCTACTGTTTTTAAAATTTTTCTGAATCTGTTTAGCTTTCTTTTTGTCAATTCTCTATTCTGGTTATATTGCATATGTCAGGTAGCTTATAGGAATAGTTTAGGTTTATCTTCTGTCAATATATTAGGTAGTTTAGGATTGATTCCAGGTTCCTTTTATTTCTCTAACCTTTGTTTCTATTCTTTTAGATTCTGTTTTATGCTTATCTTCATTCTTTGGTGATGTCATTCAAATTTTAGCTTTATTTCCTTATATTAGAATTGTCAAGAGTAGACTTAGCTTTGGATTTGGGCAGAAGTAGTTCTAGCATTAATTTTTACAGTCTTTAGTTCATTTCAATTCAGTAATTTTTACATAGGATGAGTAGCAAGTCAGTTTTAACAAATTTTAAACCCTTGAGAGATTTTGGGCCAGTTTTTGTCTTTCTTGTGTGATAACATGCATGTTTAATTGTCGTTCTGATTTTGCATTGATTCTTTGTGATGTGCTCGCTCTTGGTAACTTTAAATATGATCTAGGCATCCTTCATTTTTCCAGTTTAGCTTATCCATTTCATTCCTTACCATTGCACCTTATATTGAGCTTTAGTTTTTTTTTTCTTTGCTTTTCATCCATTTCAAGCCATTTCCCCCAACCAATCATTCCTTAGAGTTGTGAGATGTAGGGAGAAGTCTAGAACTTGGTGAGTGCATGAAAAAAAGTGAGGCCAGAAGTGAAAAAGAAAAAAAAATGTGTTGAAAAAAAATCTGGTTTGGTTGAAAAAGAAAGAAACAGGTTTGGAAATGAGAAAAATCAGAAAAAGAAATTGAAAAAGAGACCTGAAATGAATGAAATAGAAAGAGAACCAAAGAAAAAGAAAGAAAAAATCATCTGGCCAAAGTTTGAGAAAAATAGTATGTTCTGAGTTCTAGTTTTATCCCTTTTTCTTCACATTTCTCTACTCATTTCAGTTCCCATTCTTTTCTGTTTTTCCATTTCATTCCATGAACATTACAAGCCAATTAAAGACCTATTGATTTAGAGAAGCCTTGAGTCAAGCACTGTCATTTAGAGTCTTTTCAAAGTTGTGAATGGTAGTTGGCATGACATGATTGAGTGAAACAGGATTACATACTGTATTTTGTTTGATTGATTGAAATATACTGTATTTTGTTAGGAATGTAAATCTAGAATCACAACTGATTTAACTGTCATTAGACAGCTTACTTTTTGTACATATATACTGCTGACTTCAATAAGAAAATTAATCGTTTTCTCTAATTCTTTTGCATCTCTGTTTTCATTGCCTATCTCTCTCGGTTCCGCTTTTCCAAAATATCTTCCTCTCTTCTCTGATAAGCTACCACTCTAACAGTGGTATCAGAGCTTACAGGTTTCGAATCTGGGAGGAGTAGTCAAGTAAAGAAACTCTGCAGCAAAATATATTTTACGCTGAAGTATGGCAGGGATGATCCAAAGTAAACTACCGGTATTCGACGGAAAGAATTTCGAAGATTGATGCGTAAAGATGGATGCTATATTGGGCTTCCATGAGATCGATGAAATTGTCAAAGATGGGTTTAAAGATCCTGCAAAGAATGCTACAGATGAAGAAAAGAAAGCGTATAAAGAGAACAGAAAATTAGACTGCAAAGCACGCATGATCTTGCATCAATGCATCTCGACGGCGATATTCCAAAAGGTGTCAAAGGCGACAACGACCAAAGAAACATGGGAGATCTTACAAGATGGGTACGGAACTGCTGGAAATATAAAGGAGATTAAGCTACAGTCACTACGGCGGCAGTATGAGCTCCTGAACATGGGGGAACAAGAAACCATTCAAGGGTACATCGGCAGGATCCAAGTAATTGTCAACGCAATGCGTGCATGCGACAAAGTTGTCAAGGACAAGAAGATAGTTCATAAGATCTTGCGTACGTTAACGCCCCAGTATGACCACATTGTTGTGGCGATTGTAGAAAGTAGAGATTTGGAGAAAATGAAAGTCGAGGAGTTGCAAAACTCACTTGAAGCTCACGAACAGAGACTGCTAGAAAGGAAAGCCGCAGAACAAGATGCAACACAGATCAGCCAAGCATTACAAGCCAAAATACAAAAGGGTCGTGGATTTGGTAGAGGAAGAGGCAGAATGCGAGGTGGTCGTGGAGGCCGAAACGGAGGAAGGTCCGCTAATAACCAAGATCAGAACAAAGATGACGTTAACTATGATCAAAAGGAAGGAAACTTCAGAGGAAGAGGTGGCAGAAGAAATGTCGACAAAAGAAACGTGCAATGTTTCACATGTAGTAAATTTGGCCATTATTCGTCTGAATGCTGGCATAATGAAAACACCAAGAAAGAGAAGAATGACGAAGCTAATCTAGTGAAAGACGAACAAGAATCAGATTCTGATCACGTAGTGCTAATGACTGTTACAACGCAAGGAAGAAATACTGATGAGAATCTGATTAATCAAAGAAAACAAGTACTTGAGACAAGCGAAGTTGAAGACAACTGCACAAAGAATGCTGCAGAAAGAGAATACGTGTCTCTTGCTGGGAAGACGAGCCATGCAAATGAGGAATCATCGTGGTATTTGGATACAGGGTGTTCCAACCACATGACAGGAAATCGAAATTGGCTGATCGATCTTGATACTAGTGTTAAAAGCATAATACGGTTCGCTGATAATAGTACCATAAGAGCTGAAGGGACGGGAAAGGTATTGATTGCGCGCAAAGATGGAAGGCCAGTATACATGCATAATGTTCTTTACGTACCCACCATGAGAAGCGACCTCCTGAGTCTTGGTCAGTTACACGAGAAAGGATACACCATGAAAATGGAACAAGGGCACATCAAGGTGTTCGACGAAAAGCAACGAATGATACTCAAAGCTCCTATTGCCAGCAATCGCACATTTCGTGTAGATCTGAATACAGCGGAGATACAATGCATGAAAGCAACAAGTGTTGAAGGAAATTGGCTGTGGCATTATCGTTACGGGCATCTAAACTTTAGAAGCTAAAGAAAAGAAGCTTGTGAGTGGAATCTGTACGATTGAGGCACCTAAAAAAGTTTGTGAAAGTTGCACCATAGGAAAGCAAACAAGATCAGTATTCAAGAAACGTGCCTAAAGGAGAGCAAGACAGCTGCTAGAAGTGGTGCATGCTGATGTATGTGGACCATTCGACGTGTCGTCTCTGGGAGGTAACAGATACTTCCTACTTTTTGTGGATGAGCTTTCTAGAAAAATTTGGGTTTATCTGTTAAAAGGAAAAGGTGAAACTTACACTTACTTTGTTAATTTTTGCTCCATGGCTGAGAGGCAATCGGGCAAGCAAATCAAAATTCTCCGCACTGATGGAGGAGGTGAATTCAACTCAGGAGAAATGTCGAAATTCTGCACTGAAAAAGGGATTATACACGAAGTCACAGCCCCCTACACTCCTCAACATAATGGATTGGCTGAGAGGAGGAATCGCATGCTTCTTGATATGGTCAGATGTATGATCAAAGGAAGGGGTCTTCCGCATCATCTGTGGGGAGAAGCAGTTTCAACTGCAGCATACCTACTGAATAGGAGCCCAACCAAAGCTTTGCCAACTAGCACACCGGAAGAAGCGTGGTCTGGAAACAAACCTGACGTGCGACACCTGAAGATTTTTGGATCAGTATGTTATAAGCATGTCCCAAGTGAATTGAGAAAGAAATTGGACGATAGAAGCGAAACTTTCGTTTTTGTTGGTTATCATCCAACTGGAGCATATAGACTCTATGATCCAGTGAAATCAAAAATTGTGATAAGTAGGGACGTGATTGTTGATGAATCTAATGTGTTCAAGTGGAACACATGTGAGACTACCCCAGATAATTCACCTAGTACTGTGATTACTACGTTGTTTAAGGAGAGAAACTATGATCAAGACACTTGGACAGTTAATACAGAGGGTGTAAATAATAGGCGGTCAAAAAGAACGCGTTTCCCATCGACAAGACTGGCAGATCACGAGCTATTCCGAGACAGTGACATTACAGACACAGGTGATATATTGCATTATGCTTTACTTGCAGGTACTGAAACCATAGCATGGGAGAAAGCTATCAAAGATGCTAATTGGAAGGATGCTATGATTGAGGAGAATAAAACATGGACGTTGATGGACTTACCTGCCTACAAGAAAGCCATAGAGGTGAAGTGGATGTTCAAAACTAAGTACAAACCCGATGGGAGTGTGGCAAAGTTAAAAGCTAGACTAGTTGCTAAAGGATTTCTGCAACAACCTGGGATCGATTTCACTGATGTGTACGCCCCTGTTGCAAGATTGGAAACGGTGAGGATCGTGGTAGCTATTGCCAATTCAAATAATTGGAGTGTCAGCCAGATGGATGTCAAATCAGCATTTCTTAATGGGGCTCTCGAAGAAGAAGTCTACGTATGTCAACCGCCTGGTTTCATCAAGAAGGACAATGAACTGAAGGTTTATAAACTTAACAAAGCTCTCTACTGTCTTCGTCAGACACCACGAGCATGGAACAAGCATATTGACTCGTTGCTCACCAGGTATGGATTTCAAAGATGTATTGTTGAATATGGAATATATGTCAAGTTCTGTGATCAGCTAGGTACCTTGCTCATATGTCTGTACGTGGACGACCTACTGGTCACTGGAAGCTCAGTGCAAGAGATTGAAAAATTCAAAGTTATGATGAAGAATGATCTGGAGATGACAGACCTTGGCTTCTTGGGATACTTCCTTGGATTGGAGTTTATACAAACCAAAGAGGGAGTACATATGAATCAAAAGAAATATATTCTCGAAACTCTGGAGAGGTTCAAGTTAAAAGACTGCAACAGCGCATCAGTTCCAGTTATTGCCAACACGAAGCTCTCACTGCAGCAGGATGAAAGCAAAGTAGATGCAACGCTATACAGACAGATAGTCGGGACACTCCGCTACATCTGTAACAGCAGGCCAGACATAAGCTTTGGTGTGGGTCTCATCAGCCATTACATGCATGATCCCAAACAATCGCACATGACAGCTGCAAAACACATCCTTCGATACTTGAAAGGTACCTTAGACTACGAAATTTACTTTCCCAGAAAAATTGATAGCACTACCAACATCTTGGAGGCATGGTGTGACGCGGACTGGAGCGGTGATCTTGTAGACAGGAAGAGTACTTACGGGTATTTGTTCAAAGTTATGGGAGCCCCCATCTCATGGTGTTCTAAGAAGCAGACAGTCGTGGCACTCTCATCGTGTGAAGCCGAATACATCTCAGCAGCAGAGACTGCCTGTCAATGCACTTGGATAGAAGCCATTTTGCAAGAGCTAAAGATCAAGCATCACGGACCAACATGCTTAAGGATAGACAACAAATCAACTATTAATCTAGCCAAAAACCCAATATCTCATGGACGGAGCAAGCACATCGAAACAAAATTTCACTATCTCAGAGAACGGGTCAGCGAAGGAAAACTGGAACTGATCTATTGTGTCACGCCTCATTAATTCAGTGATGATTCACCTCTCTGCTTCCATAATTGCACCTCGCCATGCGTACACTCCATTAACACGCACACGCACTCACTTTGCATGCAACTGCCAGATGTCATTTTGGAACGTTCTAAAACGTTAATGGAATCCAAGTGGCAGCAGGCGGTTGGACGATCGTCCTGTGTGGGGAAAGAAAGGATTTTCTGAAAAACACTCTTCACATTCTTCTGCACACTTCATCTTCTTCCTTAAACTTTTGATTTCCAAATTCTCCATCTTCTCTCTAGAACTCTCTCCTTCTCTCTTCTGTAACTCACCATTCTGCACTCCGATCACGTTTCAGCACCGTGAGGACGATCACTGCACCAAGAGCTCCAGATCGAACCGAACAACTTACAGTTCTGGTAAGTTTCACTTGGACGTTCGTTTCTGGAATTTCTGCAACCCATATTCAGCTGCATGCATGGATGTAAACTCAGTCCTTTCGTTTCTTTTTATTAATTTTAGTTGAAGAGTTTAAGAGGAGTGTTGAGAATAGAAAGTCACCTTTGGACGATTCAAAACCTCCCTCTTTTAGAACGTACACTGCTAAATCCGGGTAAGGGGAGCTTATTAAATTTAATTCTTGAGTTATGCTGTGTTGCATGAACGATCTGTGATGTTGCACTGTGTTAAATGCATGTACTGTAAATATTATTGAGTATGAATTATGATATCAGATTTTACTATATGATTTTGATGATGAAATATGCTATGGTTTGATTTATTGGAAACATGAACTGTATGATGAGATGATGAAATGAAAATGTTTGATTTGTACTATGATAAAAGTGAATTAATGCATGAAAGTTATGCTGGAAAATATGGTTACTGTATGTGGAATTTAAATATGAGAATCTTATGAAAATGAACGTTCGTTATCGAAACGGTCTTTGACCGTTCGGTATTCGTAGTACATTCCTTGAGATAGTCGAACCCTTTCATTTGGAAAGGATTTCCCTTTGAGGACGAACGCCCTCTATTATAACTTTACGTTTGTGCGTTCGGCCAGACGTAAACATCTTGAGTATTGTGTGAGAATTGAGAAGCCTGATAATATCCCTTTGAACACTTAGTCAAATTGTAAGACATAAATTTTAAGTATCTTATCTTATATAAATCCCAAACTTCTTTGATTTGGAATCAGTGAAAAGTCTTGACCTAAAAGCGTACGTCCTTAAGCGGCGCTCGGTCTTAAACCGAACGCTCGTCCCAAAGAGTAAGTAATAAGTAGCGCTCGGTCTTATACCGAACGCTCGTCCAAATGAGTATGTGGTAAAAGAACGTTCGGTCCTATACCGAACGTTCGTTCCTTCCTAAATTAATAACGAGCGGTAATCAATACAAAGCCGAGAGCTGCCATCCTTCTTCTTCACCAATAACACGGGCGCTCCCCAAGGTGACACGCTTGAACGGATGAACCTCTTGTCCATCAATTCTTCAATTTGCTTTTTAAGCTCAACCAATTCAGCGGGTGCCATTCTATATGGTTGAACGGATATGGGAGCCTCTGTCGTTACCAAGTCAATCGTGAATTCTACCTCACGAACGGGAGGCAATCCTGGCACCTCATCCGGGAAGACGTCCGGGAATTCCTCCACAACCGTTCGTCCTTCAGTGTACTTATTGGACGAATGCTCAAAACTCTTAGTTCCATCCTCCCTGTCTTCATGCGTCATGATCAAGAAACAACTCGCGCCCTCCATAATATCTTCTTTCAACTGGCCGAGTGTCATACTCAAGTCTTCATCACAATCTTCAGGGAAAATCAATTCCTTGGCCCCACAATCTATGAGAATGCGATTGGTATTCAACCAATCCATTCCCAAAATTATTTCTAAGTCCTTGAGAGGAAAACAGATGAGATTCACCTTGTATCTACGCCCTTCTACCTTAATAGGACATCTAACACACATGGTAGACGTCCTAACCTCACCAGCTGCTGGTGTTGACACCACTAAATCAAACTGCATCTCACTCTCGGTTAATCCCAGCTTATCAACGCACGCCTTCGAGATGAAGGAGTGTGTTGCCCCCGAATCATATAACACGTAGCAATGAATTCCATGAACTAAGCAGGTACCAGTGACGAGCGTACCTGAGCTCGCTGCTTCTGCACCAGTGATCGCATACACACGCCCAACAGCTTGGGCTCGTCCACCTCTTCCTTGCTGATTTCTCCCAGCGTTCGGCGGCCTCATCACTGCGCGTCCGCCCATGTTACATTCACTCTCCAGATGTCCATTTCTTCTGCACCGATTACAATACTTTACTCCAACCAATTGAGGGCATGATGATCTGAATACCAATAATGTAACATCCCAAAATTATACAGTCAGCAACTATATAATAGAATATTAACATATATTAATAAGATAAAGCAGTTTTACAATTAAAGAGAGCAGTGTGCAAAAATGGCCGAACGGCCTTACATATACACAAAAAATAACAAGCGTTCACAAAAAGGATGAGAACGAACGGTTTACAAAATAATGACCGAACGTCCAACTATTTACAATCATTAAAAGGGCGCTCGCTCAATCGGCCCGCTATTCTAATATCACTAACTAAAAACTGAACGCCTCACTGTTCGGCCTTCACTTCTACTTCCACAAGATTCTCTTCAGCTATGAATTCTTCTTCAAGCGTTTGCTCCAGTGAAGCATCTCCTTCTGCTCACATCCACACGGATGATCATTGCATTTGACAAGACGGATATACATATACAGACAACACAATGGAAATGCAAGGGTGAGCTTATTGAATTTAATTCAAGTCAAACATACATTTTATACTTATCAAATTCAGCAAGAAAATTCACAACACATAGATTCAAATCATACATTAATTCCATCCAAAACCTGATGCTAGACCGACCGTCCGGACTGTATGAATCCTGTGTAGCTAAGGCGTCCGTGCACCCAGGTGAGTAACTGGAATACTCATCAGTAGCCACCTGAGGTTAGTCTTTTCTGTCCAAGTTACAATTATGGACTAGACCTCCTGCCATTCCCACGCATGACATACTCCTCTCTACTTAAGAACGAGCATTCACGGAATATCAGGATGAACCACCATCTAAGCTTACCACGTTCATACTTACAAATCTCAATTTCCAACCAAGAGTCGTTCCACCCTGGAACGCTCGTTCAAAATCCACAATCACAATTCCAGTTCTCATAGTGTTCGCACATCTTAATTCATCCTCTTAAATACATTTTCATTCTATGTTCCACTTTCTTAAAATGACGAACGTTCACTCCCCTTCATAACGAGGACGAACGTTCAGAGTGAGACCGAGAAAGACTCCTTCTAATCAGTTAAATGAACTGATTCTAGTACGATCCAAATAATACTTAGAAAAATCTAAGTTCAGTAACACTTGAGCGAATCCAATGGATAGGTAAAATCACAAGTCGTTTAGATAATTAAACTGGACAAGATTTAATTCAGGAGACAAACCGCCAGTCAATGACCGAGCGCGAAAATAGACTTTTAATGAATTTTGGACGAACGTCACTGAGTACTTGGACGAACGTCAATAGAACTATTGGACGAACGCTGTTTAGATTTATGGACGAACGCTATTTCAATTCAGGACGAACGCTATTACCGTTCGTCGATAATTAAAGAAGGAACGAACGTTCGGTATATGACCGAGCGTTCTTTATCACATACTCATTGGGACGAACGTTCGGTATCAGACCGAGCGCTACTTATCATTTACACTTTTAGGACGAGCGTTCGGTCTAAGACCGAGCGCCACTTAGGACGTACGTTTTTAGGTCGAGGCTCTTAGCTGAATTCAAAATCATAGAAAATTGGGATTTATATAAGATGAGATATTTAAAGTTTATGTTTTAATAATTTGACTAAGAGTTCAAAGGGATATTATCAGGCTTCTCAATTCTCACACAACACTCGTGATGTTTACGTCTGGCCGAACGCACAACGTAAAGCTATACAAGAGGGCGTTCGTCCTCAAGGATAATCCTTTCCAAATGAAAGGGTTCGACTCATTCAAAGAATTTACTACGAATACCGAACGGTCAAAGACCGTTTCGATAACGAACATTCATTTTCATAGGATTCTCATTTTTAAATTCTGCATACAGTAACCATATTTTCCAGCATAACTTTCATGCATTAATTCACTCCTATCATAGTACAAATCAAACATTTTCATTGCATCATCTCATCATACAGTTCATGTTTCCAATAAATCAAACCATAGCATATTTCATCATCAAAATCATATAGTAAAATCTGATATTATAATTCATACTCAATAATATTTACAGAACATGCATTTAACACAGTGCAACACCACAGATCGTTCATGCAACACAGCACAACTCAAGAATTAAATTTAATAAGCTCCCCTTACCCGGATTGTGCGTCCGTTCCTCAGAAGAAAATCAGATTCCAGTATACTCTTCTACCCTTAACGTTCCACCCCAAAACTCCTTAAACTAAAATTATAGAAAAACCAATATTAGTTCAGAGAAGGTGCATGCAGATTCAGAATGAGGCTTGCATGTTGAAAATGAAGAGTAGTTGAGGACGTGAAACTTACCCGTTTCAGAATCCAAAACCGTTCGGTTTGATGGAAAGCTCACGGTGCAGGGATGCTTCTCACGGTGTTGAAACGTGAACGGAGTAAAGGATGGTGAGTTGCAGAAGAGAAAAGAAGAAAGGTTTTAGAGAGAAGATGGAGAATTTAGGAGATCAGAAATTTGAGGCAGAATATGAAGTGTGCAGAGGAATGGGAAGAGTTTTCCAGAGAAATTAATTTCTCTTCCCACGTAGGACGATCGTCCATCTGCATGCTGCCACTTGGATCCCACTAACTATTTAGAATGTTCCAAAGTGACACTTGGCAGTCTGCATGCAGTGTGAGCGTAGTGCGTTTTAATGGAGGTGTGATGGACAAATTTGTAAGCACCAAAATATGATGTCACAAACTTGTTTCACTATCGGCAAGTATGACCGAATCGTTCAAGTAATAAACTTGGTAAGACCAAGTATCGTTCTTCCCAAAGGACTCACGGCCTAGTTTAGTTATGTGATTTGTTGATTAGCTAGGACTTACAAACGAAATATTTAGAGTTTAAAATGCAAGACAGAAAATAAACATGTATGCATGAAGTTTGATCAATGGCAAAGACAAAAGATAAACACTTTCAATGGAATATATGAATGAATATGTTGTTGGGGGTCAATTTCATCTCATCCACTCTCATATATTTTAGGAATTCAACATTCAAATCATCATTGTTAATGCCACTCTCTAATGTACCATTCTAGATGGCTTCTCCGTAATCAAATAGTTCATACAATTCCTAGCATTCCTAATGATTAGTTCATGAGTGCAGGAGCTTAAAGGCAACCAATAAAATATTGTCAGTATAATATTGGGAGAAATTCCCCAGATCTAGACTTCCCCGTACGTGTCCGTATCGACAAAACCAATAATCATTCATTAGAATGAGTTAAACAATGCAAGCATTGAGCAAAGAGGAAAAACCCTAACTAATGATGAAAGAAAGCATATGTCTTACTTAAAAGATGTACTCAACAAATTCCATATATGAGAGTGATTGAACGGGTCGCACCGCTCACAAAAGTTGATTGCAGATATGAATGCAGTATAGTTTACTAGGAGGTGACTCCTAGGTCGTCTCTCAAGGACCAATATTGTTGTGTCGGTTTAGTCTCAGATTTTATACACGAAGTGGGGGGGGGGTTTGATGATGTTTTGTGCAGATAAAATTAAACACGACTGAATTAAAAACGTTGAAATAAATTTTAAAGACTGTAAAAACTGAACGGTTAAAGACAATAAAAACGTCTGAAAATAAAACGAACGGTAAAATTCAACAGATAAAATAAAAAAAACACTTAACTGAAAATAAACTTCATCAAAGAATTAACACTGAGAAATAAAATTTCTGGTACAAATGAAAATAAAATGAGTACACTGTGACACATTTCTACTGAACTAAAATTACATTGTAGTGTTTGGAAAATGGAAAATTTAGAGGAAGAGAACTCCTGGAAGAGAAGAACCGTGCCCCTTCCAGGCCTCCAAGGCCGTCTCTTCTCTGCTTTGGTGCTGCATTCCTTTTATAAGCAATTCTCTCACCAATAGTCTCCTCCCGTGAGCATCTCCCCATTTGTTAAGAATCCTTCCCGTGAACTCCTTGTTTGAAAGTGGCCCCTCTTTTCCATTCTGCATTTTATTCATTCTTCCAAAACCAAAGAAAAATTTCTCCCATCTCCTAGTTGGTGGCTCCCACTTTTAATTAAGATGTTTTGCCAAAATAATTTGTTTATCATGGGGCCGTGTGAAGAATAAAAAATTTATCATTCTGGGGCTCTCCCTTCACACATTCGTAGCCTCCCCTTCAACCATCGCATCTCTGGACAATCTTCTTCCTCTTTATATGGTGGGTGTGAACTGCTGGATGCTTCTCTTTTCCATAAGAAAATAACTTGTTGATGGTGGCTGGAATAAAAACCCGAGAGATACCTTCAACATGGATGGGTGCTTGCATGTCATCATGCAGTGAATGAAAGCAAAGAGGGTCCTCCACTGTTAACGTGAGTGCTTCCTTGCTGGACACCTTTCAGCTGCTTCCTTCTTTCCAAGAAGGAAATTACACATCCATCACTGTTTCTTCATTCTAAAAGAAAGGAAGAGAAGCTTCTCATCCGTATGCACCTACCACTACTGGACGCAACTCCTCAAGGGCCGTGAGTTCCTCCAAAGCTGCTGGATTTTGTCTTGCTGCTGTTTCTGCATAAGCTCCATCACCGTGACACCACTCTCTTCCTCTTGGTGGCTGCTCCAAGTTGCTGGATGTTGAACATGTGAGTTGTGTAGTGTGCTTCCTTTCTCCAGCTCTACTCTCCTTCCAGCCGTATGTGCCCCTTTGCTTGTGCAACTCTCCAAAATGAAGACTTCTTTCTCATAACCTGCTGGAACGTAACTCTTTTTGAGTGATGTGCTGGACGTGATGCTTCTTTTAGGTGGCCCCCTTCCTTCCATTAAAAATGATGTTTCGTTGATGCATGTGGACTTGAGTTGTTAGCAAGCCAAAACCGTGAAAGTGGTGGCTGCCCAAGTCCAAGCTGTAGTGCGTTAACAACACAATTCTCTGCAATAAAATTCAGCACTTTGGAAGATTGTGGACATGAGCTTTCAACGTGGCCCCTTCGCTTTTTGTATCCACTTAAATGATGAATTGAAATGTGCTCTCCAAATGGTGAATGGTGTGCCGAGAATTTTTTTTGATATGTGCACCTTCCCATAATTTAATTCATTCAACACAAAAGGGGGCCCTCCACTTTAGTGTGCAGCCGTGACATGTCCCATGCTTTTAAGATCCCTTCCCATGTGCTACATACATTTGTTTCTGAATTTCACTTCCAAATCATGTACATCATGTACCAAAATTAAAATAGAGAAATCATGGCTGTCCATTTCCAACGTGTACACTCATTCTCTCCCTTGATTTCATTTCTTTGCTTCACATGTGCTCTTCTATTTTGCTGGCTGTAAATGTATTGTCCACCCTCTTCCCACAATAATAAAATCAACAAACTTTGAAGATTACTCTCTTCATGTTGTGGCCGTGACATGCTAGGAGATTAATCAAGAAATTAAGTTGTTTCTCCCAAAATAAAATGAGTTGAAGGTGCTTTGTTTTAGCCAAATCAAACTGCAATTTCTCTTGAAGTCTCCAGGATCTTTACATCTTTCAAATGTCCTAATTTCTATTTCCCAAAATTTTCCTGTAATCAATAATGAAAATAATTAGCTCAGATAATTCAAATTAAGTAAAATAAGAATTTCTGATCAAATTCAGCATAATTAGGAAAAACGGGAAAATATTGGATAATTAAGCACAATTTCCTGATTAATTTTAGTACAATAAACTAAGTGAAGTGAAGAAAATAATGATTCATCAAAATAGACCACACTTAAATCACACAATGTCCTCAGTGTGTTACAATCATCAGATGATCAACTTCAGAGCAGTCAAATAATATAGACATGTGCAGTAAAAGTAGAAAAATGGGAAGAAATTTTCAGTAACATCCATCAGCAGATGTTATCAGGGACATCCATCAGCAGATGTCTAAAACACCTAGCATCCATCAGTAGATGCTAATAATTTTTTTCATTTTATTTTATTTTATTTTATTATTATTATTATTATTTATTTATTTATTTATTTTTTTCTGAAAAAGGAGACCGGTACTGTGACAACAGTCTCGGTGGCAAAGACCGAAACTGTTGCTACAGTGACAGAATTTTTGGCTATAAAAGGGTACCTCCTCAGCGTCGAGCAACATTTCTGACTTCCCTGCTCTCTCTCTACTCCTCTCTTCTCTCTAATCTCTCCCCGCTCTCCTCTCTTCTCTGCTCTCTCTGCTCTCTACTCTCTCTCGAGCGTCTGGATCTACGAGGAAGCTCTGCCACCGTGCCATCTGAAGAATCTGAGATCTGTGAGGAGCCTCTGCCTCAGCGCCTTCGAAGATTCTGAGATCTGCGTCAAGCTTCTGTAAGCCCTACTACTCCGGGTAAGTCATCTGCACCTTGGATCTCCTTTCTTTCGGCTTTTTCTGCTGTTTTTTACTTTTCCTGCCTTCCAGTCTTTCCCTTTCAGTATTTCCTTTTTCTGCCCTGCTCTCTTTATTTTTCTCTGCTTGTTCTCTTTCCCTCTCCCTTGTCCTGCTTTCCTTCTTTCTTATCTTTCTGCTTGCTTTTTCTGCTTTTATTTATGATTTTCGTTCCTTCATTATTTTCAGCTCTTATTCGCTTTCTTCTTCACCTGCTAAACACTTAAAACACATAAAACACAATTGTCTTAAAACTTAAGGGGTATATCGGCTGGAAACCAGACGTTAATCTCCCTTCGTTTGAAGGTATGGCAGAGACAATCGGGTAGAACAACGCCACGTACCCCACTTAAAACTAAATAAACACATAAACATAATATACAAGAACAATATGGACAAGAACAACCGGACAACTGGACGTAGATCCGTTTAGGACCCTTTTGCAAGGACCGTGAAACAGATCTGAGACCAGACACTGAAACATTAAAGCATGACTGGACAAAATAAATCTGAAAGGAAACAAGAACAAATAAAGAAAACACTGAATTAAGAATCTAATGTTTTTATGCTCTTTTTTTTTTTTTTATGTTATGCTTATTTTTCTTGTTTTTGTTCTTTTTATATGTATTTATTTTTTATTTATGTATTTGTATATTACGAGAGGAAGGATGAGTGATATGGAATCAGAGAGATATACCAGTCAACGATGGCGTCCTACAGATGATCAGATCACGATGATGACCAAAATCTACAACTATGGGGTCACACACCCAAGCCGAGCGCAAGTCGTCGAGATCGCGTCTCGACTAAGGACCTTCGGCGAAGCCACTGAATACAACGTACACTGCTGGTTCAACAACCACGGCAATCGGGTCAAGCGCTGGCAAGCGGAGATAGACCCCACTGGCACTCTCTTTTCACAACTACCGCTGTATATGTACGGTAAGAGCTCTGATCACACCTCCATTGAATTTTCCATTCCTCTTCTATTATTAACACAAGTTTTTTTATTTTTTATCTTTTATTTTTTTATTTTTTATTTTTTTGTTTGAAAGAAAACAATTGGGTGATAATGAGGGCACCGAGGCTGCTGGATTTGTTTCCAGTTCCGATCATTATCGATGACGACAGAAATGAACGAGAAATTCCTCCACCAAAGCCTCCGCTCGTGACTTTTCGAACCAGAGCTCCCTCAACGGAGCTCTCCCTTAGACCACCACAACCAGCTCGAGAGTTCTTTCATTTTTAATGTTTTGTGTTTTTTTTTTTTTTTTTTTTTTATGTTTTTGTTGTTTTTATTCAGGTCTGTAATATTAACGATCACAAATGATCGAACCCCGAACATCATTATTACGCTTATGTTTGTTTTTTTTTTTTTTTTTTTTTTTTTTTTTTTTTATTTGTTGGACTGTAATCCTAAACGATCACTAATGATCGACTACTGCCCTTACTATCTTATTATATTTTTGTTTTTTTTTTTTTATTATCTATAATTAACAGAGTAAGACAGCATGTTATCGGTGAACTTGGTTATTTCAATAAAAGCACTCAGAAAGTTTCAGCTCAAATTACACCTATCTGCCTTTTACTACAATTTTGCTCTCTGTTGATTTTTTTATGTTTTAACAAAAACTAAATAAATAAATAAAAACAAAACACATATTAACGAAACAAAATACCAAATAACGAACACAAAATATCAAAGCAGAAAGAACACAAATGTCAAAAACAGCAGACAAAACATATATTTACAAAACATACATTAACAAAATAACATACTTGAAACACAACACAAATTTTTATTTTTATTTTTATTTTTATTATTATTTTTTTTTTTTTTTTTTTTGAATTTTCGAATTTTTTTTTTTTTATTAGTACAAACACTAAAAATCACGAAGCAAATAAAACACAGAACACATTTTTTTAAATTGTTTTTTTTTTTTTTTTTTAAAATAATAATAATAATTCGAAAACTAAAAAGAAAAGGAAAAACAAACTTAAAAGAAAAACAAAAATCAGAATCTTCCCGAGACCACACTTAAACTACACTGTCCTAAATGTTTTCTAAGCATAAGATCATAAACTAAAACAACAAACAGATAAAGGACAAGTGCACTAAAAATATGAAAACTGGGAAGAAAGAAAAAGAAAACTTCCCTGGTCAGGGTGGCAGTTGCCAATTTTGGATTTGTAGGGAGATGTTCTTCGCTTCAGGATCCAGTATGAAATTGTTGAGGACGAACTGCTTCATCCTCCAGATTTGATCAAGCAGTGAAATGTCCTCCACCGCCGGATCTAAGCAGCAAATATTGTTACTGAGCGGATTCAGTAGGTGCTTGTTGATCTTTGAACTGTCAGTGTCAGCACCTTTGTTTTCCACTGTGGGTGTATGTTGATCAAATTTATACGTACCTCCTGCAACATGGTTAGTGCAATGTGGTTCCGCAGAAATTTCATGCAGGGGTATGACACCCAATTCTAGTGTAATAGGCTGAACCTCAGATAAATCCTCATAACATGAATCGGTTTCAAATGAAGAAATAATATCTTTAACAGGCTCAGATTCATGTTCAGAGGGAGAATTAAAAACATGCTCAGCAACAATATGATTACAAGCATACCTATCATCAGCATAATCTTTAATAACACAGTCAACAGAATAATCAATTTGCGGTATGCTTACCTCCACTTCCTTGAAGATTGGTAAAGTAGTGGAGGATGAAGGTGGTCTACCTGGTTCAGGATTACTGCTTACTTCTGCCGGGTCCCCAAAATTTTCATCAGTCTCCTCAGGTACAAGAGTGGCCATCTGCCTGATCTGATCACTCAGATTCTGTATGGCAGCTTGAGTTTCCTGCTGGAACTCCATGCTCTCTTGCTTGAACTGCATGTTCCCTTTCTGAAACTGAATGTTCTGCATTGTCATCTGCTCTAGTAACTCTTTTAATGTAGGTTCAGAAGTAGAAGGCTGAGGAGTTATTTGAATAGGAGAATCATACTGCTGACTCTCATATTGTGGAACTGGCTCCCAAAGAGAGCTCTCAGAAATTGGATGATGGAACATATTGTTCTCATCATAAAAATCAGCAGATTTAAAATCAAAGTAATATGCAGAATAAGAATCATAATCACAGACATTGGCAGAATAAGCATTATTCACAACATTAAAATAGGTAGACATGGAAAAATAAAAAGTAAAAACTAAAAACTAAAAATTACGAATCAGATAAAACAAAACACATTTATACATGCTACAAGCACACACAAGACAGAACATCAATAGTAAAAATTTTTAATTAATTTTTTTTTTTAATAACAACTAAATACAGAACATAGCACAATTAAACACATATATACACAATATATATTAACACAGTAAAAATCTAAAACAAAAACCTGGATCTGAAGTGACAACGCCGCCAAAATTTGTTGAAGGTGTCGTTGTCTCCTACAAAAATACAACAGACAGAACACACAAAACACACATATTAACAGAACAAAAATTTACACAACAAGAATCTAAAACCAAACCGTCTTTGGTCCCCGGCAACGGCGCCATTTTTTGATTGAACGGGTCGCACCGCTCACAAAAGTTGATTGCAGATATGAATGCAGTATAGTTTACTAGGAGGTGACTCCTAGGTCGTCTCTCAAGGACCAATATTGTTGTGTCGGTTTAGTCTCAGATTTTATACACGAAGTGGGGGGGGGTTTGATGATGTTTTGTGGAGATAAAATTAAACACGACTGAATTAAAAACGTTGAAATAAATTTTAAAGACTGTAAAAACTGAACGGTTAAAGACAATAAAAACGTCTGAAAATAAAACGAACGGTAAAATTCAACAGATAAAATAAAAAAAACACTTAACTGAAAATAAACTTCATCAAAGAATTAACACTGAGAAATAAAATTTCTGGTACAAATGAAAATAAAATGAGTACACTGTGACACATTTCTACTGAACTAAAATTACATTGTAGTGTTTGGAAAATGGAAAATTTAGAGGAAGAGAACTCCTGGAAGAGAAGAACCGTGCCCCTTCCAGGCCTCCAAGGCCGTCTCTTCTCTGCTTTGGTGCTGCATTCCTTTTATAAGCAATTCTCTCACCAATAGTCTCCTCCCGTGAGCATCTCCCCATTTGTTAAGAATCCTTCCCGTGAACTCCTTGTTTGAAAGTGGCCCCTCTTTTCCATTCTGCATTTTATTCATTCTTCCAAAACCAAAGAAAAATTTCTCCCATCTCCTAGTTGGTGGCTCCCACTTTTAATTAAGATGTTTTGCCAAAATAATTTGTTTATCATGGGGCCGTGTGAAGAATAAAAAATTTATCATTCTGGGGCTCTCCCTTCACACATTCGTAGCCTCCCCTTCAACCATCGCATCTCTGGACAATCTTCTTCCTCTTTATATGGTGGGTGTGAACTGCTGGATGCTTCTCTTTTCCATAAGAAAATAACTTGTTGATGGTGGCTGGAATAAAAACCCGAGAGATACCTTCAACATGGATGGGTGCTTGCATGTCATCATGCAGTGAATGAAAGCAAAGAGGGTCCTCCACTGTTAACGTGAGTGCTTCCTTGCTGGACACCTTTCAGCTGCTTCCTTCTTTCCAAGAAGGAAATTACACATCCATCACTGTTTCTTCATTCTAAAAGAAAGGAAGAGAAGCTTCTCATCCGTATGCACCTACCACTACTGGACGCAACTCCTCAAGGGCCGTGAGTTCCTCCAAAGCTGCTGGATTTTGTCTTGCTGCTGTTTCTGCATAAGCTCCATCACCGTGACACCACTCTCTTCCTCTTGGTGGCTGCTCCAAGTTGCTGGATGTTGAACATGTGAGTTGTGTAGTGTGCTTCCTTTCTCCAGCTCTACTCTCCTTCCAGCCGTATGTGCCCCTTTGCTTGTGCAACTCTCCAAAATGAAGACTTCTTTCTCATAACCTGCTGGAACGTAACTCTTTTTGAGTGATGTGCTGGACGTGATGCTTCTTTTAGGTGGCCCCCTTCCTTCCATTAAAAATGATGTTTCGTTGATGCATGTGGACTTGAGTTGTTAGCAAGCCAAAACCGTGAAAGTGGTGGCTGCCCAAGTCCAAGCTGTAGTGCGTTAACAACACAATTCTCTGCAATAAAATTCAGCACTTTGGAAGATTGTGGACATGAGCTTTCAACGTGGCCCCTTCGCTTTTTGTATCCACTTAAATGATGAATTGAAATGTGCTCTCCAAATGGTGAATGGTGTGCCGAGAATTTTTTTTGATATGTGCACCTTCCCATAATTTAATTCATTCAACACAAAAGGGGGCCCTCCACTTTAGTGTGCAGCCGTGACATGTCCCATGCTTTTAAGATCCCTTCCCATGTGCTACATACATTTGTTTCTGAATTTCACTTCCAAATCATGTACATCATGTACCAAAATTAAAATAGAGAAATCATGGCTGTCCATTTCCAACGTGTACACTCATTCTCTCCCTTGATTTCATTTCTTTGCTTCACATGTGCTCTTCTATTTTGCTGGCTGTAAATGTATTGTCCACCCTCTTCCCACAATAATAAAATCAACAAACTTTGAAGATTACTCTCTTCATGTTGTGGCCGTGACATGCTAGGAGATTAATCAAGAAATTAAGTTGTTTCTCCCAAAATAAAATGAGTTGAAGGTGCTTTGTTTTAGCCAAATCAAACTGCAATTTCTCTTGAAGTCTCCAGGATCTTTACATCTTTCAAATGTCCTAATTTCTGATGAGCGGGTCGCACCGCTCACAAAAGTTGATTGCGAAATTAATGCAGTACAGTACTAGGAAGTGACTCCTAGGTCGTCTCTCAAGGACCAATTTGTGTCGGTTTAGTCTCAGATTTTATACACGAAGTGGGGGGGTTTGTGGATGTTTTTGTGATTGTGCGGAAAATAAAATTAAAACTGGAAATTAAATAAGACAACAAAAATTGAAAATACTGAAATAAATTTAAAAGACAATAAAAACTGAACAATGAAAGACAGTAAAAATAGAACAGTAATTATGCAGAAACGGTAAAAACATTGTAATTAAAATTTACCAAAAGTATCCATAAAAATAAACGGTAAAAACAACGTCTGAAAAGAAGATGTCCAGAAAAATACATTGACATAATTTTAACGTTTTAGAAAATATTAAACGGTAAAAATAGAAGAGACAATAAAATTAAAAGTACTGAACTGGAAATGAAATTCACCCAAACTTTCAACACTTGAAAATAAAATTCTTGAACACGTAAAAATTAAATGAGCATGACAAACTTATACTGCTTGAGAAATAAAACTACATTTTTGCACTGTTTGACATGGAAACTCAGAAAACGGAAGAGAAAGAGGAAGAGGCGAGAGCCTCTTCCATGGCTGTCCTAAACTACTCCTAAAATTCTACTCTAAAATCTAATACTAAAATCTACTTTCCAAGTGTGCTCTGCTGCTGCCAATTTATAACCACTTCTCTTAACAAAGTCTCCTGATTTCCTTCTTCATTTCACGGACCTTGTCTGCTTATGGGTTTGTCCTAATTGGCAGCTCCTGTTTTGGGGAATTTCTCTCACCAATTTGCTCCTAGTCGTGCCAAAAGAGGTCCTCTATGTGGTGTCCGTTTGCTTAGGTTTTGCTTAGGCTTCCCCCCATTCACGCAAATTCCTTTCAACCGTGTGCCCCACTCCAAACTGCTGTAGCTTCCTCTGCTGTGCATGCTGGATGTTGTTGTTGCTGCACGTGAAGCTGTTGGACCGTGGCTACTCCAGCTCTTTGCCGAGAACTCCCTTCTTCATTCTAAGAATCCACTTTTCTCCCTGGACATGTGCTGGAACGTAACTCTCCAAGTGCTGCTGGTGTTGTTGCCTTTGCTTCCATTTTCCAGCTCCTTGCTCACGGCTTCTTCTTCTTCAACTAGATTAAGATTGTGGAGCATCTCCTTTACTGGACCAGCAGCTGGACATGTGGGTCTTCTCTACTGGTGGCTGCTCCAAGCTAGACGTCTTCTTCTCCAAATGCTGGGCAATGAGCTGCTGCCAAGCCAGGAAGACCGTGAGCCTTTACGTGGTGTGGCCGTGGACTCCTCCTCAATAAAATTCTGCACTTGATTTTGGAGATCCTTCATGCGGACAAGAGCTTCCAACGTGGCCCCTCCTCTTCCAATAACCGTGAGCTTTTCCAACATGGTGGCTCCCACTCTTTGATTTCAATTAAGAATGGCCGTGAGCTTCTTTGGTTGCTTTTCTCAAATAATAGACAATTAAAATGCAATTCACGTTCCAAGCTATGCCATTAGAAAACCGTAGGTGGTCCCATGATTGTCCCCTTTATCACTTTACAAAACCAAGAAAGGAACATCCCATTTTGTGTGCAGCCGTGAACTCCCTCTGCACATTTTATTTCATCACTTTTGACAAAGCAAAAGGGGGCCGTGTGATTCCAAACTAATGTGGTCCCTCCTCCTCTTATGTGGCATACTTTTCAATTTTGTTTAATATGTTTGGTGCTACATTTCATACGTGAATTGTCACATATTCTTCCAAATTAATTGAGAACCGTGAGCACTTGCAAGGTGGTGGTCCCCTCCTTCATTCCAAACCAAAAGAATTGTTGAAGCTCGTAGCAGTTTTGGACGTGCAAAAATATTTGAGGCCGTGTGGCATGTCTTCTAATTCATCATATTTCTACGAGAAATGAGCTACCAAGTGGGCCAATATTAGTGTTAAATCCCTGAGTGTTGGGAGGTCTTAGCACCGTCCAATGATCAATTCCAGCTACCACAAGTATCAAACAACAAGCAAACAATGCAAACAATTTAGAAGTCACTCAAACAGTAAACACAAGACTGACATAGAGGAGTAAAAATAATACTGGGAATAACACAAAACGAATTTGAACAAAATAAAAACTATACGTGAAAATAGACATCCAGACGAAACTATGAAAAAAAATTGCATGGAAAACGGATAAGAATTGATCTCGAACGAAGACACACAAGTTGACACAACATTCACGCAGCACTGTGCGAAAATTGAAATAGCTCAGATGTATTGGGCTCAATTGCCATTTCTCAATTAACCTTAAAATGTCCCAAAATATTATCCAACAATTTTCCTAAAATTAATAATGCAAATAATTAATCTCATATAATTCAAATTAATTAAAATAAGAATTTCTGATCAAATTAAGCACAATCAGTAAAAACGGGAAAATACTGGACAATTAAGCACAATTCCCCAATTAATTCTAGTACAATAAACTAAGTGAAGTGAAGAAAATATTGATTCATCAAAATAGACCACACTTAGTCTTTTGCACTCCGGGGCAAAATTAAGACTCAAATCAGGGAATGGTTCAAATGACTTTTAGGAATGGTGACAAAAAACTCAGCAGAGAGAAAAATAAAAACTCGCAAGAAAACAAACAGAATTTACAGAGTTCTCAATAATTCTAGACAGATAAAAGAAGTAGAAAATGTCCAACACGTAATCAAGAAAAGCAGATACTTATAGAATTTATCCGAGCAATTCAATACGTAGCAAAATAATTAATAAGCTTAAGAGGTGCTTTAAAAATAACAAAACCTCACAGATGCACTCACAGTGTTTCTCTCAAGTGTCTAGGGTAAAGAATTTTCAACTCAATGCACTCAAGAAAGCAAACACAAGCAGACTTGGCAAGCTTCTAATATTAACACTTAAAACATATGCATGCTCAGATCAAAAGGTCTTTACATGGTTGTAATGGGGCCAAGGACAGGGGAGGATAAAATATAGATAAGTAGCTATAGCTCAAAAGAAATAGAGGAGCAATGGGAAACAAGTGTAAGCATAGTGAAATCTCACCCAAACCTCTAATTCAATCCTCTTCTCGACTCCATTGTTCTCAAAATTGTTTTTCATTTTTCTTTCTTTTTCTCATCAATTTTTTTCATCCTGTCTCTTTTCTTTTCTCTCTTTATCACACAACAGGATCAAATTCATATTTTCAGAACAAGATGAGGAACCAACTAGCCAATTCATCAGAATCCCTAAGGAGACCACACTTATTCACAGAATACTTCTATAGCTCCAGACTGTCCTAAGGTTAAGGTAATCACAATTTTTTTTTTTTCACTTAGGGCCAGTGTATGAGCTTTAAAACAAAGAAATGGGGAAAATATAGGCTCAAAGGGGTTATCAAAGGATAATATCAGGGTAGGCTTATTTGGCTAAAGAGGCTCAAGAACAAAAATGCCTTTATCATTTCTAAACATGCATATAAATAAGGTATATCAAAAAGAATCAAGCCAAAGCATATGTGCAAGCAATCAAGATACATATCACACAAAAGAAAGAACATCAAGTGGCTCAAATCTCACACAGGGTATTCGTCACAATCAAATCAACCTCTTAAACGTTATAATTATCTCTCAAGCAAAGAAAAGCAAGGATTTCAAACCATAAGTATTAATGAAGTGAAGGAAAAATCTACAACTTAGACAAACTCCAGAAATCAAGAGAAAAATGTAAAATTTATTGCACACAAAACATACTAAAAACCACTTAAAACAGAAAAAATTTAACACTCAAAAACAAAAAATTTAACACACAAAACAAAGAAAAATCAGAGTCTCTCCCAATAGACCACACTTGAACTACACATTGTCCTCAATGTGTTCTACGCATACATCAGCAATCAAAACAGTAAACATATTATGGACAAGTGCAATAAAGTAAGGAAAAAGGGAGAGAAGAAAATGCAAACTCCCGTAGGCTATGGTGGAAGCTGCCAATTTTGGACTTGCAGGGAGATCTTGTCATCTTCACGATCCAGCCAGGAAATTTTGAGAATGAACTGCTTCATCCTCCAGATCTGATCTAGCAGTGAAATGTTTTCCATAGCTGGATCTATGCAGTGATTGTTGATGAGCAGGTTCAGCAGGTGCCAATTGATTTTCAAACCGTTTTGTAAGCTTGCACCTTTGTCTTCAATTGTGGGTGTTTGTTGATGCAATACATGTACACCTCCTGCAACATGGTTAGTGCAATGTGGTTCCAAAGAAATGTTATGCAGAGGTATAACACCCAATCCCAATTCATCATACTGAGCCTTAGACACAATCTCATAACATGAATCGGTTTCAAATGTAGAAACAATATCTATAACAGGCTCAGATTCATGTTCAGAGGGAGAATTAAAAACATGCTCAACTACAATATGATTACCGGCATACCTATCATCAGCATAATCTTCAATATAATCAAATTGAGGTATGCTTACCTCCTCTTCCTTGAAGATTGCTAAAGTGTGAGAAGATGAAGGTGGTCTACCTGGTTCAGGATTACTGCTTATTCTTGCCTGCTCCTCAAAATATTCTTCTGTCTCCTCAAGTGCAAGAGTAGCCATCTGCCTGACCTGATCACTCAGATTTTGAATGGTAGCTTGAGTTTCCTGCTGGATCTTCATGCACTCTTGCTCAAACTGAATTCTCTGCTTGGTCATTTGCTCCAGTAACTCCTTTAATGTAGGTTCAGAAGTAGAAGGCTGAGGAGTTATTTGGACAAGAGCATCAAACTGCTGATTCTCGTATTGCTGGACTGGTGGAGGCATAAAAGTATCCCAAGATGGTGCTTCCTGATATTTCTGTTGAGCATCAAACCATCCCAAGCTAGGGTCATTCCATCCAGGATCGTCGTTATAAGCATATTGCATAGGGGAAAATTTGCTCAAAAACTGATGTTCAAGATATCCCCAATCGGTAACGGATCTTAGAGGAAGAGAGTCTTTCCAATCCTTAGCTACTCCTTGTAATGAATGCGGAAATGCGCTCAAGAAAATGTGATCAAGAGGAACATCTGGAGGCTTCATTGAAGAGCACACCATGTGGAACTCCTCCAAATGTCTATGTGGGCATTCCCCTGCAAAACCATGAAACTTAGGCAGCAAATATGTCAGTCCAGTGCTTAGAACGTAATAAAAATCATACTCAGTAGGTGGAACCGGCTCCCAAAGAGAGCTCTCAGAAGTTGGAGGATGAACCATATTGTTCTCACCACAAAAGTCAGCAGAAATAAATTCAGAGGGCCATGCAGACGGAGAATCATATTCATAATTAGAGGTATCGACAGAATAAGCAGTATTCACATAATCAAAATAGGTAGACATGAAAAATAAAAAGTAAAAACTAAAGATTACGAAACAGATAAAACAAATCACATTTATACATGCTACAAGCACACACAAGACAGAACACAAAAATAATTTTTTTTTTTTTTAATTAAATTTTTTTTTTTAATTAACAGACAAAATATATACGACACGCATACACAAGATAAAACACAACACAATAAAAATATAAAAGACAAAACAATATAAAAGACAAAACATATATTAACACAACATAATCGAAAAACACAACAAAAATCTAAAACAAGAACCTGGAACTGAAGTGACAACTCCACCAAAATTTGCTGAAGGTGTCGTTGTCGCCTACAAAAATATGAAACACGAAACACACAAAACACACATATTAACAGAACAAATATTAACAGAACAAAAATCTAAAACTGAACCTTCATTGGTCCCCGGCAACGGCGCCATTTTTTGATGAGCGGGTCGCACCGCTCACAAAAGTTGATTGCGAAATTAATGCAGTACAGTACTAGGAAGTGACTCCTAGGTCGTCTCTCAAGGACCAATTTGTGTCGGTTTAGTCTCAGATTTTATACACGAAGTGGGGGGGGGTTTGTGGATGTTTTTGTGATTGTGCGGAAAATAAAATTAAAACTGGAAATTAAATAAGACAACAAAAATTGAAAATACTGAAATAAATTTAAAAGACAATAAAAACTGAACAATGAAAGACAGTAAAAATAGAACAGTAATTATGCAGAAACGGTAAAAACATTGTAATTAAAATTTACCAAAAGTATCCATAAAAATAAACGGTAAAAACAACGTCTGAAAAGAAGATGTCCAGAAAAATACATTGACATAATTTTAACGTTTTAGAAAATATTAAACGGTAAAAATAGAAGAGACAATAAAATTAAAAGTACTGAACTGGAAATGAAATTCACCCAAACTTTCAACACTTGAAAATAAAATTCTTGAACACGTAAAAATTAAATGAGCATGACAAACTTATACTGCTTGAGAAATAAAACTACATTTTTGCACTGTTTGACATGGAAACTCAGAAAACGGAAGAGAAAGAGGAAGAGGCGAGAGCCTCTTCCATGGCTGTCCTAAACTACTCCTAAAATTCTACTCTAAAATCTAATACTAAAATCTACTTTCCAAGTGTGCTCTGCTGCTGCCAATTTATAACCACTTCTCTTAACAAAGTCTCCTGATTTCCTTCTTCATTTCACGGACCTTGTCTGCTTATGGGTTTGTCCTAATTGGCAGCTCCTGTTTTGGGGAATTTCTCTCACCAATTTGCTCCTAGTCGTGCCAAAAGAGGTCCTCTATGTGGTGTCCGTTTGCTTAGGTTTTGCTTAGGCTTCCCCCCCATTCACGCAAATTCCTTTCAACCGTGTGCCCCACTCCAAACTGTTGTAGCTTCCTCTGCTGTGCATGCTGGATGTTGTTGTTGCTGCACGTGAAGCTGTTGGACCGTGGCTACTCCAGCTCTTTGCCGAGAACTCCCTTCTTCATTCTAAGAATCCACTTTTCTCCCTGGACATGTGCTGGAACGTAACTCTCCAAGTGCTGCTGGTGTTGTTGCCTTTGCTTCCATTTTCCAGCTCCTTGCTCACGGCTTCTTCTTCTTCAACTAGATTAAGATTGTGGAGCATCTCCTTTACTGGACCAGCAGCTGGACATGTGGGTCTTCTCTACTGGTGGCTGCTCCAAGCTAGACGTCTTCTTCTCCAAATGCTGGGCAATGAGCTGCTGCCAAGCCAGGAAGACCGTGAGCCTTTACGTGGTGTGGCCGTGGACTCCTCCTCAATAAAATTCTGCACTTGATTTTGGAGATCCTTCATGCGGACAAGAGCTTCCAACGTGGCCCCTCCTCTTCCAATAACCGTGAGCTTTTCCAACATGGTGGCTCCCACTCTTTGATTTCAATTAAGAATGGCCGTGAGCTTCTTTGGTTGCTTTTCTCAAATAATAGACAATTAAAATGCAATTCACGTTCCAAGCTATGCCATTAGAAAACTGTAGGTGGTCCCATGATTGTCCCCTTTATCACTTTACAAAACCAAGAAAGGAACATCCCATTTTGTGTGCAGCCGTGAACTCCCTCTGCACATTTTATTTCATCACTTTTGACAAAGCAAAAGGGGGCCGTGTGATTCCAAACTAATGTGGTCCCTCCTCCTCTTATGTGGCATACTTTTCAATTTTGTTTAATATGTTTGGTGCTACATTTCATACGTGAATTGTCACATATTCTTCCAAATTAATTGAGAACCGTGAGCACTTGCAAGGTGGTGGTCCCCTCCTTCATTCCAAACCAAAAGAATTGTTGAAGCTCGTAGCAGTTTTGGACGTGCAAAAATATTTGAGGCCGTGTGGCATGTCTTCTAATTCATCATATTTCTACGAGAAATGAGCTACCAAGTGGGCCAATATTAGTGTTAAATCCCTGAGTGTTGGGAGGTCTTAGCACCGTCCAATGATCAATTCCAGCTACCACAAGTATCAAACAACAAGCAAACAATGCAAACAATTTAGAAGTCACTCAAACAGTAAACACAAGACTGACATAGAGGAGTAAAAAAAATACTGGGAATAACACAAAACGAATTTGAACAAAATAAAAACTATACGTGAAAATAGACATCCAGACGAAACTATGAAAAAAAATTGCATGGAAAACGGATAAGAATTGATCTCGAACGAAGACACACAAGTTGACACAACATTCACGCAGCACTGTGCGAAAATTGAAATAGCTCAGATGTATTGGGCTCAATTGCCATTTCTCAATTAACCTTAAAATGTCCCAAAATATTATCCAACAATTTTCCTAAAATTAATAATGCAAATAATTAATCTCAGATAATTCAAATTAATTAAAATAAGAATTTCTGATCAAATTAAGCACAATCAGTAAAAACGGGAAAATACTGGACAATTAAGCACAATTCCCCAATTAATTCTAGTACAATAAACTAAGTGAAGTGAAGAAAATATTGATTCATCAATTTCTATTTCCCAAAATTTTCCTGTAATCAATAATGAAAATAATTAGCTCAGATAATTCAAATTAAGTAAAATAAGAATTTCTGATCAAATTCAGCACAATTAGGAAAAACGGGAAAATATTGGATAATTAAGCACAATTTCCTGATTAATTTTAGTACAATAAACTAAGTGAAGTGAAGAAAATAATGATTCATCAAGAGCTTCAAGAGATTACATTGATTCCCCAACACACATACAAGGTTTAGTTCACCATATTCATGGTGAACCTAGATGAATAACAATGAAAGAATGAAAGAATAAACCCAATAAAGGTGAAGAGGTAGCCTGAGCATCCAAGATCCTCCTTCAAAGGGGTGGAAGAGAGAGTGTTTACTTCGTTTCTGCCAAAGATACCAATCCCAAGGACGTGCAAGCCCTTATATACTAATCTAGAGTTACAAAAGATTACAAAAGCCCAAGCCCAAAAAGTGCCGCTCAGCGGTGATTGCGCGTCTTCTTTCTTCCCCTCAGCGGCCATTTTGCCCCTCAGCGGTTCCAACGCCACCTCTTGAGTGCCGCTCAGCGGTAGTTTGCCGCTGAGCGGTGCCTTCGTCTTCTCTTTTTGCACTCTTTCTTGTCTTTTCTAATGTTTTTCTAATGTCACTTCTCTCCTTCTTCACTCTTTTCACTAAATTCACCTTAAAACCTGCACAAAAACACTTAAATCAAGCGTAAACCTGTCCAGCTCTCTTATTTATGAAAATATAGATAAAAGGCATGATTTCAAGCTAGTTTTTAAGTCTAAAGGTTGCTTTTAGTATCACTTTTAAGCATGAAAATAACAGTTTTTCAACTGTTATCAAGGTGCACGTGTGGCGAGGTGTAATTATGGCAGCATAGTGGTGACTCATCAGACTAATTAATGGGGCGTGACAATATACATATATATTTTTAACATAATTGATATTTTTTCATCTTAATTCATTTATTATTATTATATTTTTTTTTAAAAGTTAAAATCTTTATTGTAAGAACTTAAAAAAATAGAGTATTAGACTAAATAGGTATACTAAAATAATGAGATTGAGTATTCTATTATAAAATAATTTTATGATATAAATAGAATTTTTTAAACTTGTTTTATTATTTTAAGAACACTTCATCTTTTTAAAAGTCTTTATCTTTGTTCTCTCTCACTTCTTTTTAAAATTTCTTACTCCTTAAGTTATCTATTCGATGATTAGGAGGTGTCTAGGCGATTCTGGAGTCAAGGGTTACCTATTTAACCGATCAGTTTTGTGATTAGAGCAAGTAAATTTTATTCTCTCTTTCATGGCATTTTCTTTATTCTTGACCATGTAAGGAGTTTCTGTTGCATGTGTCAATTTGTGTCCTTCAATTTTTGACTCCATTTAGATTCTAAAGTTTCTTTCCAATCACTAATCGGTGATTTGCACATATTTTTAGAAGTTTCTTAAGGTGTAAGTTACAGTTGGGGAAACTATGGAAGTTTTATAAAGATAAAGGATTTGCTTTTAATTGAAGTATGTGGTATAATTTTAATGATATGTGAATTTACAACGAATTAAGAAAGAAAAATAAATAATTTATTGTAAACAAATATGACTAACCTTTGTTTTTCTGCAAGTATGTTTCAAGTGGCGCAATGAGCTCCTCATCTGATATATAGAAAGCATACGACAACTTCTCTTCCTAAAATGAAAGCATAGATAATCGCTCAATGTTATAAATAATAAACAAAATGTAAAATAGAATTTGAGAAGAATAAAGGGACTTGCTTACATTGTTTTGAAGCTTATTAATCTTCCGTTTTGGCTCTGTTCAGGCTACCAACAATACAATCAGCAGAAAGACAGTGGACAAGAACGACAAAATAGCACAGATCCAAAGCCAAAAAGTAATAATACATCATAAATTAAACTACTAAACAAGGCTACAAAAGAATGCTGAAGAAAACCAGTGAAGAAAACCAACCTGGATGAAGAAAAAAACAAACCAAACAAAATCTGGATCCACGCTCCTTGACGCCCCAGAGATCAACAACAATGGAAGCAATGAAACCCTAAAGGAAAATGAGTAAGAGACAACAGAAGGAAAAAGAAAGGAAAGGACGAAGAAATGATATGAAGTGAAACGAAAAGGGAGAACAGAGCAATCCGTGTGAGAGAAGGGTGGGGCGCGTGGAGCAAAAAATGAGGAGAAATAGGATTTTCAAATTAATTAAAAAAATCCTAAATGATAAAAGTAAAAAAAGTTTTAAGGTAAGGACAAAATTGAAATTAAAAGAATTTGGAAAGATGGAAGAAGGATGATGTAGTGGTGGAGGGAGCAACATCCTTTTTCTTCTTGTATACCCAAATTTTACGGTGATGCCAAATACGTCCCTTCTGAATATATAAAATATTAAATTAATTGGGTCAAGTCCAGCCACATCCAATTTCTAATTATTATTTTAACTTTTTTATTTTATATGTTTTTAAACATTTTAAAAAACCATTAACTTGTGTTGCGCCGCCTAACCCCGAGATCGCTGGCTGCGCCGTTGCCGCTGACTGTTTCCTGCGTTGCGTTATTCAATCATCGCCACCGTCATTGGTGTTGACGAAACCACTTGCCGGAAGCATCGCTCAACCACCGCATTATGTTCTCTGGCGCGACGTGGTTTTCATTATCTCACCATCCAAAATTTTGAAATCAAAAGCCATATCTCTTCTCTGTGTTTGTGACCTTGGGTTTTAATCTTTTTTTTTAAATCATCTCTGATAATGGGTCTGTCATTTTTTGTTTATGGTTTCTTGTTTATTCCGTATCCATGAATCAACAGAGACACAAAAAATTATGACACACAAATTTATCACAATAATGCTAAGAAATCATGCATCAGATTTGCAGAACAAAGGAAATACAACTAACAAAGATTAAGAAAACGCGCATGAACAAATCCAAAAGATAAGAAAATTTGACCAGTGATTTAAACAGTTCAAGCAAAGAGATAAGATTTGGGTAAATAACCTTCGTTGTGTGAAACCAATACAATCCTAATTTTCTTCTTTCTTCAATCCAGTATTCTTCTTCCCTCTAATTCTTTCCAGCTTTCTGAATTCCAGAAACCAATTAGTTCCCTTTCCCGTTTTTCAAATCCAGTCCCCCTCTCCCTTTTTCGAATACCACGCAAGCAGAAAACCCTATTAGGTTTTTACATTGGGCATTTTAGATTTTCCTTATTTTTCTATTTTTTGTTTTTATTTTATTTCTAAATTTTATTATATTAATAATAATTTTTATTATATATATATATATATATACATATATATTTTTAACATAATTGATATTTTTTCATTTTAATTCATTTATTATTATTATTTTTTTTTTTAAAAGTTAAAATATTTATTGTAAGAACTTAAAAAAATAGAGTATTAGACTAAATAGGTATACTAAAATAATGAGATTGAGTATTCTATTATAAAATAATTTTATGATATAAATAGAATTTTTTAAACTTGTTTTATTATTTTAAGAACACTTCATCTTTTTAAAAGTCTTTATCTTTGTTCTCTCTCACTTCTTTTTAAAATTTCTTACTCCTAAGTTATCTATTCGATGATTAGGAGGTGTCTAGGCGATTCTGGAGTCAAGGGTTACCTATTTAAGCGATCAGTTTTGTGATTAGAGCAAGTAAATTTTATTCTCTCTTTCATGGCATTTTCTTTATTCTTGACCATGTAAGGAGTTTCTGTTGCATGTGTCAATTTGTGTCCTTCAATTTTTGACTCCATTTAGATTCTAAAGTTTCTTTCCAATCACTAATCGGTGATTTGCACATATTTTTAGAAGTTTCTTAAGGTGTAAGTTACAGTTGGGGAAACTATGGAAGTTTTATAAAGATAAAGGATTTGCTTTTAATTGAAGTATGTGGTATAATTTTAATGATATGTGAATTTACAACGAATTAAGAAAGAAAAATAAATCATTTATTGTAAACAAACATGACTAACCTTTGTTTTTCTGCAAGTATGTTTCAAGTGGCGCAATGAGCTCCTCATCTGATATATAGAAAGCATACGGCAACTTCTCTTCCTAAAATGAAAGCATAGATAATCGCTCAATGTTATAAATAATAAACAAAATGTAAAATAGAATTTGAGAAGAATAAAGGGACTTGCTTACATTGTTTTGAAGCTTATTAACAATCTGATTGAGGTGTTGAGGGCCAGCATTCTGAGGTAGGTACATGGGAGAGCCCAAGGGAGTTCCATCTGGGTCTGTCAAAAGACACATCACGTTGTTGATTATCTCCCTCTTCTCCACCATAGTCTCTGTCTCTACCTCCATTTTTCAATCAGGGATTTTCCTTCTCTTATGCTGAGATTCTCTTATGGATGATGCTTCTTACTCTTCCACTTGGGATTCTATTTGGTTCTATCTTCGTTGTCGTGCTGAAACTAATAAAAGTAGTGAAATAAAGTCACACTGGCACAAACCCTAAATTAAACAGGACCCAGGACCCATCATACAGAGACCTCAGACTTCCCATATGAGAAGTTGTGTAGTATAAACGTGGTAAAGCTACTGATGGCAGTTCATCCTGATGTTCCGTGAGTGCTCGTCCTCACGTAGAGGGGAGTAGGTCATGTGTGGGAACGGCAGGAGGTCCTAGTCCTTAAGAGTACTTTGGACTGATAGGACTAACCTCGGGTGGCAGTTGTTGAGTGTTTTCCAGTTATCACATCACCCGGGTGCATGAACGCCTGTAGATACATGGATTCATACAGTCCGGACGGTCTGTTTTATGAGAGTTTTGGATGATTATTGCTATGTTGATATATTATTGTATTGCTCGTATGTTGATTTGTATGTTTGTTGTATGAATTAAATTACATAAGCTTACCCTTTCATTTTTCCTTGTGTTGTCTTGTACTTGTACGTCCGTCCTGTCAATGCAATGATCATCAGTGTGGATGTGAGCAGATGGAGAAACTCTTTTGGAGGAAGTGGTAGAAGAAGAGAATCTCGTGGAAGTCGAAGTGAAGGCCGAGACTTAGATCGTCCAGTAGGAATAGGCTGCTTAGAATTTTGTGACGTTCGTTATCAACTTTTGTAAAACCGTTCGTCTTGAACCTTGGTTGTTTCTGTATTGATTTTCTTAACTCTGTAACTTTTTGACGTTCGGCTTTTGATAGCTGATCTTGCTTAAGACTGCACTGTGTATATTATGTAATGTGATTAATTCTAATTTATGGTAATTACTATATTTTGGGATGTTACATAATGATAACAGTTGAAAAACTGTTATTTTCATGCTTAAAAGTGATACTAAAAGCAACCTTTAGACTTAAAAACTAGCTTGAAATCATGCTTTTATCTATATTTTCATAAATATGAGAGCTGGACAGGTTTATGCTTGATTTAAGTGTTTTTGAGCAGGTTTTAAGGTGAATTTGGTGAAAGAAGTGAAGAAGGAGAGAGATGACATTAGAAAAGAGATCAAAGAGTGCAAAAAGAGAAGACGAAGGCACCGCTCAGCGGCATTTTACCGCTGAGCGGCACTCAGAAGGTTGCGGGAGTCACGCTGAGGGGCAAACTGGCCGCTGAGGGGAAGAAAAGGACGCGCAACTACCGCTGAGCGGCACTTTTTGGGCTTGGGCTTTTGTAATCTTTTGTAACTCTAGATTAGTATATAAGGGCTTGCACGTCCTAGAATTAGGTATCTTTGGCAGAAACGAGGCAAACACTTTCTCTTCCACCCCTTTGAAGGAGGATCTTGGATGCTCAGGCTACCTCTTCACCTTTATTGGGTTTATTCTTTCATTCTTTCATTGTTATTCATCTAGGTTCACCATGAATATGGTGAACTAAACCTTGTATGTTTGTTGGGGAATCAATGTAATCTCTTGAAGCTCTCATATATGGAATCTGTTGAGTACATCTTTTAATTAAGACATATGCTTTCTTTCATCATTAGTTAGGGTTTTTCCTCTTTGCTCAATGCTTGCATAGTTTAACTCATTCCATGCATGATTATTGGTTTTGTCGATACGGACACGTACGGGGAAGTCTAGATCCGGGGAATTTCTCCCAATATTATATTGACAATATTATATTGGTTGCCTTTAAGCTCCTGCACTCATGAACTAATCATTAGGAATGCTAGGAATTGTATGAACTCGTGATTAGGGAGAAGCCATCTAGAATGGTACATTAGAGAGTGGCATTAACAATGATGATTTGAATGTTGAATTCCTAAAATATATGAGAGTGGATGAGATGAAATTGATCCCCAACAACATATTCATTCATATAATTCATTGAAAGTGTTTATCTTTTGTCTTTGCCATTGATCAAACTTCATGCATACATGTTTATTTTCTGTCTTGCATATTAAAATTTGAATATTTCGTTTGTAAGTCATAGCTAATCAACAAATCACATAACTAAACTAGGCCGTGAGTCCTTTGGGAAGAACGATACTTGGTCTTACCAAGTTTATTACTTGAACGATTCGGTCATACTTGCCGATTGTGAAACAAGTTTGTGACATCATAATTTGGTGCTTACAAATTTGTCCATCAAGTTTTTGGCGCCGTTGCCGGGGACTCTGGTTTAACTGGTTAATTTGTGTGATTATTGATTATCTTTGACTTTAATTTTAAATTTCTGTTTTTATTTTCTGTTTTATCTTTTTCTGTTTTATCTTTTTAGATTAGATTTTATTTTATTTGGTTAGGTTAGATTTTATTAGATTTTATTTTATCTTTTTAGATTTTATTTTTAGATTAGATTTTATTTTATCTTTTAGGATTAGATTTTATTTTATTTTATCTTTTATCTTTTTATCTTCTAAATCTTTTATCTTCTTATCTTCTGAATCTTTTATCTTTTTATCTTTTGAATATATCTTCTCTTATATCTTTTTGTGCTAACAAATCTTTTCTAGGGTTTTGTTTTCTTGTACATGCAGGAAGCAATTCGAACTAGAAGTAAGAAAACAACAGAACCACTTCTTGAAGGTCTAGAAGAGAGTAGAAGGAGGAGAAGAATCAGAACGTCTAGAGAACTTTTCCCTTCTCCAGAAACTCTCTTGCAATCATCACCACAAGGTTCTGTTCATAGCACAGGAAGTATGGAGGGCAATAATGTTAGAAGAACTCTTGCAGATTACACTAATCTTGCTGGACCTCAGCACTTCAATAGCATAGCTAGACCTAGAGTCAATGCTGCCAACATGGAGGTCAAACCAGCACTGATTCAACTGGTAAAGAGTAATCAATTTAATGGGTTATCTCACGAAAGCCCATATGAGCACCTGACTACCTTTAATGAGATTTGCAATACAGTCAAGATTAATGGGGTGCCAGACGAAGCAATCAAACTTAGCTTGTTTCCTTTCTCATTGGGAGGCAATGCTAAGCTTTGGTTGAACTCTTTTCCAGAAGAAAGTTTCACAGAGTGGGAAGCAGTGGTCACAAAATTCTTAAATAAATACTTCCCACAATCTAAGGTGACTAAAGGAAAGCAAGAGATATCTTCATTCAAGCAGGGCATGGAAGAATCACTGGGACATGCATGGGACAGGTATAAAAGTTTGTTACGTAAAACTCCCACGCATGGCTTTGAAGATCAAGAAGTAGTCCTAACTTTCCTTGGAGGGCTTGGTTCACAAACCAAGATGATGCTGGATGCCTCAGCTGGAGGCAATATCAAATGGAAGACTCCAGAGGAAGCAACTGAAATTATTGAAAATATGGCTACAAGTGATAATGAGCTTCACAGTGAAAGAGGAGCTCCTTTGCAACAGAAAGGGGTTCTTCAATTACAAACCCATGATGCCTTGCTAGCCCAGAATAAAATTCTAACTCAACAGCTGGAAACTCTGACCAAAACTCTTGCTTCATTACCCAAAGAGTTAAAATCTGCTGCACAGGTACAAACCCAGTTGTGCGAATTATGTGGGGGTGATCACATCAATGGCCAATGTGCTTTTCCTGTGGAAGCCGTGGAGGATGTTAACTTCATGGCTAATCAATTTCCATACCGTCAAGGCAATTATAATCAGGGTTGGAAACCACATCCAAGCATTAGCCAAGGACAAACTGGGCAAGCTAATCAATATAATAAGCAGCAGCAGCAACCAACCTTGTGGCAACAGTTATCTATGCTTAATGATAGATCAAAAAGGTTGGAAGAAACTCTTCAGCAATTCATACAGAAAACTGAATCTTCTCAAAAGAGCACTGAAGCTGCTATAAAGAATTTGGAGATTCAGATGGGTCAGATCACTAAGCAATTGGAAGAAAGACCACACAGAAACTTTGGGGCTAATACTGAGGTTAACCCAGAGAAGAGTGCAAAGTGGTCAAAAGTGTGAATGAAGAGATTATTGAGTTAGAAGAAGGAGAAACAGAAGAGAGAAGAGAAGAAGAAAGTAAGGATATTCTTCCTTTTCCAACAAATCAGGAGAAACCAATGGATTTCACAGATTTATTCAGAATGGTTGACAATGAAGCACCATGGGAACAAATTCTACAGAAAATAGCAGTTTACACAAAATCAGATGAAGGAACCTCTACAAAAAGAAGACGTAGAGATGATGAGGAAGAAAAGTGTATAACTGTTAAGAAAGAGTCATTCCCACCAAAGGCAGCAGATCCAGGTAGTTTTTCTATCCCTTGTTCTATAGGGAAGAAAAAGGTAAAGAAAGCTCTCCTTGATTTAGGCTCAAGTGTTAACTTGATGCCTTATTCTCTATTGGAGCAAATTGGCCATGTTAAAATAAAACCTGTAAAGGTTAATCTGGTAATGACTGATGGATCTTCAAAGGAGCCATGTGGGACTGCAGAAGACATTGTAGTTTGTGTTGGCAAACTTCAGTTTTTGGCAGACTTTGTGGTGATGAAGATGGAAACTGAAAAAATACCTTTCATACTGGGAAGACCGTTTATGAAAACGGCCAGGGCTATCATAGATGTTAATGAAGGTATAGTGGTGCTCCAAGACAGAGAGGAGAGAGTGGTGGTGGATGTTTTCAAAGATGAGATACAAGCAAAGGAGGAGGAGTCTAGTTATAAAGCTGCATTTCGAGATGCACCCATGACTAGAGGTAAAGATGAAAATCTTGAAGTTTCTGATAACCATTGTTTGTTTTTTCAGGTACCCAAGGTAGAAGAGATTGGAAAAGGAGAAGAAGTTCCTAGAGACTGGAAGAAAAGAAGACTCCAACTTGGCACACCTGTAAGACTCAAGAACAAGTTGTGGGTTATAAAAGGCTTTAAAGAGAAGGAGATGATAGAGATAGAGTCTCCATATTCTAGAGAATCCAAAACAGTCCAAAGGAAGCAGTTGAAAAGTTGGTGTACTGACAACATCAACTATAAAGAAGATGGAACTTGAGCTTTATTGGGTCAAGCTAGTGACATTAAAGAAGTGCTTGCTGGGAGGCAACCCAGTGGATTTACAAACTTTTGTTTTAGTTTTGTAATTTTTAATCTGTGAACATTATTCTGGACATTATTTTGTTGGATCTAGCATCTACTGAAGGATGCTAGGTGGTTAAGTATCTACTGAAGGATACTAGGTTTTTAACACCTACTGATGGGTATTGGTGAGAAGATTTTGCACCTACTGATGGGTGTTGGTAAGTTTGAAACACTTACTGATGGGTGTTGGTGGATTTTGGGTCAGGCTCGTGACGTTAAACAAGCGCTATCTGGGAGGCAACCCAGTTGATTGATTGTTTTTGTTTGTTTTATTTTAATTAGGGTTTGCATAAGCATTTTTAACATTGAATTGCAGGGAACCTATGAGGGGTATGCTAGGAAGGCACGTAGGTCAAGAAAAGAAGGAGAAGGGCACATCACGAAAGTGCCGCTGAGCGGCAATTACCGCTGAGCGGTACTATCGCAGATGGGCTTAAGTTCCCCTTAGCGGAACCCGAGCCCATTGGGGTATTTTTAAACCCTAAGCTGCGCGTTTTTACATTCTTTCAAGCCCTTCTCTGCACAAACACTTCCACATATCTTTCTCTTAGGTTTCCCACATCTTTTTACTCTTCCCTCTTTAGAAAATCTCTCTTCTACTCACTTGTTCACTAGTGTGCCATCAAAGTTTGGGGTTGGAAGAGAGCATTCTAGTTTGGAAGCATTCTCATATCATCTAGCATCTCCACCCAAGTAAGTAAAATGCATTTTGTTCATTCTAGGGTTCTTGAGTTTGAATGTGATTGTCAAAGCATGAATATTTAGGGGTTTTGATTTCTATGCATGATTTGATGATATATTTGATGTTTGAACCGATTAAACTGCTTGATTATGTACTGGAAAACTGAAAATTGCATTTGGGTGGAGTTAGGAAAGCTTTAAAACGAGATTTGCAAAAATCTGCAGATCACCGCTGAGCGGCATTTACCGCTAAGCGGCACTCTGTCAGATTTGCTTTTTCTGGTTTGTTGCGTGTTTGAATGTGGCACTGGTGGCGCTGAGGGGAAATTCTGGCCCTCAGCGGTGGTTTAGCTTCGAAAGGAGTTGTGTTCTGTGTTTACTAATGATTAATATCATGTTCTGTGGTTTTGGATTTGTATTTGAATGCAGGAATGGCATCCTCTTCAGGAAAGAGATTGAAAACCATGGCAACCAAGAGGAAGGAAAAGGAACCAGAGCAACCCCATAATAGCAGGTTCCTCTCCAGGAAACATGAGAAGCACTTTAGGGTGGTTCAGGACAGAAGACTTCTGATGGAGAGAAAGGTTGGAATGATACCTAACTTTGCTCCTCAATTTGGAGAGCAAGTGTTGGGGAATGATTGGGGGAAGCTAGCCACTTATCCTGCACCTGCCAACATAGCTGTAGTCAAGGAATTCTACACCAATGCAAAGAAGATTGGTGATTATCCAGCTGAGAATTATTTGGGCTATGTCAGAGGCCATGCTATCAGGTATGATCCTGATTCCATCAACAACTTCCTGGATACTGTGTGGGCTTGTGAGCAATGCCAGTTTGCTCTTTGCATGGAGGAAGGTGCTGATTTTGAGGATGTTGAGAGAGTATTGTGCATACCTGGAGGACACTTCCAAAGGAATAGATCTGGCTCAGTGGTTAACATTAGGAGGATAGATTTGACTCCTCTTGCAAAGTATTGGATGGCATTTTCTCATGCCAACATTCAGCCATGTTCACATGTGTCAGATATTACTCTCAGCAGGGCACTATTCATCTACTGTGCTATCAGAAACTTGAATGTTAATATTGGGCAGGTGATAGCTGATGAGATTAGTGTGTGTGCTAACACCTCAAACAACAAAGCACCACTAGGACATCCTTCTTTGATCACTCACCTTTGCAAGCTAGCTGGGGTGGACACTTCTGTTCCACCATTTGAGAGGCCAAGAAAAGCCATTGATGAGGCCTATTATAGACAGTACTGTGGAGGTGAGGAGGCAGCTCAGCCAGTTCCACCACGCCAGGCTCGTAGAGAGAGAGGGCCAGCACAGAGCAGGACATCTGCTGATACTCATGAAGCAGAACCATTCCAGATGAGGGACATGTATATGTCTCTTATAGGTGCTCAGTTGCAGTCCATTCACAGAGGGCAGGTGGCCACGGCTGAGATGATAGTGGGGATGTATGATACCCCTCCAGCACACAGGTGGACTATGGATGAATTCCATAACGTGGTAGCTTGGCCAGAAGAACCATTGCATGGAGGAGCTGAAGCAGCTGAAGCTTGAGCTAGAGACATGGAAGAAGATGAAGCTGAGGAGGAGGATGCATTTGATAATGATGATGATGAAGAGAAGGAGGAAGATACAGAGGACAGCTCAGATTGATGAGGAGCTGAGATAGCATTTACTGATGAATGCTATCATATGATTATGCTTTTATGGTTTAAGTTTTCTGGACTTATTTGTTTTTGTTTTTAGATTAGGGTTTGATGTACTCTATTGAACACCTGGTTTCTTATGATGGTTTGCTATTAACTGTGATTGTTTGATAAGTAATGCTTGATGATGCTTATTGATTGATTGATGTTGAGATGATGTGCACATTAAAATGCTTATATAGGTGATTCACAAGCTTTGTGAACAAATGCATGATATCATGATTGTGATTGTGAAATTAAGCAGGATGTGTATGTCAAATGTGAATGAGCTTATATGTGAGGTTTTGAGCTCCAGAGTTGTTATTGTTGAATGCTATTACTTTGAAAGCATGAATGATTTTGCCCAGGTTTTCTATGATTGAATCAATTGCTTATTTTGCATCATGTGATCAAGGCCGTTTGTTGGAACCCTTTTTATTGGCCAAATTCATAAAGTTAGCCCACTAAAAGAGAACACTTTGTGTTCTAACCTTTGAACCCTTAGCCTTGAACATACACTGAAACCCTTGATTGAAAATCTTTACCTTGAGTTAAGTAGAAGATCTTGTGTGGTATTGTTAAATGTTCAAGTTTGGGGTTGTTGGGAAAACATGAAAAAGGAAAAGCATTGAGCTAAGAGCTAAAAAAGTAAGAATATGCAAAGAAAAAGAAAAGAAAAGAGAAAGAAGTAAAGCTCAATGCAAATGCAAAGGCAAAAGAAAGTTGGGAATGAATAAGATGATTGTGTTATTATGATTCTCTTAACTCAAGGATTTTTTGATCCAGAAAAACCAATTTTCTTGTTAGCCCAGCTACGTTATAAGCCATTGAAAAGTCCTTGTGATGATGCATGCTTGTGAATGTTTTTTGATTGTGGTAAAATGAAAGGCAAAGTTGATTCATGTGACATTGTGATAGTGGAGTGAATGAGTGAAACACTTTACCTCTTATACACTTGTGTGTTGAGTGAAACACTTTACCTAGTGAGGAAAGATTCCATAAGCACATGAACATCCATGCTTAATTGATTGATCATTCATGAAAAATAGCATTTGTTGGAACTTAAATGACTTTGTGAACACTAAAGCATGTGCACATCTTGAATGAACTCTTGGTCATAAGGTTGATTAAAGTTTTTACTGATCTTGAAAAAGAGAAATTTTGAATGAGTGAACCATCATATGAATTGGTTGGAGATTGAGTTACATTTTGTTTGCTTGAGGACAAGCAAAGCTCTAAGTTTGGGGTTGTGATAACAGTTGAAAAACTGTTATTTTCATGCTTAAAAGTGATACTAAAAGCAACCTTTAGACTTAAAAACTAGCTTGAAATCATGCTTTTATCTATATTTTCATAAATATGAGAGCTGGACAGGTTTATGCTTGATTTAAGTGTTTTTGAGCAGGTTTTAAGGTGAATTTGGTGAAAGAAGTGAAGAAGGAGAGAGATGACATTAGAAAAGAGATCAAAGAGTGCAAAAGGAGAAGACGAAGGCACCGCTCAGCGGCATTTTACCGCTGAGCGGCACTCAGAAGGTTGCGGGAGTCACGCTGAGGGGCAAACTGGCCGCTGAGGGGAAGAAAAGGACGCGCAACTACCGCTGAGCGGTATTTACCGCTGAGCGGCACTTTTTGGGCTTGGGCTTTTGTAATCTTTTGTAACTCTAGATTAGTATATAAGGGCTTGCACGTCCTAGAACTAGGTATCTTTGGCAGAAACGAGGCAAACACTCTCTCTTCCACCCCTTTGAAGGAGGATCTTGGATGCTCAGGCTACCTCTTCACCTTTATTGGGTTTATTCTTTCATTCTTTCATTGTTATTCATCTAGGTTCACCATGAATATGGTGAACTAAACCTTGTATGTTTGTTGGGGAATCAATGTAATCTCTTGAAGCTCTCATATATGGAATCTGTTGAGTACATCTTTTAATTAAGACATATGCTTTCTTTCATCATTAGTTAGGGTTTTTCCTCTTTGCTCAATGCTTGCATAGTTTAACTCATTCCATGCATGATTATTGGTTTTGTCGATACGGACACGTACGGGGAAGTCTAGATCCGGGGAATTTCTCCCAATATTATACTGACAATATTATATTGGTTGCCTTTAAGCTCCTGCACTCATGAACTAATCATTAGGAATGCTAGGAATTGTATGAACTCGTGATTAGGGAGAAGCCATCTAGAATGGTACATTAGAGAGTGGCATTAACAATGATGATTTGAATGTTGAATTCCTAAAATATATGAGAGTGGATGAGATGAAATTGATCCCCAACAACATATTCATTCATATAATTCATTGAAAGTGTTTATCTTTTGTCTTTGTCATTGATCAAACTTCATGCATACATGTTTATTTTCTGTCTTGCATATTAAAATTTGAATATTTCGTTTGTAAGTCATAGCTAATCAACAAATCACATAACTAAACTAGGCCGTGAGTCCTTTGGGAAGAACGATACTTGGTCTTACCAAGTTTATTACTTGAACGATTCGGTCATACTTGCCGATTGTGAAACAAGTTTGTGACATCATAATTTGGTGCTTACAAATTTGTCCATCACATAACAACTTAAAAAGTAGATTATTAGACTAAATAGGTGTAGTAAAATAATGAGATTGATTATTTTATTATAAAATAATCTTATGATGTAAATAGAATTTTTTTAAACTTGTCTTAGTATTTTAAGAACACTTCATCTTTTTAAAAGTCTTTATCGTTGTTCTTTCTCACTTTTTTCTACAATTTCTTACTCCTAAATTATCTATTCGATGATCAGGAGGTGTCTAGGCAATTCTAGAGTCAAGGGTTACCTATTTGACCGATCAGTTTCGTGATTAGAGCAAGTAAGTTTCATTCTCACTTTCATGGCATTTTCTTTATTCTTGACCATGCAAGGAGTTTCTGTTGCATGCGTCAATTTGCGTCCTTTTTTAATGTTTGACTCCGTTTAGATTCTAAAGTTTGGAGAATGAGGTATGTCTGAGGAATCCCGTAGTTTAGTTTTCTTTAGATTGATGATGTAATTATTTTTATTTATCCAGTTTGTATATAAAGTTAAAAATTTATAATAGTTTTGGATAACGGTAAGTTTGTACTGTAAGGAACCGCACGTTCCTTATATTTTTAAAGGGGATGGGGAAGGTGGGCGGCTGCACATTCGTGTAGTGGTGGGAGAGGGGCTCCACGTCCAGCAAAGGAGTGGGCAGCAGCAGATGGTGGTGGGTCTCTCCACCTGGAAGTGCTCCAGCCATCATCATGAACCTCCATCATCTCCTTCGTTGGTGGGCATAGCACTGAGGAGTGGCTGTGGGGAGCACCATTTTCTTCCTTCTTAAAGGTAAAAGCCATGGATTCAAAGGGATTGGGAGTTCTGCAGATTGGAGGAGTTGCTGCCATATCTGTGAGACGGTGAAGTGAGAGCTGGACACTGTAGCAGAGGACTGAAACAGCAGAGGAGGAACACAGTTCAAAGATTGGTTCAAGATTTGCAAGGAGGTCTTCAAGAGGTAAGGGGAGCTAGATCTTTTGTTTGATTGTTGATATATACTGTGTTTGATGCAAATCTCGGAAGAAGGGGATGAAAAATTGGGGTTTTCTGGGTTTCTGGAAAACCTGGTGCGATTCTGCAGAATTCTGCAGAAACGCGCGTGCGTTCAGTTTTGGTCAAAGTAGGACGTTCGTCCAAATGGCTCGACCAATTAGTGGTCGGCCAAAATAATATGAACGTTCGGTTTTGTATTCTCGTGTAACGAGCGTTAGCGTTCGTCAAAATATTACCCAGAGATGTTAGGCGTTCGTTTCTAATTCGGACTCGTAATAATCCTGAGCGTTCGGTCTTAAGTTGGAAATTCTTAGGGTTCGATGATGAGCGTTCGGTATTAATATGATATTCCTAGGTTTGGATTTTAAACGGTCGGTTTCGATGTACCTGTGATAATAAGTGTTCGGTTGTTGGTAGTCTCAACTGGTGATTTTGAGCGTTCGGTCTTAAATTGGATTCTTAGGAGTGAATCTCGAGCGTTCGGTTTTGTGGTAATACTGATTATAAGCGTTCATCCTAAATTGTTGTTTTCAGGAAATAATCTTGAACGTTCGTTTTTGATGTATTAGTAATTGTAGTCGTTCGTTTAAGTTGGTATTCTTAAGTTTGGATCTTGAGCGTTCGGTCATGGTTTAATTCTGATTGTGAGCGTTCGGTCTTGGTTTAGTTCTGATTGTGAGCGTTCGGTCTTGGCTTGATTCTGATTGTGAGCGTTCGGTCTTAGTTTGATTCTGATTGTGAGCGTTCGGTCTTGGTTTAATTCTGATTGTTAGCGTTTGGTCTTGGCTTGATTTTGATTGTGAGCGTTCTGTATTGGTTTAATTCTGATTGTGAGTGTTCGGTCTTGGTTTGATTCTGATTGTGAGCGTTCGGTCTTGGTTTAATTCTGATTGTTGAGCGTTCGGTCTTCATTTGATAGTCTTAAGTTTGGATCTTGAGCGTTCGGTCTCGATATCTGTTAGAAATCATTAGCGTTCGACCTAAATCGCGTATTCTGATGTTTAGTTGGTAAGCGTTTAATCTGGGTGTATCAGTGATAGCTAGCGTTCGATCTTGCCCAAGTATTCTCAGGCTTCGATCGTAAGCGTTCGGTCTTAATGATAGATAACGTTCGGTTTTGCTGATGTTTATTCCCATTTAGTGATCGTTCGTAGCAAACGTTCGGTATTTGATGATGATTGATCTTTGAACGTTCGTCCTGACATTGTACGATTTTAGTGAGGTGTTCGGTTATAACGTTCGGTCGGGAAATGTTTAATCCAGTGGGGTGTTCGGTTTTAGCGTTCGACTGAATACTGGAGTCGTTCGGTTTTAGCGTTCGACTGAATATTGGAGGTGTTCGGTTTTAGCGTTCGACTGAATACTGTTCGGTTTTAGCGTTTGGCCTGATTGTGTTGGATCTTATAGCGTGCGTCCAAATATAGTAGTGTTCGACAAGATAACGTTCGACAGATGGCGTTCGGTGAATAGTGTTCGGATGAATAGTGTCCCGCAAAGTGTTTGATGAATAGTGTTCGGATGAATAGTGTGATGAAGTTGCTCCAGCAGAGTTGTGGTTTGAAGGCAGTAGAATGATGAATGGAATCATGATCAGAGTTGCATATAGATCACGAGATGCAGTGGCAGCGGAAAGAAGTGAGGTTTAACAGCAATGGCAGTGTGAATTTAGTGGCTGCAGAGATGGAGGAAGAGCTCTATGGTGAGTGGATTCTCTAACTCATAAGGCCTTCACTGGAAGGAAGCTAGAAGGAGAAGGAAAGCTCAATAATAGGTGACTTTTGGAAGAGTTCTGGTTGCTGGAAAAATGCATCAGCATAGTAAAACTCAATGTATTCAAAAGTGAGATACAAGCTTTGCCCATGAGATTTTATAGATCAATCTCCCAGCTTTGAGCAAGCCTTTTTACACGTTTTAATTGTGAAATGCTATTACTAACCATGTGCTAAATGTGTAGCTTCCAGTAAGCGTGCCAAATGAGTTTTAACATGTGGAGAAAACAATTACTAATGCTACCCCATAGAAGGATAAGCACACCCCTTCTTGTGTGGAAATGTCCACTTTACCCTTCTCCATGTTTTGGCAAATTTGTAGCATCTTCTTGTTCTCCAATTTTCCATCCAAAAATAGCAAAGAGGGTTTGGCCTTTGGGAGAGTACTCATCTTGTATTTTCTTGATCATCCCTCTTGTGATAGGTCCAATGGTGCTAGGCCTTCTTGTATCATCCCCTCCCTCTTGAGAGGGATTTGCCCTCAAATCCATAGGGTCTTCATCTTCACTTGCATAACCTGTAAAAGGTTTAAGGTCAGATACATTGAAGGTAGCATGAACACCGTATTCAGGAGGAAGATCAATTTGATAGGCATTGTTATTTATCCTCCTTATCACTCTAAAAGGTCCATCTCCTCTAGGATTGAGTTTGGATTTTCTTAGTTGAGGAAATCTTTCCTTTCTAAGATGAACCCAAACTAGATCACCTTCATTGAAGATTAACTCTTTCTTGCCCTTGTTGTGTTGCTTGACATATTTCTCATTTTGTTGTTGAATTTGATTTTTAACCTTGTGATGTAATTCTTTGATAAACTTGGATTTAGATACCCCATCTTGATGAACAAAATGAATAGCATTTGGAAGGGGTATTAAATTCATGGGTGTCAAAGGATTAAAACCATAAACAACTTCAAAAGGAGACAATTTAGTAGTTCCATGAACTACTCTATTGTAAGCAAACTCAACATGAGGTAGGTACTCATCCCAAGATTTGTGATTTCCTTTAAGAACTACCCTTAGTAAAGTGGAAAGAGATCTATTGACTACTTCAGTTTGACCATCTGTTTGAGGATGGCAAGTAGTAGAAAAAGATAACTTAACCCCTAATTTAGACCATAAGGTCCTCCAAAAGTGACTAAGAAATTTTGTATCTCTATCCGAAACTATTACTTTAGGTAGACCATGAAGTTTAACCACATCTCTAAAGAATAACTTTGCAATGTTGCTTGCATCATCTACTTTGTGGCAAGGTATAAAATGAGCCATTTTGCTAAATCTATCTACCACCACAAAGATAGAATCAAAACCCCTAGAAGTTTTAGGAAGACCTAACACAAAATCCATACTTATCTCTTCCCAAGGGGTGGAAGCAACATTCAAAGGAGTATACAGTCCATGAGGCATTGATTTAGATTTAGCTTCTAAACAAGTTATACACTTAAAACAATGCCTTTGAACATCCCTTCTCATGTGAGGCCAAAAGAATTTTTCTTTCAACATGCCAAGGGTCTTTTCTACCCCAAAATGTCCCATTAATCCTCCCTCATGTGTTTCTTTAACAAGGAGTTTTCTATGTGAACCTTGGGGAATGCAAATTTTTCCTTCTTTAAAAAGATACCCCTCTTTCACATAGAATCCTCCTTGAGGCTTATTGAGACATTCCTCATAGATTTGAGCAAAATCAAGATCTTGTGAATATAATTCAAGAATGTTATTAAATCCAAGAATTTGAGCTCCCAATGTGGCTAATAGATTAATTTTTCTTGACAAAGCATCAGCCACCACATTGGATTTTCCTTTCTTGTATTTAATAACATAAGTGAATTGTTCAATGAATTCCAACCACTTAGCATGCCTCTTTTGTAACTTGTGTTGACTCTTCAAATACTTAAGTGATTTATGATCACTATGAATGATAAACTCCTTGGCAACAAGGTAATGTTCCCAAGTTTGAAGAGCCCTCACAAGTGCATAGAGTTCTTTGTCATAGGTGGGATAATTACAAGAGGCACCATGAAGTTTTTCACTAAAGTATGCAATTGGGTGTCCTTCTTGTAATAATACTGCACCTATGCCAAATCCTGAAGCATCACATTCTAGCTCAAAAGTTTTGGAAAAATTTGGCAAAGCTAGAATGGGTGCTTGTGTGAGCTTCTCTTTGAGTAGCTCAAAAGCTTTTTGTTGTTTATCCCCCCAATGGAATGTAACATCTTTTTTCACCAACTCATTGAGGGGTGAAGCAAGACTAGAGAAGTTAGGAACAAATCTTCTGTAAAAGCTTGCCAACCCATGGAAGCTCCTTACTTCTCCTACATTCTTTGGATGAGGCCAATCTTGGATGGCCTTTATTTTTTCTGGGTCCATATGAACCCCATTTTTGGTGACCACAAATCCAAGAAATATGACACTATCAACACAAAAGGTACACTTGTCAAAGTTTGCAAACAATTTGTGTTGTCTAAGAATTGTTAAAACAACTCTCAAATGATTTTCATGAGTTTGCAAATTTTGACTATATACCAAGATGTCATCAAAGTAGACAACTACAAACTTCCCAATGCAATCCCTAAGGACATGATTCATAAGTCTCATGAATGTGCTTGGAGCATTTGTAAGACCAAAAGGCATAACTAGCCATTCATATAACCCAAACTTGGTCAATAAAGGCAGTTTTCTCTAGAACTCTCTCCTTCTCTCTTCTGTAACTCACCATTCTGCACTCCGATCACGTTTCAGCACCGTGAGGACGATCACTGCACCAAGAGCTCCAGATCGAACCGAACAACTTACAGTTCTGGTAAGTTTCACTTGGACGTTCGTTTCTGGAATTTCTGCAACCCATATTCAGCCGCATGCATGGATGTAAACTCAGTCCTTTCGTTTCTTTTTATTAATTTTAGTTGAAGAGTTTAAGAGGAGTGTTGAGAATAGAAAGTCACCTTTGGACGATTCAAAACCGCCCTTTTTCAGAACGTACACTGCTAAATCCGGGTAAGGGGAGCTTATTAAATTTAATTCTTGAGTTATGCTGTGTTGCATGAACAATCTGTGATGTTGCACTGTGTTAAATGCATGTTCTGTAAATATTATTGAGTATGAATTATGATATCAGATTTTACTATATGATTTTGATGATGAAATATGCTATGGTTTGATTTATTGGAAACATGAACTGTATGATGAGATGATGAAATAAAAATGTTTGATTTGTACTATGATAGGAGTGAATTAATGCATGAAAGTTATGCTGGAAAATATGGTTACTGTATGTGGAATTTAAATATGAGAATCTTATGAAAATGAACGTTCGTTATCAAAACGGTCTTTGACCGTTCGGTATTCGTAGTACATTCCTTGAAATAGTCGAACCCTTTCATTTGGAAAGGATTTCCCTTTGAGGACGAACGCCCTCTATTATAACTTTACGTTTGTGCGTTCGGCCAGACGTAAACATCTTGAGTATTGTGTGAGAATTGAGAAGCCTGATAATATCCCTTTGAACACTTAGTCAAATTGTAAGACATAAATTTTAAGTATCTTATCTTATATAAATCCCAAACTTCTTTGATTTGGAATCAGTGAAAAGTCTTGACCTAAAAGCGTACGTCCTTAAGCGGCGCTCGGTCTTAAACCGAACGCTTGTCCCAAAGAGTAAGTAATAAGTAGCGCTCGGTCTTATACCGAACGCTTGTCCAAATGAGTATGTGGTAAAAGAACGTTCGGTCCTATACCGAACGTTCGTTCCTTCCTAAATTATCAACGAGCGGTAATAGCGTTCGTCCCAAATTTGAAATAGCGTTCGTCCTTAAAATCTAAATGGCGTTTGTCCAATAATCCTAGTAACGTTCGTCCAAGACTTCAGTGACGTTCGTCCAAAAATTTCATTTTAGCGCTCGGTCATTGACTGGCGGTTGTCTCTTGAATTAAATTGTGTTCGGATTCTTTATTTAAACAGTTTGTGATATATCTATCCATTTGATTCGTTCCAGAGTTATTGAATTTAAATTATTCTAAGTAAATTCCAGATCATTCTAGATTCAGTTCATCTAACTGATTCAAGTTCGTGAACGAGCCTTCTTGGTATTGCATTAACGTTCGTCCTCTATTACAAAGAGGGCTGGACGTTTGTTCTTTTATGGAAGTGAAACTAAGAATGAAAGTGTGAATAAGATGAAAGATTAAGAGGTGCGAACACCATGAGAAATGAAATTGTGATTGTTGGTTTTGAACGAGCGTTCCAGGGTGGAACGACTCTTGAATGGATATTGAGATTTGTAAGTATGAACGTGGTAAGCTTAGATGGTGGTTCATCCTGATATTCCGTGAGTGCTCGTTCTCAAGTAGAGAGGAGTATGTCATGCGTGGGAATGGCAGGAGGTCTAGTCCATAACTGTAACTTGGACAGAAAAGACTAACCTCAGGTGGCTACTGATGAGCATTCCAGTTACTCACCTGGGTGCACGGACGCCTTAGCTACACAGGTTTCATACAGTCCGGACGGTCGGTCTAGTATCAGGATTTTGGATGGAATTAATGTATGAATTGAATGTATATGTTGTGAATGTACTTGCTGGATTTGATAAGTATGAAATGTATGTTTGACTTGAATTAAATCAATAAGCTTACCCTTGCATTTCCACTGTGTTGTCTGTTTATGTATGTCCGTCTTGTCAAAATGAAATGATCATCCGTGTGGATGTGAGCAGAGGGAGATGCGTCTCTGGAGCAAACACTTGAAGAGGAAATCATTGCTGAAGAAAACTTAGTAGAAGTTGAGGTGAAGGCCGAACTGTAAAGGCGTTCGGTTTTTAGTTAGTGATATTTAGGATAGCGAGCGGCTGTGAGCGAGCGCCCTTTTAACGTGTGTAAATATTTGGACATTCGGTCATTATTTTGTAAACCGTTCGTCCTCCTTCATTTTGTAAACGCTCGTTATTTTGTGTGTATATGTAAGGCCGTTCGGCCATTTTTGCACACTGCTCTCTTTAGTTGTAAAACTGCTTTATTTTATTAATACATGTTAATATTCTATTATATAGTTGCTGACTGTATAATTTTGGGATGTTACATTATTGGTATCAGAGCAGTTTTGTTCTCTTAAGGACACTGTAGGTTATGAGTGCATTGCGTATTTGCTGTGTGCTTATTGTGTGTTATGAGTTACTGTTTTAACTCTTAGACCTTTTTAACGTTCGTTTTCTCTGGTTCAGAGAACAATGGCGCCTAGACTTCCTCCTCCCCCTCAACCAAACGAGCCTGATGCGTCCAACAATTCTAGGTTGTTGGAAACGGTTATTGAATGCCTGCAACAGCAAAATACTACCCTTATGGAGCAGAACGCTGCTGCTCTACAGAGTTTGGAGGCCGCACGCGCCAACTCTGAAGCTACTCAAAGGCAGTTAATGGAACTTATTGCTGCTACTAGAGGCACGCCTGGAGCGTCCTCTTCCAGTGCTGTTCATCATACCGAATGGAGTTTTGAGAGCTTTCTTCAACACCATCCGGCCAAGTTTAGTGGGAAGGGCCTTCCGGATGAGGCAGACCAGTGGCTGCAGGATATGGAACGAATTTACAATGCTAAGAGGTGTCCGGATGAGAACCGCTTAGCTTTCACGGAGTATTTACTCACTGGAGAAGCAAGCCACTGGTGGGCGAGTGTGAAGGCCATACTGACGGACGCTCAACGTCCTATTACCTGGGAAGTGTTCAGAGGGAAGTTCTATGAGGAGTACTTTCCAGATAGCGTTCATTTTGCTAAGGAGGTGGAATTTCTTTAGCTAATACAGGGGAGTATGTCCATTTCCGAATACACCAATAAGTTTAAGCATCTCGTCAGGTTCAATACTATGGCCACAAGTGAGGAGTGGCAGTGTAGAAAGTTCGAAAATGGGCTGAGGAGTGATTTGAAGGTGTTAATTTCCAGCCTGTGCATCCGTTCGTTCCCAGCAATGGTTGAGAGGGCTAAAGTGTTGGAGAAAAATATGGCTGAGGCAGATCAATATAAGAAACAACAGGCGCCAAGAGGACAAATTCTGGCGAGACCCAATTTGAATAGGAACAGGACCCGATACGCTCGTCCAGCTCAGTCAAGTGGTTCGCAAGCTATGGTAGTTGCTGGACAAGCAAACCAACAGGGGCCGGTTAGATGTTTCCAATGTGGAGGACCCTATTTCAGATCATCATGCCCTCAATTAGTTGGAGTAAAGTATTGTAATCGGTGCAGAAGAAATGGACATCTGGAGAGTGAATGTAACATGGGCGGACGCGCAGTGATGAGGCCGCCGAACGCTGGGAGAAATCAGCAAGGACGGGGTGGACGAGCCCAAGCTGTTGGATGAGTGTATGCAATCACTGGAGCGGAGGCAGCGAGCTCAGGTACGCTCGTCACTGGTACCTGCTTAGTTCATGGAATACCCTGCTGTGTGTTGTATGATTCGGGGGCGACACACTCCTTCATCTCGAAGGCGTGCGTTGATAAGTTGGGATTAACCGAGAGTGAGATGCAGTTCGACTTGGTGGTGTCAACCCCAGCGGCTGGAGAGGTTAGGACGTCTACCATGTGCGTTAGATGTTCTGTTGAGGTAGAAGGGCGTAGATATAAGGTGAACCTGATATGTTTGCCTCTCAAAGACTTAGAAGTAATTTTGGGAATGGATTGGCTAAATACCAATCGCATTCTCATAGATTGTGGAGCCAAGGAATTGGTTTTCCCTGAAGATTATGATGAAGACTTGGGCATGACACTCGGCCAGTTGAAAGAAGATATTATGGAGGGCGCGAGTTGTTTCTTGATTATGACGCATGAAGACATAAAGGTTGCGGATAAGAGCTTTGAGCGTTCGTCCAACAATTACTCTGAAGGACGAACGGTTGTGGACGAATTCCCGGACGTCTTTCCGGATGAAGTGCCTGGATTGCCTCCCGTTCGTGAGGTTGAGTTTACCATTGACTTGGTGACAACCGCAGCTCCCATATCCGTTCAACCATACAGAATGGCACCTGCTGAATTGGTTGAGCTTAAAAACCAAATTGAAGAATTGATGGACAAGAAGTTCATCCGTCCAAGCGTGTCACCTTGGGGAGCGCCAGTACTATTAGTAAAGAAGAAGGATGGCAGCTCTCGGCTATGCATTGACTATCGTCAATTGAATAAGCTGACCATCAAGAACAAATACCCACTGCCTCGGATTGACGACCTACTGGATCAATTGCATGGAGCGAGCGTCTTCTCAAAGATTGATCTAAGATCGGGTTATCATCATATTCGAGTTAAAGATGAGGACATTCAGAAGACGGCCTTTAGATCTCGGTACGGACACTATGAGTACGTAGTGATGCCGTTCGGCGTGACGAACGCTCCAGCCATTTTTATGGATTACATGAACCGCATCTTTAGGCCGTATTTGGATAAGTTCGTGGTGGTGTTTATTGATGATATTCTCATCTACTCCAAGAGCTGTGAAGAGCATGAGGAGCACTTAAGGGTGGTACTTGGAGTGTTGAGAGAAAAGGAGATGTACGCTAAGTTATCTAAATGTGAATTCTGGATGAAGGAAGTGCAGTTCTTGGGTCACGTTGTATCCGCGGGTGGAATTTCAGTTGATCCGGCTAAGGTACGAGCGGTCTTGGAATGGGAGAGTCCACGCTCGGTCACAGAAGTTAGGAGCTTTGTGGGACTCGCGGGCTACTACAGGCGTTTTATAGAAGGATTTTCTAAGATAGTAGCCCCATTAACCCAGCTGACCAGGAAAGATCACCCGTTCGCTTGGACTGATCGGTGTGAATCCAGCTTCCAAGAGCTGAAACAGAAGCTGACGAGCGCCCCAGTGTTGGTAATTCCGGACACGGCCAAACCATTTGAAGTCTACTGTGATGCGTCCCACCAAGGTTTGGGCTTTGTGTTGATGCAAGATAGACGAGCAGTGGCGTACGCCTCTCGACAATTGAAGATACATGAGAGGAATTATCCAACGCACGACCTAGAGCTGGCAGCGGTCGTCTTTGCCTTGAAGATTTGGAGACACTACTTGTATGGATCCGTTTTCCAAGTTTTCAGTGATCATAAGAGTCTCAAGTATCTCTTTGATCAAAAGGAGTTGAATATGAGGCAGCGGAGGTGGCTGGAATTCCTAAAGGATTATGACTTTGAGTTGCTTTATCATCCTGGTAAAGCGAACGTTGTGGCGGACGCATTGAGCAGGAAGGTGGTGCATGTCTCGTCCATGATGGTGCATGAGATAAGCTTAGTGGAAAGCTTTAGGGACTTAAGGTTGTAGTTCGATTTAGAACCGAACAGCATCAAATGCTGCAACCTTAGAATATCCAGTGACGTTTTTGAGCGGATAAGAATGAAGCAGCTTGAAGATGAGGAATTAGTGAAGATAAGAGGCACGCTCGGCACACATCAGGCAAAGGAATTCAATGCTGGGACGGACGACCTATTGCGCTATAATGGTAGGACGTGCGTTCCAAATGATGGAGAACTGAAGCGAATCATCTTAGCAGAAGGGCATCACAGCCATCTTAGCATGCACCCTGGCATGACTAAGATGTATCACGATTTGAAGCATTCGTTCTGGTGGCCAGGGATGAAGAATGATGTCGCACGCTTTGTGGCATCATGCCTAACATGTCAACGTGCCAAAGCTGAATATCAAAGACCGGGTGGACTACTGCAGCCTTTGGAGATTCCAGAATGGAAGTGGGACAGCATTTCAATGGATTTTGTGACACACTTGCCTCGCACATTCAAGAATCACGATTCCATTTGGGTGATAGTGGATCGTTTAACGAAGAGTGCTCACTTTCTACCCATCAACCTGAAGATGTCATTGACTAACTTGGCAAAGCTCTACATCAAAGAGATCGTTCGTCTGCATGGAGTGTCGTCCAGCATCATCTTTGACCGAGACACCAGGTTCACCTCTCGGTTTTGGCAGTCGTTGCAAAGCGAGCTGGGCAGCAAACTCCAAATGAGTTCAGCGTATCATCCTCAGACGGACGGTCAATCCGAGAGAACAATCCAGATGCTTGAAGATTTATTAAGGACGTGCGTACTCGATCACATGGGCGTTTGGGATGAAGTCCTGCCGTTAGTGGAGTTCACCTACAACAACAACTTCCAGTCCAGCATTGGAATGGCTCCTTATGAAGCTCTTTACGGACGTAAATGCCGCACACCACTTTGCTGGTTTCAAGAAGGAGAGAACGTATTAACAGGACCGGAGCTCGTTCAACAAACAACTGAAAAGGTGAAGTTGATTCAAGAGAGGTTGAGAATGTCCAGAAGCAGGCAGAAGTCATACGCAGATAAGAGGAGACGACCCTTGGAGTTCATAGCTGGTGATCATGTATTTCTCAAATTAAATCCAACTACTGGAGCAGGAAGAGCATTGCGTTCAAAGAAATTATCTCTCAAGTTTGTGGGGCCATATCAAATTTTGAGAAGGGTTGGACCTGTTGCATACGAGCTAGCCCTACCTCCACAATTGTCCAACCTTCATCCGGTGTTTCACGTTTCTCAACTAAGAAAATACGTACCAGACCCCTCGCACATATTGGAGCTGGAGGACGTTCGACTTCGCCAAGACCGAACGCTGGAGATGAAGCCAGTTCGTGTTGAAGACGTTCGTACTGAATTACATAAAGGGAAGGACGTTCGTCTGGTGAAAGTGGTGTGGGATGAAAAGACGGGCGACTCTACATGGGAAGTTGAAGATGCCATGAAGGATTTATACCCTCATCTATTCCTTGGTAAGTCTTCAATTTTCGAGGACGAAAATTTTTGTAGTTAGGGGGATTGTCACGCCTCATTAATTCAGTGATGATTCACCTCTCTGCTTCCATAATTGCACCTCGCCACGCGTACACTCCATTAACACGCACACGCACTCACTTTGCATGCAACTGCCAGATGTCATTTTGGAACGTTCTAAAACGTTAATGGAATCCAAGTGGCAGCAGGCGGTTGGACAATCGTCCTGTGTGGGGAAAGAAAGGATTTTCTGAAAAACACTCTTCACATTCTTCTGCACACTTCATCTTCTTCCTTAAACTTTTGATTTCCAAATTCTCCATCTTCTCTCTAGAACTCTCTCCTTCTCTCTTCTGTAACTCACCATTCTGCACTCCGATCACGTTTCAGCACCGTGAGGACGATCACTGCACCAAGAGCTCCAGATCGAACCGAACAACTTACAGTTCTGGTAAGTTTCACTTGGACGTTCGTTTCTGGAATTTCTGCAACCCATATTCAGCTGCATGCATGGATGTAAACTCAGTCCTTTCGTTTCTTTTTATTAATTTTAGTTGAAGAGTTTAAGAGGAGTGTTGAGAATAGAAAGTCACCTTTGGACGATTCAAATCCGCCCTCTTTTAGAACGTACACTGCTAAATCCGGGTAAGGGGAGCTTATTAAATTTAATTCTTGAGTTATGCTGTGTTGCATGAACGATCTGTGATGTTGCACTGTGTTAAATGCATGTTCTATAAATATTATTGAGTATGAATTATGATATCAGATTTTACTATATGATTTTGATGATGAAATATGCTATGGTTTGATTTATTGGAAACATGAACTGTATGATGAGATGATGAAATGAAAATGTTTGATTTGTACTATGATAGGAGTGAATTAATGCATGAAAGTTATGCTGGAAAATATGGTTACTGTATGTGGAATTTAAATATGAGAATCTTATGAAAATGAACGTTCGTTATCGAAACGGTCTTTGATCGTTCGGTATTCGTAGTACATTCCTTGAAATAGTCGAACCCTTTCATTTGGAAAGGATTTCCCTTTGAGGACGAACGCCCTCTATTATAACTTTACGTTTGTGCGTTCGGCCAGACGTAAACATCTTGAGTATTGTGTGAGAATTGAGAAGCCTGATAATATCCCTTTGAACACTTAGTCAAATTGTAAGACATAAATTTTAAGTATCTTATCTTATATATATCCCAAACTTCTTTGATTTGGAATCAGTGAAAAGTCTTGACCTAAAAGCGTACGTCCTTAAGTGGCGCTCGGTCTTAAACCGAACGCTCGTCCCAAAGAGTAAGTAATAAGTAGCGCTCGGTCTTATACCGAACGCTTGTCCAAATGAGTATGTGGTAAAAGAACGTTCGGTCCTATACCGAACGTTCGTTCCTTCCTAAATTATCAACGAGCGGTAATAGCGTTCGTCCCAAATTTGAAATAGCGTTCGTCCTTAAAATCTAAATGGCGTTCGTCCAATAATCCTAGTAACGTTCGTCCAAGACTTCAGTGACGTTCGTCCAAAAATTTCATTTTAGCGCTCGGTCATTGACTGGCGGTTGTCTCTTGAATTAAATTGTGTTCGGATTCTTTATTTCAACAGTTTGTGATATATCTATCCATTTGATTTGTTCCAGAGTTATTGAATTTAAATTATTCTAAGTAAATTCCAGATCATTCTAGATTCAGTTCATCTAACTGATTCAAGTTCGTGAACGAGCCTTCTTGGTATTGCATTAACGTTCGTCCTCTATTACAAAGAGGGCTGGACGTTTGTTCTTTTATGGAAGTGAAACTAAGAATGAAAGTGTGAATAAGATGAAAGATTAAGAGGTGCGAACACCATGAGAAATGAAATTGTGATTGTTGGTTTTGAACGAGCGTTCCAGGGTGGAACGACTCTTGAATGGATATTGAGATTTGTAAGTATGAACGTGGTAAGCTTAGATGGTGGTTCATCCTGATATTCCGTGAGTGCTCGTTCTCAAGTAGAGAGGTGTATGTCATGCGTGGGAATGGCAGGAGGTCTAGTCCATAACTGTAACTTGGACAGAAAAGACTAACCTCAGGTGGCTACTGATGAGCATTCCAGTTACTCACCTGGGTGCATGGACGCCTTAGCTACACAGGTTTCATACAGTCCGGACGGTCGGTCTAGTATCAGGATTTTGGATGGAATTAATGTATGAATTGAATGTATATGTTGTGAATGTACTTGCTAGATTTGATAAGTATGAAATGTATGTTTGACTTGAATTAAATCAATAAGCTTACCCTTGCATTTCCACTGTGTTGTCTGTTTATGTATGTCCGTCTTGTCAAAATGCAATGATCATCCGTGTGGATGTGAGCAGAGGGAGATGCGTCTCTGGAGCAAACACTTGAAGAGGAAATCATTGCTGAAGAAAACTTAGTAGAAGTTGAGGTGAAGGCCGAACTGTAAAGGCGTTCGGTTTTTAGTTAGTGATATTTAGGATAGCGAGCGGCTGTGAGCGAGCGCCCTTTTAACGTGTGTAAATATTTGGACGTTCGGTCATTGTTTTGTAAATCGTTCGTCCTCCTTCATTTTGTAAACGCTCGTTATTTTGTGTGTATATGTAAGGCCGTTCGGCCATTTTTGCACACTGCTCTCTTTAGTTGTAAAACTGCTTTATTTTATTAATACATGTTAATATTCTATTATATAGTTGCTGACTGTATAATTTTGGGATGTTACAGATATCCATTTCATTTTCTTCAATTTAAACGTAGGAGATCAATCCAACAAGAGTTTAAAGAACTACAAAAATGTTAGGAAACTAAATTAAACCGCAGATGGAGAAAATCTGTGATTGTGATCCTCCTAATTTGGTTTGGAAGAAAGTAGACTTTAAGTCTAATTCTATCTTATAAAATCAGTTTGTAATACAAGATTTGTATTTGTTTATAAATTATAAATTGATCTTATCCTTAATTTACGTAAGAATTCCAAGACTTCCAACAAATAGTCTCTTGTCGATGAGAGTGGGTTGGCTAAATAAGTAGGGTAGGTTTCACCAGCCATGATCACAACAATATGTGGCTCTGAAATATTAACCTTCTTTTTCTCCATCTTTGCTGCTTTCTCTTCATCACCGGCTGAGTTCGAAGCATAATAATGTTTACGATAACAACAAGCTATGATGAGTAATGCAACTGCTATGACTGCGAGCATCAGGGCTAAGCCACCAAACAGGTAAGCTATGGGAGAACTCAACTTTCTCAAACCACCTTCTTCCGATTCACTTCTTCTGCTTGAGTTCATTCTTTTTACTACTTTTTTTTACAAAGTTGTAATCTTTTTTCTTTGGAAACTGGTTTTTGATTTTGGGATGGTGTGGATGTGATAGAGTTTAATCAATTTATAGTCCATGATTAAGTACAACTGCTACAGTTACGGATCTTCCATGAAAGAGAGTGTTCGGAAGTTACTAAAACGCCCATCTGGTTTTTCTTTTTCTTTGAGGTTGTCTTGTGTGAAACTTCAAATCATTGTTGGTTCTTTTTCTTGTGTTTGGAGCATCAATTGCTGCAATTTTTCTTTCTTCTATCTTTTCCAAAGGAGGGCCTCAGGAACTTGTCTCGTATATATAGTAACTCCATCTTTCAATATTTTATTTTATTTTAGTATGACTAATTAATAAGTTTGTATAGTAAGATTTAGCATCATTTCAACTAACATTTTTCACATTGCACATTTAATTTCTTATTTAACATTATATATATAAATATCAGAGATCACAAATTCTAACTCATCAAATCATTTGACCAAATACGACAAAAGTTTACTAAGAATATGATTTATGAAAACTCATGTAAGTGATTTTAGTAGACTAAAGTTATCTTTGAGAGAATTTTAGGTGATTCTAGAGTTATCAGGATCATTTCAAAGTCCAAACTGATAAACCCTTGTTTTAAGTTTTTAAGAAAAGAAGGTCTCCATTTTTTTAGTAGGGATTAATTTAAGCTTCCAAGTAAAAAAGTCTTCAAAAATTTTTTAAAACAAAAAAAAAAACTCAAAATTTTTGAAAAAAATATTTTAAATAAAATTATAATAAAAATCACATTTTAAAGTTTGTTTAAGTCTTTCAACTCGAAATTAACTTTATAGAAAAGAAACTAATCTTATTAGACATATGTAGAAATTTAAAGGGAAATCTAAAAGATGTCCTAAATTTGTCTCTTTGTTCCAAATTAAACTTGAAAACAACTTTTTAAAGATGACTTAAAAAATATGAAAGTCTGATTTATTTTGGAAATAAACTAAATCACGACACACTTATTGTATTCTTGATAAGTATCCTTTGAGGAACCTAATTCGGATAATGTGTGACTTATTTATTATTCGGTTGGTTGTTTCGTAACTTCCAAATGGATTATTGATGTTGTATCAATGAAGCAACCAACACAAAAGAAGGAACAAGAAACCTGAAACTGTTGTGCTTTTAAAGTCTCTAAATAGGACCCCTAAAAGTTTAAGAGACACGACAATACAATTATTAGTCACACTTCTTATTACACCCAATTATACAAGAAAAAAAGACAGTATTATAGTTTGTTAAAAATAAGAGGAAGTGCAATATAACATTTATTTAAAAAAGTAATTATTATAAATAAAGTTTCCTTAGCTCGTGTCAGTAAGACCTAACAGTGTAATACAAATTAATGTATGATTAGGTCGTTATTGGACAATAAAAGATAAAGACTCATTACAACTATTATAAATAAAAGTTTTATATATGACTTTAAAATCATCATGCACATTATATGCATCACTTATTGTATTAATTGGTCGGTCATATTATTGACTTGAGGATCGAAATATCTTTGACAAGCAACTTATCTTAAGGACAGTTTGGAATACTTTGAGTAAGGGACCTCAATTCCGTACCTGAAAGACCTTGTGAAAATGTGAGTCTCGTTAAATAAATTAAGCTGGTTTAAATATTTATTTTTTTCAGCAATATAAATTCATAGAATCGTTTACACTGTGAAAGAGGAAACATGAAGATCTTTTGGTTGAACGACAACAGTGCAGCAATTGATAGAAATAATGATAATAATTATTATGGTCTGGCATTGGAAAACAGTGGAGAAACACATAATGGGGTTAGTGTCTTTTTGTAATGGAATAAGCTAGTTAAGAGGTTTAATTATGTGATCCATTGTACTCTAACAGGAGAAATCTGTGGACTGACATAATGGATTTGGTGTGTGACTAATGGGGTTATGTGGAAAATAGAATGGTAACTTAGCTGGTGGATTAAGGTGGAAAAAGGAAAATCTTTTTGTGGGGTAAATTGGAATAAAATAAGTGAGTGGGAGTGGTTGATGGAAGGGTCATTGTCTTTAAGACTTATGAACTGATGAGGTTAAGAAAATTGTTGGAGGGCCACCCAGCACTCACATATTCCAACTCCACATAAACATATATTTAAATATAACATGTCTCAGTTCATGTCTCAGGCCAATTGGAACCAGAAATGTAAAGAAGAAATGGTGATTGGATTTTTGGTTTAAGAGTTAACATTGGAATATGTTCTGTTTCTTTTGGAGTTACATGAGGCCAACATTTATTTTGTGGCCGTGACTTTAAGTGCTAACCAAAGACTACACTTCTAGAAAAGTGATTCCCATTAAGAAAATCAATGATCATATCAGATAATTTTAAGTCATGATTGAGGAATATCATATCTATTCACCTAGCTAAAGGACAAAAATGTCATGGTTAAAGTTGAGATTCACGAATAAATAATGTGAATCTAAATCATATTAAAAGGACTGGTTAAAGTTGAGATTAAAAAATAATGTGATTTAAATCGTATTAAAATTATATTATAAATGATATTATATCATCATCTAGACGGTATTTATTCATATACTTAAACGAAATATTGTAGTTAGTGAAAACGTATCTTAACTATGATGTTTCAACAATTAATCAATCAAAAAACTGATCAATTGAACACTCACCAATTACTTAAATATTTCTAATAATCAAATTTAAAGGTGAAGTGTGACATCCCAAAAATACAGCATAAACCATAAAATCAGAAAATCACATTTAATAATATTTCAATACAGTTTTCCAACTAAAAACAAAACAACGCTCAAGGACGAACGTCCTTGAGTACAGTCTTACAAAACAGACGCGCAAAGTCGCACGTCTTCAGAGTTACAAATGAAAAAAAAACCGAACGTACACGAAACTTGACTGAACGGTTTACACGGCACAAATACCGAACGGTCTATCAGAATAAAATAACAAGACAAGATGGTCGAACGACCACTCTAATACAGGCTACATAACTGGCCGAGCGCCTCACTTAGTTAATTATAAATTTATCTCAAAATTTATAAATATAAAATTTAAATAAAAAGATAATAATTATATTTATTATAAATTTAAGATTTTAGTTGATTATCCGAAGGGTCGTGTTGCTTACTTGAATGCTGAATTACCTTTTATCTATATTCTCATACTACTTGTAACTAAAAATGTGAAAACAATTAAAAAATTTGGTGAAAAGTGTGACATGAAGTATTTTAGTTGCGTGCTAAACTTGCTTTCATCTCATACATGATCCGTAGTATAACGCAATTCCAATATTTTTTTTGAAAGGTTATCTTAACATACTAGTTTCTATGATTATTTGTTTTTGTTTCAAAATTTATCAATTAAAAGAGTGTGTTGACAAAGTTTTCCTTTTGAGGAAGAAAAATACGGCAAATTATACATATATTATCTGCATATACTGCCACTATTCTTGGTAATATCTGTACCAATGTTCTACACCGACATGGGACACTATTTTATGTTTGAGACGTGACATGCTTTCATGAGTATTTGATAATGAAAACTATGTCGTGGTATCACACTAGGTAGATAGGATAATGAGTTGCCGGTGATTTATTAGTTATTATTATTTCTCACGGTTTTCCTTCACAATTATATATTTTAAAATCAAGAAAAATCCTTTCTATTTTAAGAGGAAGTATATATATCCTTTTGTTCCATTCGTAATATTTTTCAAGCCAAAGATCATCAATTTATAGTTTTTTCTAGAATATCGGCTTATGGCTCTTAAATTTGATCAATCAAAAAGTTAAAAGTATCCTATAATTCAAGTACTTAACATGACTTTGTACACTTTCATAGGTTTAGATTGTTATTTTTCGGATTAATTTTTCAAAATATTGCATAAGACCGAAAGAAAAGTGTTTTTATGCCAAAAAATTTCTGGAATAATTTATAGCCTCTTCCAAAAAATTCATTCCGAAATGATAAATTAAATTGTGAAACATTCAGAAGATATAATTTTGCGGTACCACCAAGTTCAAGAGTTTGTTTAAAGGCAATTTGATCATTTGGTACTTTTGGGGGTGCAGGGAGATATTCCTACTGTGTAGAAAGAAAATCACAACTTGGGAGCCAATGGCGCAATTCGGGCCTTGGAAACCCTTCTCTTTTGTTAAGAAAACTAGAAACAAAAGTACGCCTGAAATTAACGACCAATAAAGAAGCCAAAAATTGTTAATTTTAAAACAGGACAAATCAACTAAAATACTTTCAATCTCATTGTTTTGTCAAAGAGCCACCCGAAACAAACCATATTGAAAACACAAACATGGTAAAAATGTCATAGGCCAAAATCTGATTACTTTGGGTGGGTGAGATACAAAAGAAAGGTTGTTCTCCACAGGAGATGAAAGCTCAGATAGAACTTCCATCGCTACAGGTGGAAGCTCACAATAAACATATCGTTCAAACCTAATCTCAAACTCAACTGGAACCTTCTCTGCCAAAATTTAATTTCCACCAAATCAATGTTTGATAAGAGAACAACCAGCCTCTGCAACCATAACAGAAAATAACATTGAAGAAAAAGAAGTACAACCTATATCTCCAACTGAAGATATAAAGCAATTCACATCAAAAGTTGTTGCTGACAACCAAATGTTCAATCTTTCCACATATCTGCAAACTCATCAGGCTCCAGAGGATTAGACATCTCATGCATTTTCCTCCTTGTCTTTGCTTTGACCTTCTTAGCAAACTTTCCAGACTTCTTATTTTTCTCTAAAGCCCGAACCTATCACAACCAACCAATGACAGATATAATTATTAGTAGAAAGCTAGAGAAATTCAAAGCATACATTAAAAATATATTGATTGGTACCTGATTTGGAGATACATAAAATGGATTCTCATATAATGTCGGGCCTCCAAAACTGCCACCAAATATTTCAATTGGATTCAAGCAGAACCGTGGACCGACCTAAACAAATAGTTTGCTCATAGGTTAAATGAATGTTAGAAATTGAAAGATCAAAAGATACATGAAGAACCAGTTTTCAGACCTCAATCAATGTCATTTTATCAAGGCCTCCCCTTGGTAATTTGTCTGATTCATTATGATGAGTAGAAATCTGCAAGGGAATAAAGATGTAACATTCCTCAGTAGGCATTAGCAACAGGTAGAAAATACTACAATATTGTCTCATGGAAAAATCAATATTATATAGTTGGAGAAAATGAAACCATATAATGTTCGAATTAAATAGAAGTATTGCGAACAACTAATAGTAACAATTGTCCTCTAATGACCATGTCATGAGTATAACACAAATGACTCAATCTAACGGTATATTGTCCAACAAAAACGGAGTATAACATCTATCGCAGGCATGCACAGGTCAAACCAAAATCCCCACTTGATTCGATCTTCACTGATCTGGTAAGACTGACCATAATTAAATGAATAAAGATGATCAATAAAATAAAACATTACATGCATCATAGTTTAACCTTTTAGCTTACAAAACAATACCATAGCGGAACATATTAATGTATTTACAAATATAATGTTTTACATCGGTAGTAGATAAAATTTAAACTCATTATAATGGTCAAATATCCTCTATCTTCAAAATTCCTGTGGTTAACCATTCTTTATATATTATCTAAGTCTTGTCAAAAACTAAAACTTCAAATTGAAATGTATATATAAGTTGATAATTGAGTAATGTTTATAAGAAAGTAAAGGAGTAAAGGTTAAAAATGTTCGACCCAAACTTCACTTCAATCATTAACATGTGGCTAAAAAGAGCAATAAACATGTTTATAATAACAATGCATACACTTAATTTGAATAGAAATAGGCAGAAAAGATGCTCCTAACAATAATCTGCAGGATTTTTTAACCTTTATCTTAATGCAAAAATAGTCTATGGTAATTCCGGAATACAGACACAAACCTGGTAATTCCGAAACCATATATGGTCATCAGCTATTGAGAAAACAAAAACATGATCATGGAAGGGCTTCGCCTTTCTATGGTCCTTTGGTACTTCAAATATCTAAACAAAAGGAAAGAAATAGTATATTAGAAATTATCAAATACAGTAAACAAACAACAGTATCAGAAATAGAGAGAACTGCACACAGAAAATATACATTAAACAGATATATGACATAAACTATGTAAAATAGATGGGCATAACAATAACATCAATTGAATTTTCATTGATCAGACATAATAAATTCAGAAAAAAATCGTAGGAAGATATATGACGACAAAAATGTAAGATTCCAATTAAATTGGTAGAAAGCACATGAAGCTGTTCTTAATTTGGCCGGAAATTCATGGTGTACAACATCACGAATCATAAAAATAAGATGAAATCATCAAGCTAACCTTTACCTTATATACGAAAGTGCACATATTAGAGTTATCAACATAAGTTTACAGAAATCCATCTTTCCTCGGATGGAACTAGATGGACAAAAACGAAAAAACTTGCAACAAAAGAAACCAACAACACACCTGTAACAACATCTCCTTTAACAGTTTCCAATATGCATCTTTTTCAAAATTTGCAGAAAACGTCAAAAGTGGACGAGAACCTTTTAGGTGATTTCCCGTTAGCTTCAACTCCTCCATTGTATGAACTGAAAAAACAGTGGAGGAAAAAGGAAAATCACTAAAAGTGTATAAAAAATGGTCGAGATAGAGAGAGAAACACAAAAGACATAGTTCACTGGGAAGAATGACCAGTGATGCCTAGAGTATACATACATCAGAACTCTAAATAATCATAGCAAGCAAACTAGTGTTATATTAAGATTACAATGATTGAATCGGAATATACCTGCACTGACTAAAAATTTTACAGATGGGCCACTGGGGCATTTGGCCATCCAGAGATAAAGATCTTTTGCTTTCCTGCACTGAAATTGATACATAAAAAATGAGAGAAGACACTAATAGATATAACAAGTTGACCAGACTCAAACTCACGACCGCATCTCATTGAAATAGCATCAACAGTTGTGACCAATAAAGAATTCCCCTACCCATTAGCATGCTTCAGGTTTTCCAAATAGCGCAAAAAAAATGCAAATACTAGTCTAGAGAACAGCACAACATATCAATCCTAAATTGAAGTAACACGGCACTGAAAAAACCTTGTGGCATATAAATAAAATACCTCAAAAAATAAACACGAAGAACAACTTTTGAGCTCAACAAGCTCATTAAGGGTGGCGCCTTTAGTTTCTTTTGATTCAATCTTGTTATCCTTCTTGCAATGCGGCAAATGTGACACCAAATTCAACATCAAATGTCGGTACCTACAAATTAATGGAAAACAATCACTCCACCCATGAATACCGTAACAATATCCAAACTCGAAAAAGCAACAAAAACTGTAACTAAAAGTTATGGGGTGTATATTAGGTTGTACCTGTAACTGATACGCCTAGAGCAAGTGACCAAAACCTTCTCTTTGTTCCTAAATATTGGTGAAGCAACGTTATTGTCTTCTACTTCATCAGTGACTTGACTCTTATCCTTCCAACCCAAAAGGGTCCTCACCGGTCTCTCTGAAGCAGCATCTTGCTTTTTAGGATGTGCAACAACTTGACCACTCTCACTGCGCTTTCTCTTCTTCACCATTTTCTTCTTCAAAATCTGCAAAAACCAAGAACGACAATCACAAAAACAAAACAAAACAAAAAATTGCCAACGAGCCTTTAGCAAGGTACGCACCTGGGGTGGGAAGAGATGATAGAAAAACTGGAATGGGATTTCGCCGGTGGTGGCGACAAATGAATAAACGAATGAGTTGCAGCAATGGGGGCAAAAGTTTTTTCTACTTAGCAAAGGGACTACGCTTAAATTGGGCCTTTATTCCCGATGGGCCTTACGGAAAGCCCACATATACGACTTTTAGGGTGTTGCTGCCTCCACCACTACACCATGTTCCTCCGCTTGTCCTTAGGTTAAAACTTTTTTACTTTTTATCATTTAGGATTTTTTTAATTAATTTGAAAACCCTATTTTTTCTCCGCGCGCCCCCCACCCATCTCTCACACGGATTCCTCTCTTCTCCCTTTTCGTTTCACTTCATCTCAGTTTCTTCTTCCTTTCCTTTCTTTTTCCTTTTCTCACTCATTTGTTTGGTTTGTTTTTTTCTTCATCCAGGTTGGTTTTCTTCACTGGTTTTCTTCATCATTCTTTTGTAGCCTTGTTGGGTAGTTTAATTTATGGTGTATTATTACTTTTTGGCTTTGAATGTGTGCTATTTTGTGTTCTTGTCCACTGTCTTTCTGTTGATTGTATTGTTGGTCGCCTGAACAGAGCCAAAACGATAGATCAATTCTGAAATTTCTTTTTTGAAAGACAGTTAGCACACCCCTGTTCCGGATCAAAATTTTCGGAAGCCTGTGATGAGGTGCAGGTAGAAATTCGATGGAATGCACGAAGAAACACCCATCACCATGCATTTTTATCCCCATTTGTGTGCGTGTCTTGTTTGAGAACGTTTCGACTCATCTATAGCACCGGAGAGAAGGATTTGTGGCAGAGCATCATTCACGGCGGCTGGGTAAGAATTTTTTTTTGTGCATGAAGAGAAGCCCAAAAGGGTGTTGGTTAATGCGTTCACGAGGCTCTAATAGGGAGAGTCTAATTTTTGTTCACTGTAGAAGCGACACCTTCAAGTGTTCGTTAAAATGCCAGAGAAAAACTCTTATGTACACAGTCAATTCCTCACCCATCGAAGGTCACCCAGGTTCCTCCCCCAACTAAACCACACCACCCTCCACCCCAAATCTGCCGCCGTTTTCGTAAATAAATGAAATGAGTTGGGTTGAGAATATCATCATTTAAAATTTAAAGTTTAAAATTTAAAATGATGATATTTAACAAAGAAAAAAAAACATAAATATGGGAAGTGTGAGGTCTCTGTATGATGGATCCTGGGTCCTGCGTAATTTAGTGTTTGTGGCGGTGTGACTTTATTTCACTACTTTTATTAGTTTCAGCACGACAACGAAGATAGAACCAAATAGAACCCCAAGTGGAAAAGTAAGAAGCAAATTGACACACTCTCTTATGGATGATGCTTTTTACTCTTCCACTTGGAGTTCTATTTGGTTCTATCTTCGTTGTCGTGCTGAAACTAATAAAAGTAGTGAAATAAAGTCACACCGCCACAAACCCTAAATTACGCAAGACCCAGGATCCATCATACAGAGACCTCACACTTCCCATATTTATGTTTTTTTTTCTTTGTTAAATATCATCATTTTAGATTTTAAATTTTAAATTTTAAACTTTAAATTTTAAATTTTAAACTTTAAATTTTAAATGATGATATTTTCAACCCAACTCATTGGATTTATTTACGAAAACGATGGCAGATTTGGGGTTGAGAGTGGTGTGGTTTAGTTGGGGGAGGAACCTGGGTGACCTTCGCGGGGTGAGGAATTGACTGTGTACATAAGAGTTTTTCTCTGGCATTTTAACGAACACTTGAAGGTGTCGCTTCTACAGTGAACAAAAATTAGACTCTCCCTATTAGAATTCAAACTCGAATTGAGAGCCTCGTGAACGCATTAACCAACACCCTTTTGGGCTTTTCTTCATGCACAAAAAAAAATTCTTACTCGGCCGCTGTGAACGATGCTCTGTCACAAATCCTTCTCTCCGGTGCTACAGATGTGTCGGAACGTTCTCAAACAAGACACGCACACGAATGGGGATAAAATGCTCTGCCATAAATCCTTCTCTCTGGTGCTACAGATGCGTCAGAACGTTCTCAAACAAGACACGCACACAAATGGGGATAAAAATGCATGGTGATGGGTGTTTCTTCGTGCATCCCATCAAATTTCTACCTCCACCTCATCACAGGGTTTCGAAAATTTTGATCCGGAGCAGGGGTATGTTAATTGTCTTTCGAAAAAGAAATTTCAGAATTGATCTACCGTTTTGGCTCTGTTCAGGCGACCAACAATACAATCAGCAGAAAGACAGTGGACAAGAACGACAAACAAGGCTACAAAAGAATGCTGAAGAAAACCAGTGAAGAAAACCAACTTGGAAGAAGAAAAAAACAAACTAAACAAAATCTGGATCCACGCTCCTTGACGCCCCAGAGATCAACAACAATGGAAGCAATGAAACCCTAAAGGAAAATGAGTAAGAGACAACAGAAGGAAAAAGAAAGGAAAGGACGAAGAAATGAGATGAAGTGAAACGAAAAGGGAGAACAGAGCAATCCGTGTGAGAGATGGGTGGGGTGCGTGGAGCAAAAAATGAGGAGAAATAGGACTTTCAAATTAATTAAAAAAATCCTAAATGATAAAAGTAAAAAAAGTTTTAAGGTAAGGACAGAATTGAAATTAAAAGAATTTGGAAAGATGGAAGAAGGATGATGTAGTGGTGGAGGGAGCAACATCCTTTTTCTTCTTGTATACCCAAATTTTACGGTGATGCCAAATACGTCCCTTCTGAATATATAAAATATTAAATTAATTGGGTCAAGTCCAGCCACATCCAATTTCTAATTATTATTTTAACTTTTTTATTTTATATGTTTTTAAACATTTTAAAAAACCGTTAACTTGTGCTGCGCCGCCTAACCCCGAGATCGCTGGCCGCACCGTTGCCGCTGACTGTTTCCTGCGTTGCGTTATTCAATCATCGCCACCGTCATTGGTGTTGACGAAACCACTTGCCGGAAGCATCGCTCAACCACCACATTATGTTCTCTAGCGCGACGTGGTTTTCATTATCTCACCATCCAAAATTTTGAAATCAAAAGCCATATCTCTTCTCTGTGTTTGTGACCTTGGGTTTTAATTTTTTTTTTTAAAATCATCTCTGATAATGGGTCTGTCATTTTTTGTTTATGGTTTCTTGTTTATTCCGTATCCATGAATCAACAGAGACACAAAAAATTATGACACACAAATTTATCACAATAATGCTAAGAAATCATGCATCAGATTTGCAGAACAGAGGAAATACAACTAATAAAGATTAAGAAAACGCGCATGAAGAAATCCAAAAGATAAGAAAATTTGACCAGTGATTTAAATAGTTCAAGCAAAGAGATAAGATTTTGGTAAATAACCTTCGTTGTGTGAAACCAATACAATCCTAATTTTCTTCTTTCTTCAATCCAGTATTCTTCTTTCCTCTAATTCTTTCCAGCTTTCCGAATTCCAGAAACCAATTAGCTCCCTTCCCCGTTTTTCAAATCCAGTCCCCCTCTCCCTTTTTCAAATACCACGCAAGCAGAAAACCCTATTAGGTTTTTACATTGGGCATTTTAGATTTTCCTTATTTTTCTATTTTTTGTTTTTATTTTATTTCTAAATTTTATTATATTAATAATAATTTTTATTATATATATATATATACATATATATTTTTAACATAATTGATATTTTTTCATCTTAATTCATTTATTATTATTATATTTTTTTTTAAAAGTTAAAATCTTTATTGTAAGAACTTAAAAAAATAGAGTATTAGACTAAATAGGTATACTAAAATAATGAGATTGAGTATTCTATTATAAAATATATAAATAGAAGTTTTTAAACTTGTTTTATTATTTTAAGAACACTTCATCTTTTTAAAAGTCTTTATCTTTGTTCTCTCTCACTTCTTTTTAAAATTTCTTACTCCTTAGTTATCTATTCGATGATTAGGAGGTGTCTAGGCGATTCTGGAGTCAAGGGTTACCTATTTAACCGATCAGTTTTGTGATTAGAGCAAGTAAATTTTATTCTCTCTTTCATGGCATTTTCTTTATTCTTGACCATGTAAGGAGTTTTTGTTGCATGTGTCAATTTGTGTCCTTCAATTTTTGACTCCATTTAGATTCTAAAGTTTCTTTCCAATCACTAATTGGTGATTTGCACATATTTTTAGAAGTTTCTTAAGGTGTAAGTTACAGTTGGGGAAACTATGGAAGTTATATAAAGATAAAGGATTTGCTTTTAATTGAAGTATGTGGTATAATTTTAATGATATGTGAATTTACAACGAATTAAGAAAGAAAAATAAATAATTTATTGTAAAAAAACATGACTAACCTTTGTTTTTCTGCAAGTATCTTTCAAGTGGCGCAATGAGCTCCTCATCTGATATATAGAAAGCATACGGCAACTTCTCTTCCTAAAATGAAAGCATAGATAATCGCTCAATGTTATAAATAATAAACAAAATGTAAAATAGAATTTGAGAAAAATAAAGGGACTTGCTTACATTGTTTTGAAGCTTATTAACAATCTGATTGAGGTGTTGAGGGCCAGCATTCTGAGGTAGGTACATGGGAGAGCCCAAGGGAGTTCCATCTAGGTCTGTCAAAAGACACATCACGTTGTTGATTATCTCCCTCTTCTCCACCATAGTCTCTGTCTCTACCTCCATTTTTCAATCAGGGATTTTCCTTCTCTTATGCTAAGATTCTCTTATGGATGATGCTTCTTACTCTTCCACTTGGGATTCTATTTGGTTCTATCTTCGTTGTCGTGCTGAAACTAATAAAAGTAGTGAAATAAAGTCACACCGGCACAAACCCTAAATTAAACAGGACCCAGGACCCATCGTACAGAGACCTCAGACTTCCCATATTTATGTTTTTTTTTTCTTTGTTAAATATCATCATTTTAAATTTTAAATTTTAAATTTTAAACTTTAAATTTTAAATGATGATATTCTCAACCCAACTCATTGGATTTATTTACGAAAACGGCGGCAGATTTGGGGTTGAGAGTGGTGTGGTTTAGTTGGGGGAGGAACCTGGGTGACCTTCGTGGGGTGAGGAATTGACTGTGTACATAAGAGTTTTTCTCTGACATTTTAACGAATACTTGAAGGTGTCGCTTCTACAGTGAACAAAAATTAGACTCTCCCGATTAGAATTGAAACTCGAATTGAGAGTCTCGTGAATGCATTAACCAACACCCTTTTGGGCTTCTCTTCATGCACAAAAAAAAAATTCTTACCCAGCCGCCGTGAACGATGCTCTGCCACAAATCCTTCTCTCCTGTGCTACAGATGCGTGGGAACGTTCTCAAACAAGACACGCACACGAATGGGGATAAAAATGCATGGTGATGGGTGTTTCTTCGTGCATCCCATCAAATTTCTACCTGCACCTCATCACAGGCTTCCGAAAATTTTGATCCGGTGCAGGGGTGTGTTAACTGTCTTTCGAAAAAGAAATTTCAGAATTGATCTACTGTGTTGCGAAAATTAAAATCCAGTTTTATGGAATTAAGGGACAGCCTAGCCTGCCATTTTTTTTAAAATTTTTTAATTATTTTTAAACTTTCTAATTACTTTTAAAATTCGTTTATCCATATTTAAAGCATATTTAATTATATAATTTTTTTAAAATTTTTAATTAATGTTTTCAATCAAATAAATTTAAATAATATTATATTTACATATCATATTATTCTATTATAAATAAAAAATAAGTTTTAATTTATAATGATAATGGTTTAAAATACAACACTAATATATATTTATATTCTTAAAATAATATAACATAAAAATATTAACTTTTAATTTATTTTATATTTTAATTTAAAAAAAACGGGTTAGTAGAACAATCCACCGCTAATTTGACGGGGACCATGTAAGATTTTGCCGAATTGAAGTCACATATCTAAAGGGTTCTTTCTTTTCAACATTTTAACCATTTAAACCATCTAAAACTAGAAGTTTGAATCTCTGAAGATACCTCACCCACCATTCTTCTACGATTTGGTTAAAGGAGGGGTGTAATGGTTCAATGAGGACATCCAGACACAGCACTTGGTCGTGTTGTACTTCCAAGCCTTTCACATCTCTTTTTCATGTTTGCATGGATGTTTTAATTTCACTAAATAGAAGTCTGAACACAGCTTTACAAAATAAGAACTAAATTTTAACCGTTACATCTCAATTTAAAATACTCCATTCAAACACTACAAAAGTGACAAGGTGAACAAAAATGACAGTTTAACCAAAAATGGCCATTGTTGTTAGAAGAAAATGCCTCCTGCATCGCATCGCTTGTGTTTGTGACCTTGGGTTTTAATTTTTTTTTTAAATCATCTCTGATAATGGGTCTGCCATTTTTTGTTTATGGTTTCTTGTTTATTCCGTATCCATGAATCAACAGAGACACAAAAAATTATGACACACAAATTTATCACAATAATGCTAAGTGTAAGACCTTGGAAAATGAACACCATTAATCACCTGTCACATCCCCTTTAATTACTCCCAAAACCCCTCTGCAGTGCATTAAAAACGCACTTCCATACTCTCTGCATTCTCGCCAAGTGTCGCGATGGAATGTTCTGAAGTCAGTTAATGGAGTGCAGGTGTCAGCAGAAGAATGCACGACCGTTTGGACGTGGGGCAAACAAAATTAATCTTCTGAAAAATCTGCCACACTCTTCTGCGTGCACCTTCACCTTCCAAACTCTGATCTCCATTTTTCTCCTCCTTCTCTCTAGAAAACCTTTCCCTTCTTTCTACTACCACTCACTCTTCTCTACTCCGACCACTGTTCAGGCACCGTAGAAGGATTCCAGTCGTCCTGAGCTTTCACCTGAATCGAACACTTTAGAGTTCTGAAACCGGTAAGTTCATTTTCCTTCAACTGTTCGTTCTGGTGAACATGCACACCCAACTCTGGGTGCATGAGTTCTTAAGTTAAATACTGAACCCCTTTTTCATCTGTCGTTGATGTTGGTTCGAATGGTAGTGAGCGTTGAGGGTAGCAGGGATTTTTAGTTCACAAGTCAAGTTGCAAACTGTAGGACGTCCGTTCACGTTAGAGGTAAGGGAAGCTTATTAATTTAATTCGTATGCTGATTGTATGATTTCTGAAAATGAATGTATGTTGTTGAACGAGTGAATATATGTATTCAGTATGAGTATGATGCATGATAGTTGATGAGTATGAAGTATATGAATGTGCAAATGAGTTATAAATCTGAGGTATGAATTATTGATATGGATGTTATAAAGTCTGAAAATTTATAATTGGTGTAAAGTATAAAGTATAAACTGGTATATGGAAAACTTAAGTTGAAAATAGTTATAAATCTGAATATGAACTTATTACTATGATTATGTATGTTCGTTATCAAACGGTCCTCTACCGTTCGGTTTTCAAGTAAACTGGTTAAAAGGGAATTCTTTCATTTGGAAGGAATTCTGATCGAGAACGAGCGTTCTCATGTGGAAATAATATCTTGAAGCGTTCGGCTCAGAATAGTCGTACCAAATATTCGAAATAAAGTAATATATATATATATATATGTACCTTGTAATTTAAAGATTTGTAACGCTCGGTCTTATACTTAGCGTTCGTAACAAGTAGCGCTCGGTCTTACACTAAGCGTATGTCCTATGTAGTGCTCGGTCTTATACCGGACGCTCGTATTTGTCTTTAACCATCAAACGTGTGGAAATAGCGTACGTTCAAACTTCAGTAAAATTCCTCTTACCGTATTCGGTCATTGACTGGCAGTCAGTCACAAAAATAGAATTATTCTCGTTATGGTTCTGAAATGGTCTTGAGGTGGTTTTATCCATTGGATCCGGCCTAGAGTCCTGTACTTAAATTATTTGAGTATTGATAAAATCTTCCGAGAGTAAGTTCATTCAACTAATTTCAATGGTAAGTAACGTTCGCCAAAAGTGATGTTTATTTGTAGTCAAATTTATTCGGTTCTGGAACGAAGGTTATCGTTCTCTTTTCTCTCGTTCATCCTCATTATGAAGAGGACTGAACGTTCGTTATTTTATGAACTTGGATTGGACGATGAAAATGAAAATAAAGGGAAATATTATAAATAATGAACAGTATATGAGATGAATAAGTGATGGTGGATTTTGAATGAGCGTTCCAAGGAGGAACGACTCTATGATTTGAATATGGAAAGTTGTGTAGTATGAACGTGGTAAAGCTACTGATGGCAGTTCATCCTGATGTTCCATGAGTGCTCGTCCTCACGTAGAGGAGAGTAGGTCATGTGTGGGAACGGCAGGAGGTCCTAGTCCTTAGGAGTACTTTGGACTGATAGGGCTAACCTCGGGTGGCAGCTATTGAGTGTTTCCCAGTTATCACATCACTCGGGTGCACGAACGCCTGTAGATACATGGATTCATACAGTCCGGACGGTCTGTCTTATGAGAGTTTTGGATGGTTATTTCTATGTTGATATATTATTGTATTGTTGGTATGTTTAAAATGGATGTTGATGCATTGAATTAAATTATATAAGCTTACCCTGTGTTCTTTCCTTGTGTTGTTTTGTATCTGTACGTCCGTCCTGTCAATGCAATGATCATTCGTGTGGATGTGAGCAGAAGGAGACACTCTTTTGGAAGAAGTGGTGGAAGAAGAGAATCTTGTGGACGTCGAAGTGAAAGCCGAGACTTAGATCGTCCAGTAGAATTAGGCGTCCTTAGAATTTTATGACGTTCGGTTATTGGTTTTGTAAAACCGTTCGTCCTGAACCTTTGTTACTTCTGTTTTATCTTATTAACTCTGTATTTAATGACGTTCGACTTTTGATAGCTGACTTTATATAAGACTGCACTGATTAATTATGTAATGTGATTAATTCTAATTTATGGTTATTACTATATTTTGGGATGTTACACTAAGAAATCATGCATCAGATTTGCAGAACAGAGGAAATACATCTAACAAAGATTAAGAAAACGCGCATGAACAAATCCAAAAGATAAGAAAATTTGACCAGTGATATAAACAGTTCAAGCAAAGAGATAAGATTTGGTAAATAACCTTCGTTGTGTGAAACCAATACAATCCTAATTTTCTTCTTTCTTAATTCCAGTATTCTTCTTCCCTATAATTTTTTCCAGCTTTTCGAATTCCAGAAACCAATTAGCTCCCTTCCCCGTTTTTCAATTCCAGTCCCCCTCTCCCTTTTTCAAATACCACGCAAGCAGAAAACCCTAATTAGGTTTTTACATTGGGCATTTTAGATTTTCCTTATTTTTCTATTTTTTGTTTTTGTTTTGTTTCTAAATTTTATTATATTAGTAATAATTTTTATTATATATATATATATATTTTATTATATTAGTAATAATATTTTTAACATAATTGATATTTTTTCATCTTAATTCATTTATTATTATTATATTTTTTTTAAGTTAAAATCTTTATTGTAACATGTAAGACCTCGGCAAATGCACACCCTTAATCACCTGTCACATCCCTTAACTTCTCCCAAAACCCCTCTGCAGTGCATTAAAAACACACTTCCATTCTCTATGCTTTCCTGCCAAGTGTCGTGATGGAATGTTCTGAAATCAGTAGTGGAAGACAAGTGTCAGCAAGAGAACGGACGTTGGTTTTTAAACAAAACTGACTTTTCTGAAAACCGCGTCCCTCTCTGCATGCACTCATGTTCTCCAACAATCTTAATCTTTCGAATTCTCCTCCTTCTCTCTAGAACCATTTCATCTTCTCTCTACTACAACTCACTCTACCTTGCTCCGGTCACTGTTCAGGCACGTAGAAGGATTCCCGGCGTCCTGAGCTTTCGTTTGAACCGAACACTTTAGAGTTCTGAAACTGGTAAGTTTATCCTCCTTCCACTGTTCGTTCTTGTGAACATGCATGCCCAGCTTTGGGTGCTGGAATTCTTTAGTTAAAAACTGAACCCGTTTCCATCTATCTTTGATGTTGATTCATAGAGTAGTAAGCGTTGCGGGTAGAAGGAATTTATAATTTACAAGTCAAGTCGCACACTGTAGGACGTTCGTTCACGTTAGAGGTAAGGGAAGCTTAGTAATTTAATTCGTATGTTGTTGTATGCTTGTTGAAATTGATTGCATGTTACTGAATGAGTGTATGTATGTATCCAGTATATGTATGAAGCATGATGTTTGATATGCCTGAAGTGTATGAATGTGAACATGAGTATTTATTTGAAATATGAATTATTAATGTGGATGCCATAAAGTCTGGAAATTTATATTTTTGATGTGAAGTATAAAGTATGAACTGGTATTTGGAAAGATTCAAAGTTGAAAATAGTGGAAAATGTGAATATGAACTTCTTAATATGATTATGTACGTTCGTAATCGAACGGTTCTCTACCGTTCGGTTTCCTAGTAATCTGGTTAAAAATGGAATTCTTTCATTCGGAAAGAACTCCGATCGAGAACGAGCGTCCTCTTGTGAAAGACTATGTTTGAGCGCTCGGCTCAGCCTAGTGGTACCTGACTATCTTAAATTAATTGAAGTTTTATATATTAGTAACGCTCGGTTTTATATCAAACGTTCGTTATAGGTAGCACATAGTTTTATGCTAAGCGTTCGTCCCAATCGGTGTTCGGTCTTATACCGAGCGTTCATCCTAATTAGTACTCGGTCATCTACCTAACATTCGTCCTAAGTAGTGTTCGGTCTTATACCGAACGCTCGTCCTTATCTTTGATTCCTAAACGGACGTAAATAGCGTTCGTCCAAATTGTTAGTAAGCATATATAATTGGCATTCGGTCATGGACTGGCAGTCGACCCCTTTTAAACGAATTGTTCTCAGAATAGTTAATTACTTGTCTTTTTGTATCTTTATCCATTTGGATTCGGCCTAGAGTCTGCATACTTAAATTATTTATGAATATTGATTGTATCACTATAGAGTCATTTCATTCAACTGATTTGAGTAGCCATGACGTCCATTAAATAACCAGGTATCGACTTATTCTGATTGGCAACGAGTCTTTTTAAATCTAGTCTTTAGCGTTCGTCCTCGTTCTTCAGAAGACTGAACGTTCGTTATTTTATACTCTTAAAACTAAAGATGAAAATGAAGATAAAGTGGAAGATTCTGAAGTGTGAACCATAATTTGAGTAATTATATGATGATGGATTTTGAACGAGCGTTCCAAGGAGGAACGACTCTATGATTGGAATATGAGAAGTTGTGTAGTATGAACGTGGTAAAGCTACTAATGGCAGTTCATCCTGATGTTCCGTGAGTGCTCGTCCTCACGTAGAGGGGAGTAGGTCATGTGTGGGAACGGCAGGAGTTCCTAGTCCTTAGGAGTACTTTGGACTGATAGGACTAACCTCGGGTGGCAGCTGTTGAGTGTTTTCCAGTTATCACATCACCAGGGTGCACGAACGCCTGTAGATACATGGATTCGTACAGTCCGGACGGTCTGTTTTATGAGAGTTTTGGATGATTATTGCTATGTTGATATATTATTGTATTGCTCGTATGTTGATTTGTATGTTTGTTGTATGAATTAAATTACATAAGCTTACCCTTTGGTTTTTCCTTGTGTTGTCTTGTACCTGTACGTCCGTCCTGTCAATGCAATGATCATCCGTGTGGATGTGAGCAGATGGAGAAACTCTTTTGAAGGAAGTGGTAGAAGAAGAGAATCTCATGGAAGTCGAAGTGAAGGCCGAGACTTAGATCGTCCAATAGGAATAGGCTGCTTAGAATTTTGTGACGTTCGTTATCAGCTTTTGTAAAACCGTTCGTCTTGAACCTTGGTTGTTTCTGTATTGATTTTCTTAACTCTGTAACTTTTTGACGTTCGGCTTTTGATAGCTGATCTTGCTTAAGACTGCACTGTGTATATTATGTAATGTGATTAATTCTTAGTATTTTAAGAACACTTCATCTTTTTAAAAGTCTTTATCTTTGTTCTTTCTCACTTTTTTCTACAATTTCTTACTCCTAAATTATCTATTCGATGATCAGGAGGTGTCTAGGCAATTCTAGAGTCAAGGGTTACCTATTTGACCGATCAGTTTCGTGATTAGAGCAAGTAAGTTTCATTCTCACTTTCATGGCATTTTCTTTATTCTTGACCATGCAAGGAGTTTTTGTTGCATGCGTCAATTTGTGTCCTTTTTTAATGTTTGACTCCGTTTAGATTCTAAAGTTTGGAGAATGAGGTATGTCTGAGGAATCCCGTAGTTTAGTTTTCTTTAGATTGATGATGTAATTATTTTTATTTATCCAGTTTGTATATAAAGTTAAAAATTTATAATAGTTTTGGAAAACAGTAAGTTTGTACTGTAAGGAACCGCACGTTCCTTATATTTTTAAAGGGGATGGGAAAGGTGGGTGATGGACAAATTTATGAGCACCAAAATATGATGTCACAAACTTGTTTTTCAATCGGCAAGTATGACCGAATCGTTCAAGTAATAAACTTGGTGGGACCAAGTATCGTTCTTCCCAAAGGACTCACGGCCTAGTTTAGTTATGTGATTTGTTGATTAGCTAAGACTTACAAACGAAATAATTGAGATTTTATATGCAAGACAGAAAATAAACATGTATGCATGAAGTTTTGATCAATGGCAAAAAGCAAAAGATACACACTTTCAATGAAATTTATGTATGAATATGTTGTTGGGGGTTCAATTTCATCTTATCCACTCTCATATTTTTAGGAATTCAACATTCAAATCATCATTGTTAATGCCACTCTCTAAAGTACCTTTCTAGAAGGCTTCTCCCTAATCACGAGTTCATACAATTCCTAGCATTCCTAATGATCAGTTCATAAGTGCAGGAGCTTAACGACAACCAACATAATATTGGGAGAAATTCCCCGGATCTAGACTTCCCCGTACGTTCCTGTATCAACAAAACCAATAATCATGCATCGAATGAGTTAAACAATGCAAGCATTAAGCAAAGAGGAAAAACCCTAACTAATGATGAAAGAAAGCATAAGTCTTAATTAAAAGATGTAAAAACAGATTCCATATATGAGAGCTTCAAAAGATTACATTGATTCCCCAACAAACATACAGAGTTTAGTTCACCATATTCATGGTGAACCTAGATGAATTACAATGAAAGAATGAAAGAATAAACCCTAAAAAGGTCAAGAGGTAGCCTGAGCATCCAAGATCCTCCTTCAAAGGGGTGGAAGAGAAAGTGTTTGCCTCGTTTCTGCAAAAGATCCAAACCCTAGGACGTCCTTGTTAACTTTCTGGCAAGTGTACCAAATCGTTCTAAGTAATAAACCGGTAAGACCGGATATCGTTTCCCAAGAGACTCGCGTAACACTTTATAATCGTATAATACTTTAACTAACTTAGACTAAGAATGACATCTTTTTGATATGATTCAAGTGCAATAAAATTTCAATTCATATATACGTGATAAAATGAACTTCTTAGAGACTAAAGGATTGAAAGTGGTTAATGGATGATGAAACAATATGGATTTGAGATGTTGGAGAATGATTGTAATTACTACACTATCATGCAAATGCACATTACTACTTCTTCAATTAATTGCTTTTGTCAACCTTCCTATTATACTCAGACCCAATTCCTTGGTAGAAAGAGCCTAGACTCACTTTTGCAGCCCCAATCCCTTGGTAACCTAGAAAGTTCATCCGCATTACAATTAGAGGTTTACGACAACTAAAGGGTCAAGCTCCATCCCTAGATACAATCTCCTATAGGTGTTAATTCCAATTCAAGATCCGCAAAATATTTCCCAATATCAAGCAGATCTGAGATTCATGTTATGGTTGATCAAGTCACAACAAGCGTTAAGAGAAGGAAATTAAACACTCACAATCAAATAAAAGAAGCTTAAATTCATTAAACTCAAGTGCATTTACATGAAAGTTTCGTAGCTACATCATTCCCTAACAAGATGAAATTAGCTCTCCGTAGTCATGGAGAACTTGAGCTTACAATGGAGAAAAATGGATGAATGGGGATCCAAGGAGGAAGAAAGGAGAGTTCCCACTGTCCGAAACCAGCTCCCTGAGGTCCAAATATGGTGTTCCAAGCTTCAGCCGCCAAGAAGATAGCACCCTCAGTTCCAGAATGCTTTAAATAGGCCTAGGGTTCCAGGTCAGCAAAAGTCGCGCCCAGCCCCCTTTCTCAGTCGCGCCCAGGCATGAAAGTCTCTGGAAAAGTCACGCCCGGGCGCCCCATTTCTCACGCCCGGGCGCGAGACTCTCTGTGAAGTCGAGCCCGGCGCCCCTTTGTCACGCCCAGGCGCGAGGTTCTCTCTAAAGTCGCGCCCGGCGCCCCTTTGTCATGCCCGTGCGCGAAGTTCTCTGTAAAGTCGCGCCCGGCGCCCCTTTGTCACGCCCGGGCGCGAGTTGCTTTCCTTACTCCTCTAGCCTCCCGCTTTTGTATCTTTTCCTTGGTTCCCACTTGTCGCAACCGGGATCGCGACGGGACGACGATCCGAAGAATAATAATAAAACAAAAACGAGTTTGAAAATTTAGAGATTTGGAGTCGCCACCATAGTTTACTCTGGAAAACTACGGAAAAACCATAAAATGTATAAGACATGGTCTACGAAATTGAGATTCTCAATTCGGGAGTCGGTTACGTGTAGGGAAGGTATTAGCACCCTACAACGCCTGCCCTAAGGCAGTACCTTTAACTAAATATGCGAATGTGATGTGGTTTTCAAAATGTTTAACTTTCCTCTACAATAAAAACTCTACAGGAACACACAATATTTTTTAGTTTTTTGGGCCCGACAAGGATTGACCTTGCTCCTACGTATTCTCATTCAGAATGAGAAATCAGGGTTCCGTAGTTCATTTAGAAACTGTTTGAGAAATGATTTTGGAAATTGTTTGGGAATTTTGATGAGAAATGATTTTGGATTTTTGGGAAAGTGAGCCTGACAAGGACTGGCCTTGCTCCTACGTATCTCCACTTTTGGTGGAGAATCAAGGATCACGTAGTTCTGGCTAGAAATATTGTTTGTTGGCTTGAAAGTGTTGATGTTTTTTGGTTTTTTTTGAAGATTTTATATTTTTTTTGGTATTTTTTGATGTAATATTTAGATTTTTTGCGTAATGAGCACTAGGCTGATGCGTACGATCGCACGAGCACTCACACGGCTTTTTCTTTGTTTTTTATTATTTTGCGTAATGAGTACTAGGCTGATGCGTACGATCGCACGAGCACTCACACGGCTTTTTTATAGTTTTTTATTGTTTTGCGTAATGAGTACTAGGCTGATGCGTACGATCGCACGAGCACTCATACGGCTTTTTTGTTTATTTTATATTTTGGGTAACGAGTACTAGGCTGATGCGTACGATCGCACGAGTACTCATACCGCTTTTATTACATTACATGATTTTTACAGTTTTACATTTTTTTTATTTTCTTTTTATTAAGAAAGAGAGGTGAGTTGAAATATCTATGACATAAAAATATGAAAAAAAAAACATAGGATAAAATTGTGGTAGAAAATAGGATAAATTTATAAATTAAAAAAATTATCAAAATGAACATAAATAGAATGAAAAGAAAATGTGTACCTTGTTGAAGATTTGAAAGATGAAGCAAGACTTTGTTTGTGATAAGTTGTGAGAAGAGGTAGATTGATGGTGAAGAAGATGAATTTATAGTAGAAGTGTGGTATGGGATTTACTATGTATAGAGGGATTGGGAAATGGTAAAATATGAGAGAAAAATGAAGTAGAGTTTTGGGATGGAATGAAGAGATTTTGAGACAGAAGATATGGATATTATGTAATTGTGTGTGTGAAGTGAAGAGAATGTAGGTATTTATAGAGTTAAGGATGAAGAAAGTTGATGAATAAAAATAATATAATAAGTTGGTGGAAAATTTAGAGGAAATAAAATATAATTAAAAAAAGATGAATAGAAAAAGTTAATGTGGAAAATAAGTGAAAGAAATAATATAAAAAGTTGATGGAGAAATTAGGTGTGGAAATTAAGTGGAAGAAATAATATAAAAAGTTGGTGGAGAAATTAGGTGAAATAAAATATAGTGAATAGTAAAAGTTAATGTGGAAAATAAGTGAAAGAAATAATATAAAAAGTTGGTGGAGAAATTAGGTGTGGAAATTAAGTGAAAGAAATAATATAAAAAGTTGGTGGAGAAATTAGGTGAAATAAAATATAGTGAATAGTAAAAGTTAATGTGGAAAATAAGTGAAAGAAATAATATAAAAAGTTGATGGAGAAATTAGGTGTGGAAATTAAGTGAAAGAAATAATATAAAAAGTTGGTGGAGAAGATATAATAAAAAAATGTAAGTGGAATAATTAGAAAAGTTGATATATAAAATTAATATGGAAATGATGTGGAAAAAAAATAAATGAAAAAGGTAGATGATGTGGATGGTGATGTGGAGAATGGGGTGTGATAAGAAAAGATGGGTGGTGAGGAAGTAAAAAAGTAAGAGATTAATTTGGGCCATTGGATTAAGTGTTTAAAAGAAAATTTGGGGGTGCAAAAAGTAAAATAAATAGTATTTTTCATTTTGGTTTTTTATGTTTTTTTATTATTTATTTTTGTGATGAATTTTATTTACCCGGACGAAATTGGGTATTGACAGCTGCCCCTCTTTACTTAGATTTTACTAGATAATATGAAAATTTGACATTTTCGTATTATTAGAGTAACAGCTAAGTAAAGAAAAAGACACTAATTTCGTCCGGATTTCAAAATACACAAGGAAAAAAAACAGAGAATTTTCAAAGAAGAGGAATCAGGAACAAACAGGGAATTTTTCATTTTTTTTTAAATAAAAAAAAAATTTCTTTTGTTTTTTTTTTTTAAATAAAATGAACAAGATTAAATGAATGAGAAATTTGAATTTGATTGGGTTCGACCATTGCCATGCAGAGGGTCGTTTGAAAAAAAAAAAAAAAAAAAATTAAAATTGGGCTCGACCATTGTCTAGCAGATGGCCGAGATAAAACAAAATTGAAAAGTGCTTTCGACCATTATCTAGCAGATGGCCGAGATAAAACAAAATTGAAAAGTGCATTCGACCATTATCTAGCAGATGGCCGAGATAAAACAAAATTGAAAAGTGCTTTCGACCATTATCTAGCAGATGGCCGAGATAAAAACAAAGCTGAAAAGTGCTTTTCGACCATTATCTTGCAGATGGCCGAGATAAAAACAAAGCTGAAAAGTGCTTTTCGACCATTATCTTGCAGATGGCCGAGATAAAAACAAAGCTGAAAAGGGCTTTCGACCATTATCTAGCAGATGGCCGAGATAAAACAAAATTGAAAAGTGCATTCAACCATTATCTAGCAGATGGCCGAGATAAAAATGTTTGAAAAGTGCATTCGACCATTATCTTGCAGATGGCCGAGATAAAACAAAATTGAAAAGTGCATTCGACCATTATCTAGCAGATGGCCGAGATAAAACAAAATTGAAAAGTGCATTCGACCATTATCTAGCAGATGACCGAGATAAAAATGTTTGATTGCTTTGAATTTGAAAATTGGAATTGGTTGAAATTTTGAGATTTTGAAATTTTATTGACTTTGATTTTGATTTTGATTGATTTTTTTTTGAAAGTTTTGAAATTAAGAAACAAGGTGTTGCATTTTTGTACAAGTATTTGGATTTTGAAACCTCGATGTGCAAGAGAAACATGGTTGATGTAAATTTTTAAATTTAGAGAAGAAAACTTTGATGCATGTTGATTTTTTGTTCTTTTGAAGAAGAAAATTTGACGAAAATATGTAATTTTGAAATTGGAGGAGAAAACTTTGATGCATTTTGATTTTTTTGTCTTTTTGAAGGGAGAAAATTTGATGTAATATACATGGAGGGGAAAACTTTGATGCGTTTTTGTCTTTTTGAAGGAAGGAAATTTGATGTAATGTACATGGAGGCAAATTCAAAGTTGATGAAAATATGTACATGATGTATTGGAAGATTATGAAATTATGACATTTTTTACTGAGTCAATTTGCTTTCTTTGAAATCGTCAAATTTATGACGATCTAGACTTCCAATTTCCTTTCAATGGATGTCCAAAGTCAACTGTTCAAAATGAAGCTTGTGTGCTACACATTTCTTGACGAGATATTAGTGTGTTTATGCTTGATACCAGGGGTTAGTTAAAATGAAAGGTTTCCCACACATTTTTTGGGCATTCCATTCCTCATACAATCATCCATGAATGATGTAATATGTGAATGTGAATGTCAATGTGAAACAATGATATACCCAAAGGTTACCCCGGTTTGATGTTTGGGAAAAGGAGTGTGAGAATGTCATGTGAGATTTGCAAAAATTTGCCCCAATTTTGGTGGTAAATGGATTTATGAAATTTGGGGCGAATCAAAATCATGCAAGGCCCAACAAGGGATGCCCCAGTCTTTGTATGAGCTTTGAATGCTCAGATGAAAAAAAATTGAGATTTAACCAAGTTGCTCAATACTCTGAATGGGCCGAAGCATATGAAAGACACGCCTTGGTTTTGGGTATGAGTCAATTAAGCGAGGTTCAAAAAGAAGTTTTCCCCCACTCTGGGTTTACGAATGATACGATGGACTCAAAATCATACAAAGCCCTAAAGTGTCTGCCCCTGTTTTGAGGGTGGATCCATGAGTTTCAGTGCAGACAAATCTGAGAGGCCCAACAAGGGATGCCTCGGTCTTGGTACGAACTTTGAATATACCGATGAAACAAATGTGAGACTAACAAAGTTGACCAAATTCTGAATGGGCCGGGCCGAAACATATGAAACTCACATAGTTGCCCTGGTTTTGAAGAACTGGCGAAAAGGTTATGTAAAGCTCACAAAGTTGCCCCAAGTTTGGGACTCAGGGGAAGAGTTTGAATGGGATTTGAATGTGTTCAGGAATTTGTGATGGATATGGAAAGGATTGGCTTGAAAAGATTGCCCCAAATGGTTTGATTTTCCTTTGTAAAAAACTTAATCAAAAGGGAGTTCCCTTCATCAGAGGACAATTATTTTTCATCATCATTTTTTTTACAACTGCATCGTTGGTCATTTTGTCTTGTCTCAAAATTAAGCTTTATGAAAATTTAAGCAACCATTATTCAATCTGTGTGGACTTTTATTGGGCTTGTAATGTGGCTTGGGCTGAAGGGTATTGAAAAAAGGATGTAAAGGCTCAAATAAATTTTTGTGGATATTTGAAACAAGAGTTACCATCTACACTTTGTATCAGTTATTCGTCAATGCTATTTTGACTATTTTGCCATTTCTCAAATTTCATTCTTTGTTTGCCATCACTTTGTGATCTTTCCATTTTGCTTCACTTTTGAGGAATTATCTTCATTTGATCACCTGCAATTTGAGTCGACTTCTACCGTGATGGTAACTCTTGTTTGGGTAAAATTTTGAAAAGAAATTTCTTATTGGCTCAAATTTGGTATCAAAGGATATATTTTTGTTTTTTGTTTTTTGTTTTTTTTTTTTGGATGGAGAAAGATGGCCACACATCATTTCAAATTTTGGTTGTTTTATTTTCAAAAGATTAATTAGGAGACAGGATTAAATGATCTCAACAAGAGTTATTTTTCATCCTTTTTCTTCTTCTCTTTTTTTTTTTTTTTCACAACGGATTCCAGGATCTCCCAACTGAAAGCCAGTGGAGGTAACGGAAAATCTGCCCCAGTGTAAAACTTGGTGTCAATTATTTGGGCTCAAGAACATGATTGGGTCAATCTTTGGTTTGGCGAGGGCTGAAGGATGATGTTTTCAAGCAATATACACACAGATATCTCTTAAGAAGATGTGACTTGATCATTTGGCTCCAGGAGATTATGACATCCATTACATTTTTTTTTGAAATCTCATAAAACGGATGATTTGCATCGAAAACAATTGACTCAACTTTTGCGTATTTTTTTGGTTTTATGTGTGAAGCAAAGTAATATGAAATGAAAATGATGATACTAGTTGAAAAACAGATTTTTTGTTGTTTTTTTTTTTGTTTTTGTTTTTTTTTTTTTTGAAAAATTGGGCTTTGCAGACCAGCCTAGAAAATTAGGCTTTGCAAGCCATTATGAAAAATGAACTTTCTGGGCTAATATGGAAAATGAGCTTGGGAGCTAGTGCAGAAACTCGGCTTGGTGAGCAATGCAAAAAATTGATATGAGAAAACTTGATTTTAGAAAAACATTTAAAAAATAAAAATGTTTTTTTTTTCAATCATTTTTTTTTATTTATTTACACAATGTGAAAAATATTAAGCATATTAGAAAAATGTTTTTGTGTTTTTTATCTTTTAGAAAATAGAAATTAATGAGAAATATGCATGTAATGGGCCGAGTTGGGCCAAAAACGTTTGAACACCTGAGGAGAATTAACAAAAGGAAGTTGGACTTACCAGGCACATTGACCCAATGGATCAGATGACCTGAGCCGTGTGAACTTAACACAAGAAGATGACAAAGAAAACACATTTTTTTTCATTTTTCATAGTTTATGAAACAAGCTAAAAGAAATTCATTTTTTTTATTTTTCATTATCAGAGGATTTCACAAGAAAATTTTGCAACATTACTAGACTCAATGGGCCCAACACTATTCTTTTTACAACCATGACAAAATCTTCAGACCAGGGTCTGAATTCCTCTATTTATTTTTGCACAAATACTTGTTCACACAAATGGAAAGAAAAATTATAAATTGAAAACACAAAATCTTCATAAACATATATTTTTATTTTCCAGAATTTCAGATGCACTGGTTCAAGAGAAACCACATGTGACAACGGGGCCTAATGGGCTTAAAAACTGTTCATCTTTCATTCTCAGAGATTTTTTTGTGCAAATTTAAAGAAAATCACACAGGACAATCTGAACAAATGTACTAAACATCATTCAACAGCAAAAATGCGAAAACAAAATATTTTTGACATTTTTTCAAAAGAAGTAGACTCGAGAGAAAACCACGAAGGCCATTGGGCCTAATGGGCTCGAGCACTATTCCCTTTCATTTTCAGATTTTTTTTTAACTACAAATTCAAAGAAAATCACACAGGACAATCTGAACAAATGTACTAGACCTCATTCAACAGCAAAAATGTGAAAACAAAATATTTCTGACATATCTTTTTTTTTTTTGTTTTTTTTAAAAGAAGTAGACTCGAGAGAAAACCACGAAGGCTATTGGGCCTAATGGGCTCGAGCACTATTCCCTTTCATTTTCAGATTTTTTTTTTTTAACTACAAATTCAAAGAAAATCACACAGGACAATTTGAACAAATGTACTAAACATCATTCAACAGCAAAAATGTGAAAACAAAATATTTTTGATATTTTTTCAAAAGAAGTAGACTCGAGAGGAAACCACGAAGGCCATTGGGCCTAATGGGCTCGAGCACTGTTCGCTTCTTTTTTTTTTTAGATTTATTCAAAAATGCAGAAGAAGAAGGAATAAAATCAAACAAAATGGTGTGATGTGAAATTACAAACATGCCAAAATAATTTTTCACTCAAATTTACATTTCAGAAAGAATTGGGTTCAAAGAAGGCTAACATGACAACGAGGCCCAATGAACCTGAAAAATATCCTTTATCATGCAAATGAAAAACAATTTTGAACACTTCAGATTTTACATCACTCCACTTATTATTTGTGAAAATTTTCTATTTATCACATTTTTATATTTTGTTTTATTATTTTTTATTTGTTTTTATTTTTTTTATTTTTTTTTTTTGTGAAATCGGATCATCTAATAAGTCTCCCGAATTGGGCCGGATCGACCCAACAACAAAACCCTACCCGTTTTCACATTTTCAAAATTTTATATATTTTTTATTTTTGAATTTGAAATCAGGAAAACCGGGACTGTGACAACAGTTTCGGTACTGAGACCGGAACTGTTGTAACAGTGGAAACAACTCAGCTTTAAAAGCTCACTCCCTGGCATCTGAGGGCATTTCCTGACCGCTCGCTCTCTCTCTAAAACATTCCTCCGCTCTCCCTTCTCTCTAACTCTCCCTCTCTTGAGCTTCTGGATCTGCTAGGAGCCTCTGTCTCCGCGTGCCTCTGAAGGCCTCCAAGTGCTGCGACGAGCTTCTGTAAGCCTTTCTGCTTCCGGGTAAGTCCTCCTTCTTCTAGATCTTCCCTTATTTCCCCTTTTTTTCTTTTCCTGTCTTTCTTTCCTCCTTCCCTTGCCTGCTTTTACTCTTTCCGTTCATCTTTTGTGCTTATTTCTTTCCATTATGTTGTCCGATTCTTCTTACTTTTCGGTTTTCCTTTCCCTTATGCTCTTCTATTCTTTTTTATGCTTTCCGACCTTGCTATTTACTTTCATAGAACTTTATTTTTACTCCCCTCTTTACTTTCCGCTTGTTATTTACTTCTGTTTCTTTATTCGCTTTCTTTATTTGCTTTTCTTCTTCCTCTTTTATTTTTCTTTAAAAAAACCTAAGAACACACTGTCTTAACAAAGATAAGGGGTATATAGGCTGGAAACCAGACGCTAATCTCCCTTCGTTTGAAGGTATGACAGAGACAATCGGGTAGAACAACGCCACGTACCCCATAAAAACAGAAAACTTAAAAGAAAATTACTCGTATGAACACAAGGACATGGACATGGACAATCTGGACGTAGATCCGTTTAGGAACCTTAGCGAGGACCATGAAACAGATCACAAAATGGACAACGAGACTCAAAAGACCCAATACAAAGAACAAAATTAGCTTAAAAGAAACACAATGGAAGAAGACATTAGACCAATGAACATAATATTTTTGTTATTTATGGTTTGTTTTTTTGTTTTTTTTTGTTTTTTTTTATTATTTATCTAGACGAATTAGGGAAATGGATGAGAAGGAAATGGAAATGGAGAGACCGACCTGCCCAAAGTGGCGTCCGACAGAAGACCAAATCAGGATAATGACCAACATTTACAATTACGGAGTCACTCACCCAAGTCGAGCTCAGATTTTTGAGATCACTAATCGGATCAGGGCATTCGGAGAAGCGGGGGAGTACAATGTCCAGTGCTGGTTTAGCAATCATGGGAATAGAGTAAGACGTTGGCAAGCGGAATTGGACCCCACCGACACCCTCTTTTCTCTACTACCCCTGTATATGTATGGTAAAACCCTAACTTCAACCTTGTCTTTTTAATTTTCTCCCTCTCTTCCTTCTTTTGGCACAATTATTTATTTATATTTTTTTTTTATTTTTTTGGAGAACCCGGTTGGGTAATCATGAAGGCTCCAAAGCTTCTGGACCTCTTCCCCATTCCCATCATAATCGATGGAGAAACAGAGATTCCTCCGCCTCCGTCCACGACTTTTCGTACCAGAGGTCCCTCAACGGAGCTTTCCCTTAGACCACCACAACCAGCTCGAGAATTCTTTTTTCATTGAAGAATTTTTTTTGTTTGTTTTGTTTTTGTGGGCCGAGTGTGGCCAAAATTTGAATAAGGACTGTAATATGGACACTTAAGTTTTTGTGTTTTGGACTGTAATCCTAACGATCACCAGTGATCGACCCCTGAACATCTTTATTTTTAATGTTGTTATGTTTATGTTTTTTTTTTGCTTTTGTTTGAATTCCTGATATGGTGAGGTAACTCTGTATGATCTACTTGTTTTTTGTCTTCATTATTTTTGCATTTTAATTTTATTTATCATAATGTCAAGATCCTATGAGTGTATTCAAAATGATATCTTTGTTCAAAATCACTTTTCGACCTTATTGTAATTCTCTCTTGATGATGAAATGAAATAGATTTTTTTTTTTTTGATTTCTTCTTGATTCATTGAGTCTAAACAAAATTTCTAATCTAAACGAAATGATGGAAAACTGGGTTCAACAGAAAATAAATTATTTACAAAGAAAGTACGGAAAAATGACTTCGAATGAAATGAGATCCAAAGCGAACGCCATGAGCATGAAAAACAAAATTTTGAAATCATTATGCATATGAGACAATGAAATGGGAAGAGAAGAACAAAGAACTCGTAAAACAAATTGAACAGTTTGAAATTTTGATGACCCCTCTCTTTTTTTTTTTTTTGAATTGTATTATTTTATATTTTTATTTTTATTTGTTTTCTTCCACGACATCCTTGAGGAGCGAGTTTGTGCTCAATGGAATATACCCGTGATGCTTTAATGATTGTCGTTTCTCTTTATTTTACTTTTAAAACTCAGTATGATATGAATCGTGACGAGAAGCAAAAATGAAAGAATTAAATGATGAATGAAATTGTAGGGCATTTATTGAAAGAAAATAACACAGAATATAACAGAATTTTTACAAAACAACATTAATATCCCTTAGTAGGATCCCCCATCTCAGAATCATCATGCGTAAAACTTTTTTACCGCATCCGAATTAACTGGCAAAGGTAACTCTTCTCCGTCCATCCTTGCGAGGATTAGTGCCCCTCCAGAGAATGCCTTCCTTACTACAAACGGCCCTTCATAATTTGGGGTCCATTTGCCTCTGAAATCCCTTTGTATGGGCAATATCTTCTTTAACACCAGTTCGCCTTCATGAAATTCCCTTGGGTGTACTTTTTTATCGAAAGCCTTTTTCATTCTTCTTTGATACAATTGCCCGTGGCACGCCGCTGTCAGTCTCTTCTCTTCAATGAGATTGAGCTGGTCAAATCGAGCCTGAACCCACTCAGCTTCCTCCAATTGGGTTTCCAATAAAATCCGTAGAGATGGGATTTCCACCTCAAATGGAAGGACTGCTTCCATTCCATACACCAGCGAGAAAGGTGTTGCACCAGTTGACGTTCGTACTGACGTGCGATATCCATGTAAAGCAAAAGGAAGCATTTCGTGCCAATCTTTATAGGTGATAACCATCTTTTGCACAATTTTTTTGATATTCTTGTTAGCAGCCTCTACTGCCCCATTCATTTTCGGACGGTAAGGAGAAGAATTAAGATGATGAATTTTGAACTCCTCACATAATTCCGCCATCATCCGGTTATTCAGGTTGGTGGCATTATCAGTGATGATCTTGTTAGGCAGCCCATATCTGCAGATCAATTCCTTTTTTATGAATCTGGTCACCACCTTTCTAGTCACGTTGGCATAAGAAACAGCTTCAACCCACTTGGTGAAATAATCGATTGCGACTAGTATGAAGCGGTGTCCATTTGACGCTTTTGGCTCTATAGCTCCAATAACATCTATTCCCCACATTGAAAATGGCCATGGTGCAGACAACACATTCAAAGTCGTGGGCGATACATTGATATTGTCTGCATGCATCTGACATTTCTCACACCTCCTCACGTGTGTACAACAATCATTTTCCATGGTTAACCAGAAGTAACCAGCTCTCAAGATCTTCCTAGCCATTGAGTGCCCATTCATGTGGGTGCCGAATGTACCTTCGTGCACTTCTTTCAATATCAATTCGGCTTCTTTTGTATCTACACATCTGAGGAGAATCATGTCATGATTTCTCTTGTATAAAATGTCCCCACTTAAAATAAAGCTACCAGCCAACCTTCGTAACGACCTTTTATCATTTTCAGATGCTTTTTCAGGATATTCTCGGGTCTTAAGATAGTGCTTGATATCAAAGTACCAGGGTTTACCATCCATCTCCTCCTTGATGAACTGGCAATATGCTGGCTCCGCATGGCTCTTCATTTCAATCACTGGTAATTCTGTATTTGGGTCAACCTCAAACATGGATGACAAAGTAGCCAACGCGTCTGCTAATTGGTTATCTTCCCGTGGTATATGGTTAAATGTGATGATGTCGAAACACTCCATTAATCCTTTGATGTATACCTGGTAAGGGATTAATTTTGCGTCTCTTGTTTCCCACTCTCCCTTCAACTGGTTGATGACTAAAGCTGAATCTCCATATACTTCCAGAATTTTCACTTTGAACTCTATTGCCGCCCGAATACCCATAGCGCAGGCCTCATATTCTGCAATGTTATTTGTGCAATTAAAACACAGCCTTGATGTCATGGGCATGTACTGCTGCCCTGGAGAGATAAGTACTGCCCCTACGCCATGCCCCATCATATTCGATGCTCCATCAAATAGTAATATCCATGTTTCTTCATCTCGGTCTTTCTTGCCTTCTTCGAATAGAGCCATGATACCTTCATCGGGAAATTCAGGTTGCATTGGCTGATAATCGTTGATGGGTTGATGAGCTAAGTATTCTGCTAGAGCACTACCCTTGACGGATTTTTGAGTAACATATACGATGTCATATTCTGACAATAGCACCTGCCAACGAGCTATCCTTCCAGTGAGAGCGGGCTTTTCAAAAATAAACTTGATAGGATCCATCTTGGCTATCAACAATGTAGAGTGACTCAACATGTATTGCCTTAGGCGATGAGCGGCCCATGCCAATGCACAACAAGTTCGCTCTAACGATGAATATCGCTGTTCGCAGTCTGTGAATTTCTTGCTCAAGTAATATATTGCATGCTCTCTTTTTCCAGCTTCATCATGTTGACCCAATACACAACCCATTGACCTTTCCAATACAGTTAAGTACAAAATGAGTGGTCTTCCTGGCTCGGGTGGACGCAATACGGGTGGGTCTTGCAGGTATTGTTTGATTTTTTCAAAAGCGGCTTGACAATCCTCGTTCCAAACCATAACCTGATTCTTTCGTAGCAACTTGAACATTGGTTCGCAGGTAGCGGTTAATTGGGAGATGAATCTAGCAATGTAGTTCAATCTACCTAGAAAACCGCGAACCTCCTTCTCCGTGCTAGGCGTAGGCATTTCTGATATTGCTCGCACTTTGTCAGGATCCACTTCTATCCCTTTTTGGCTAACCACGAAGCCCAACAACTTCCCGGATTTCACTCCAAATGTGCATTTGGCAGGGTTTAACCTGAGTTTATACTTTCTCAATCTCTCAAATAATTTCTTCAAGTTGAGGACGTGTTCTTCTTCCGATTCAGACTTTGCAATCATGTCATCGACATAAACCTCGATCTCCTTGTGCATCATATCATGAAAAAGTGTCACCATCGCCCTTTGATATGTTGCCCCGGCATTCTTGAGCCCAAAAGACATCACCTTATAACAAAAGGTCCCCCACAACGTGATGAAGGTTGTCTTTTCCATGTCCTCAGGCGCCATCTTAATCTGATTATACCCCGAGAAACCATCCATGAACGAAAATAGCGAGTACTTGGCTGTATTGTCAACTAAAGTGTCGATGTGTGGTAACGGAAAGTTATCCTTCGGACTTGCACGATTCAAATCACGATAGTCGACGCACATTCGAACCTTCCCATCTTTCTTAGGTACTGGTACAATATTTGCCACCCATTGTGGGTATTTTGCCACAGCCAGAAATCCTGCGTCGAATTGCTTCTGTACCTCTTCCTTAATTTTCAATGACATTTCTGGTTTCATTCTTCTTAGTCTTTGCTTGACTGGAAGGCATTCCTGCTTAAGTGGGAGCTTGTGTTGCACAATATCGGTATCCAACCCTGGCATGTCTTTGTAAGACCAAGCGAAAACATCCTTAAACTCCTTCAGTAGGGCTCGCAGCCCTTCCCTCACTTCCTTTTTCATGCTAGTTCCGATTTTTACTTCCTTTATCTCATCCTTCTCTCCCAAGTTGAGTATCTCGATCTCCTCCTGATGGGGTTTTATCTCTTTAGACTCTTGTTCCACTAATCTCAAAAGTTCTGGAGAGGGTTTCAGATCATCTTCCGGATCATCTTCCGTATTAATGACAGGATGCTCCCACTTAGGGATATCGACATTATTATTTTCAAAACATTCATTGTCATATCTGCATTATTTAAGTTTGCGAAAAAGAATAAATAAACAGGAAGAATGATGAAAAAGGCTAAATGATGATAGAAATGAGAACGAACACGATTCAATTATCACACTGAAAATAAAACGTCAACCCGTAAATCATGAATTCTAAAGCTCCGGGTAAAGCAATTACATTTCATTTGATTTAAACATCACGGGTAAATCCAAAGTCTTCCAATTGTTGAGTTGTGCCTCTGGGGAGCAAACCCACACGAAGTTTGAGCTTTCAGGTCTAGCTTCCTCTTCCACGACCGCTACATGGCTAGTGTGCACCCATCCAACACTACGAAAACTCTCTTTGATACCACAAATGTGGATTTTTCTCGCCCTTGGTTCCCACTTCCCCATTCGAGTCAGATTGCGCTCCTTCCTTTCTTCAATCAACCTCTTCTGATCGTCCTTGCTGGGCTTGTACCCCAGGCCATATCTGTTTTTGTTTCCAATCACCTCCAATGGGAATGTACGTCCTTGTTCATACTTGCCTAAACCATTCCCGTACTTATAACCTTCTTTGAGCATGACCTTGGCCATCATGATAGAGGTGCATGATAAATGTGGGTTCATAGGAAATGGCTCAACATAGGTGTTTCCCACAATTTCTAATGATTGAAAAGCTGTTTCCAGAGCTTCCTCGGCTGCTTCTATGTAACGGGTGGAGGATGGGCCACTCACAAGGAGATCCTCCTCTCCAGAAACTATGACCAACTTATCTCCCATGATATATTTCAGTTTTTGGTGCAATGTGGAGGGCACAACCCCCGCTGAATGGATCCATGGGCGGCCTAACAGACAGCTATAGGCTGGGAGGATATCCATGACCTGGAAAGTTATTTGAAAAACACATGGGCCAATTTGGATCGGCAATTCTATTTCTCCCATAACTTCTCTCTTGCTACCGTCAAATGCTCTCACAATCATAAAGCTTGGCTTCATGTGTATTCCGTCACAAGGTAGCTTATCCAATGTCGTTTTGGGCATGACATTTAGGGAGGAGCCGTTGTCTACCAATACGCGTGCTATGACGTAATCCAGGCATTTCACAGAAACATGGAGAGCCTTGTTATGCCCCCTCCCCTCCTCAGGTATTTCCTCATCGGTAAAGGTGAGATAATTATTAGCAGTGATGTTGCTGGCAATGCCCTCGAAACTTTCCAGGGAAATACCTTGTTCTACATGGGCGTCAGTCAGTACCTTCATCAACAGTTTTCTATGGGAGACCGAGTGCATGAGTAATTCTAACAGGGAGATCCGAGCAGGCGTACGATTCAATTGTTCCACCACTTTGTACTCACTTTGTTGTATGAATTTCAAAAATTCGCAAGCCTCTTCCTCAGAGATTTCTTTCTTGTTCGCCTTGTCAGGGGTCTCCTCTACCTGCGCGCCCTTTCCTTTCGAACGCTCCTTAGTATTTGCGTCCATCGGTGTTTCATTATTGCCAGTTCCTCTTTTCGTCAAGTTTGGTGACGTGAAGATTCGACCACTCCTTGTCATTCCGCCGATGCCTGATATATTTTCAACAACTGGATTCTGGCTAGAGAAATAGCTTTCAACGCACTGTCCTTCGTCGACTACATGTGTCCCATACCTCCAAGGGACATCTTTCTCGCTTTTGTAAGGAAAAGGAACAGGTGTATGGATGACAACGGGCGATCTTCCTTGAATTACTGGTGTAGGGGTGGTTCTAGTGAAACGGATTATCAATGGCTCTGGCAAAGTTACATCTGACTCCATACTAGTTTGTGCAAACACCTCCTCATCCTTGTCTTCATAGCACACTTGCATCAAATTCCTATCAAGCAGATCTTGTAGAAACTTTTCGAATTCCACGCATTCCTCGATAGAGTGTTCCATGCATGGATGGAGTCCACATGCTCTTCCCAAATCATAAACCCCGTTTAAAAATCCCGACTTTAATAATTCCTTGAAAATAAAACTTCTGGAACTTCGGATCTTACTTGCATCCCTTATCAGTTCATGCTTCTTAACTTCAATGGCATTTGTCGAGGCATTACCATGTCCAGATAACGGATTAGTATCAATGCTAGGTTTATCTTCTTGAAATTTTAGCCACCCAGCATCAATTAGGGCCTGCACTTTACGCTTGAAGGCCATACACCTTTCAGTCGAGTGACCCACGCCTTCCCCATGATAACTACACTTGGCATCGGCGTCATAACCCCTGGGGTATGGAGGCTGCATGGGTATCATTGGGCATATAGCAACCAGACCCCTTTTGACAAGGTGAGGTAATAATTCAGTGTAAGTCATGGGGATGGGGGTGAAGTGAACAAAGTTTCTTTCCTGTGTTCTTCCCGGATAACCGCCTTGACCTGCATTTGGATTTGGATTTGCACTTGGCCCAGTCCTCCAAGCATTATTCGTGACGGGTTGTGATTGGTAAAATCCTTGTTGTTGTTGAGGCCTGATTGGATGAGCAAAAGCCGCATTGGCTGAATATGGAGGTTGGCCTAGGTATGGCCTATAATTGTGCATAGGAGCATGACCTCTCCATACAGGCATTGCCAATGTTGCATGCACATCTCCTTCTTTCTTCTTTCCCGGATTGAAAAATGGCTTCTTTTTAGAGTTTTCCACCGCAGACGTTCCACCTACAATCTTCCCATTCTTCACCCCGATTTCTATCCTCTCGCCGATTATGACAATGTCAGCGAAATTGACGGACACATTCCCCACCATATATTCATAAAACGGTGACTGGAGCGTATTTACAAACATAGCCACCATTTCTCTTTCAAACAAAGGCGGCTCTACTTGTGTGGCCAATTCTCTCCACCGTTGCGCATATTCCTTGAAGGTTTCATTGTCTTTCTTCCCCATATTTTGTAATTGTAGACGGTCCGGCGCTACATGTGTGTTGTATATATACCGTTTTACAAAGGCGTCAGCCAGATCTGCCCAACAACGGATTCGAGATGGCTCTAAGTGGGTATACCAGTTTAATGCTGCCCCGACCAGGCTGTCTTGGAAAACGTGGATGAGTAGCGGGTCATCATAAGCGTACGCGGCCATTTTTCTGCAATACATGGCCAGATGGTTTTTAGGGCATGTATTACCCTTGTACTTCTCGAATTCTGGCGCTTTGAACTTATGCGGTATTTTTACTCCAGGAACCAAGCTTAGTCTTGCGACATTTCCAAACCCATAATTTTCTATCCCTTCAATAGCCCTCATTCTTTCCTCCAGAATCTCCAGTCTGTTTTTAGCTCCATTAATGTTATTGGTTCCCACACGCGCCGTAGTTTGTGATGCAGCCCTTGCTGAAGAATCGTGGTTAACCACCATATGCGGTACCGTAGTCACTCGTGTTCCTTCAACTGTAATTGCTTCGTTCGTTTGAGTACTTACCAAGGGAGCTGCCACAGAGATAGGTTCATGAGTGGTGATTGGCGGGACATCAATAGTTGTGGGAATGGGAAACGATGCATGCTCCCCTTCTGAATATTCTCCTACTGGAGGAGTATATCCCTGGGGTAACCCATACAACGGGAAAGGAATCGATTGGCTCATAGTATTGAATAACGGGGGATAAAAATGGGTATTTCCGCCAACCAGTGTAGATGAAGACTCTCCAGTAGCCTTCAGGGATTCAAGGGCAACCAAGATTTGGCTAACTTGGTCTTTCAACTGGCTCATTTCAGTTTTGATGGATTCTTGTGACTCTTCCCAGCTTTCCATGATCCTTGAATTGGCTCGAGTCCTGTAGGGATGTCGTGGAAAGTTGGCCGTTTTTTTTTACTGCTTTATTATTAACTTAAGTTAGATGAAATGCGCTAGACAAAAAGGAAAGAAGAAGGGAGAGAGAAAGAACAAGGAAAAATGTGATGCATGCTAATCATAAGTGGAAATCATAAGATCACGACAATGTTAATTATGGAAATCGATACAAGTTGATACCATACAAAACATCTTAAGTCCTTCATAAAGAGAGAAAAAAAAAATCTATCAAGACATGAATCACTTCCTAACCCGAGCAATGAAGGCCTTCATTTCGCCTACTAGCCATTTACAATGGTTAATAAAAAGCATTATCTCGGGAGGCGGGTTACAAAAGTGGGTCGTGGCTTCGGCGTCCAACACCATCTTAGGAATGTCTTCAATTGCTCCGTTCGCCAACATAGCCAATTGGGAAAAACTTCCCTTCCAATGCTTCACAGCCTCTCCTTGTATCGCGATGTGGTCTTTCATTTGTTTTACCAAGGCATGATGCCTTTCTCCAAACTCCATTGACCTCCACCGTTCCTCTTGCTCTTCAATGTACTCCTCCATTTGTTTTATCATGATGCGATGCTCTTTTTCTGCCTCTGCTAGCTTCCAACGCTCTTGGTTCATATCTGTCTCAAAAGACAAGGCCATTTCCTTCATGTCGTGCCCCGCCTTTTCTACTTGAACCTGCGCTTCTCTTAGTCTCTTCAGAGCCTCTCGCTTATCTCTTTTAGCCTCTTCGTAGAGGAGCCTCCATTGTTTTCCCTCTTCTAATGCTGCGTTCTTCTCCTTCACTCTCATGGCCAGCTCTTTGCTTGCGGTTAAGAGGTCTTGTTTCAATTGGAATGCATAAACTCTTTCAGCCTTTTGACTTTTGACAATTTCTTCATAGGCGTGTGCTTTTTCTTCTTTATCATTCCTCATATGAACAAAATCGTCTCGCGTAGTTTGTAATTCTTTTTCCAACCTAGCATTCTTTTCCTTCAGTTCTTCCATCTCTATTTTCAATTGCTTCACCTCTTCGCTTTCTAGTTCTTGGGATGGTTCTTCGTTAGCTAGCTGATGAACGATCGGTTTGAAAGGCAATTTGACTTCCTTTACCCTTTCCCAGATCCAGGTGTGATAATTAATTTTGTCGTCCATCACTCCCAATCTTAAATCCTTTTCTGCTCGCATAACATTTTCCCAAGAACTCCTGACTTTCCTCAATATTTCAGTGAAGTTCCCATCCTCATAATAGATGAACAACGTTGTAAGGTATTCCGGCGAGGGTGCCCCTTTCATGGGACGTCCGAATTGCCTTTGAACCAAAATAGGGTTATAATTTATGCAATATCGAGTACCTATAAGGGGTACATTGGAAAATGGGCCACAATAATGGATAGAGGGCTTAGCCTCAAGCCAAGGGAGACGCCATCTTACTTTTCTTCCATTGAAACTGGCAAAGAATTGGGCCCACTCATTTCCTCCTTTGTGTTTGAGTCCTTGGTGCGAAGGATCCTCCGACGGACATCTGACATCACCCGACCCCTTACATAGACGCGCAGTCATCCACACATACAACGCCGACAGACAACAAAGTATTTTCTTCCCTTTTCTCTCGTGGCAAAAACTCATGGTCCCATAAACATCTGCAAGGACTGCTGTTACAGGATTCTCAGATCTCGTCTTTTTTGCCACGAAAACATCAATTGCGGTATAATCCACAAAGCCCTCTACTTTAGGAAACAACACGACGCCATACATGGTAAGAGCTAACACATCCATGAAAGTCTCCCAATCTTCCCCTTCTGCTAAATAATGCAAGTGTTGCTCCAGAAATCCTTGTGTCAGTCCACGTACTTGATTCCTTGTTACCAACTTGTCTTCAAGTTCTTTGGGATGTATCTTCATTATGGTGGCAAGGGTAGGGATAGAAGTATGATGCTCCAAGTGCTGATAAGGAGTGGTACCCTCTAGTGGCATTCCCAGAATGTGCTCAAACTCCTCTATAGTTGGTGCTAGCTGAAAGTCTTGAAAGGTGAAGCATCTTAGCGGGGAATCATAATACTGTGCGAAGGCTGTGATAGCAGGCGATGATACTTCCACCTCCATTAGACTCAACAGGTTACCATATCTCTTCTTAAAGGTTTGTCTCTTTATGGCTTTTAGTCTTCTGCCTAATTTTATCAGACTTGTGAAGTTTCCACTGTGAGTCCTCAGGTGAGATTTATTTCTTAACATGAGGGACTCAATATGTTGTGTAGCACCAGATCTTATATCGACTTCCATCTTTGCTATATCAAGTGAATACCTGATGATTTCCCCTAAAATTAGCATGTTACCGAATGATGCATGGTAAAGTGAGGTAAAATAAAATGATTAACAAAAATGCATGCACGGCATGAGAATGCAAAGACATTATTATGTTTTTTTTTTTTTGAAATAGAATGAACAGTGTGAGGGTTATAGGAATACACATTTCTCCCTTCGTGCCCTATCAAAGGTTGAATGACTAAAGTTCTTAGGCCAAATATATGCACTCACAAGGATAGCTTCCTAATGCTTAAATCAGGCCACCAGAGCTATGGCTCTTTTCACTGTTTCTCCACAACAGTCAGAGTAATCAACTAGATGTGGAGACACAAATGAAAAGAACAGACTCTGGCTGGGGTTCTCACGATAGCCAAACAGGAAGTACATCCCAGAGTGACACCGCTACACAACCCCTCTATTTCTAAGTTGCGCTCAGACCCGGGTATAGGGCCTCACTCATGATATGCATATGGTGTGTGTGTGAAGGGAGAAAGCAAATGTACACCCCAAACCCTCACCTGCAAAACAACCAGAAGATTCCCAGGCAGATATAACATGTTTTCTACCCTAGGGTTCAATATAATCAAAACAAACACACATACAATTATGACAAAAATCAAATAAGGATAAAGAAAAAGGAGAAGAAAAACACAAAGAAAAACCACATTGAATTCGCACATCTAATTAAATGGCCTGACTCTCTGGCAGTCCCCAGTGGAGTCGCCATCTGTCGCAACCGGGATCGCGACGGGACGACGATCCGAAGAATAATAATAAAACAAAAACGAGTTTGAAAATTTAGAGATTTGGAGTCGCCACCATAGTTTACTCTGGAAAACTACGGAAAAACCATAAAATGTATAAGACATGGTCTACGAAATTGAGATTCTCAATTCGGGAGTCGGTTACGTGTAGGGAAGGTATTAGCACCCTACAACGCCTGCCCTAAGGCAGTACCTTTAACTAAATATGCGAATGTGATGTGGTTTTCAAAATGTTTAACTTTCCTCTACAATAAAAACTCTACAGGAACACACAATATTTTTTAGTTTTTTGGGCCCGACAAGGATTGACCTTGCTCCTACGTATTCTCATTCAGAATGAGAAATCAGGGTTCCGTAGTTCATTTAGAAACTGTTTGAGAAATGATTTTGGAAATTGTTTGGGAATTTTGATGAGAAATGATTTTGGATTTTTGGGAAAGTGAGCCTGACAAGGACTGGCCTTGCTCCTACGTATCTCCACTTTTGGTGGAGAATCAAGGATCACGTAGTTCTGGCTAGAAATATTGTTTGTTGGCTTGAAAGTGTTGATGTTTTTTGGTTTTTTTTGAAGATTTTATATTTTTTTTGGTATTTTTTGATGTAATATTTAGATTTTTTGCGTAATGAGCACTAGGCTGATGCGTACGATCGCACGAGCACTCACACGGCTTTTTCTTTGTTTTTTATTATTTTGCGTAATGAGTACTAGGCTGATGCGTACGATCGCACGAGCACTCACACGGCTTTTTTATAGTTTTTTATTGTTTTGCGTAATGAGTACTAGGCTGATGCTTACGATCGCACGAGCACTCATACGGCTTTTTTGTTTATTTTATATTTTGGGTAACGAGTACTAGGCTGATGCGTACGATCGCACGAGTACTCATACCGCTTTTATTACATTACATGATTTTTACAGTTTTACATTTTTTTTATTTTCTTTTTATTAAGAAAGAGAGGTGAGTTGAAATATCTATGACATAAAAATATGAAAAAAAAAACATAGGATAAAATTGTGGTAGAAAATAGGATAAATTTATAAATTAAAAAAATTATCAAAATGAACATAAATAGAATGAAAAGAAAATGTGTACCTTGTTGAAGATTTGAAAGATGAAGCAAGACTTTGTTTGTGATAAGTTGTGAGAAGAGGTAGATTGATGGTGAAGAAGATGAATTTATAGTAGAAGTGTGGTATGGGATTTACTATGTATAGAGGGATTGGGAAATGGTAAAATATGAGAGAAAAATGAAGTAGAGTTTTGGGATGGAATGAAGAGATTTTGAGAGAGAAGATATGGATATTATGTAATTGTGTGTGTGAAGTGAAGAGAATGTAGGTATTTATAGAGTTAAGGATGAAGAAAGTTGATGAATAAAAATAATATAATAAGTTGGTGGAAAATTTAGAGGAAATAAAATATAATTAAAAAAAGATGAATAGAAAAAGTTAATGTGGAAAATAAGTGAAAGAAATAATATAAAAAGTTGATGGAGAAATTAGGTGTGGAAATTAAGTGGAAGAAATAATATAAAAAGTTGGTGGAGAAATTAGGTGAAATAAAATATAGTGAATAGTAAAAGTTAATGTGGAAAATAAGTGAAAGAAATAATATAAAAAGTTGGTGGAGAAATTAGGTGTGGAAATTAAGTGAAAGAAATAATATAAAAAGTTGGTGGAGAAATTAGGTGAAATAAAATATAGTGAATAGTAAAAGTTAATGTGGAAAATAAGTGAAAGAAATAATATAAAAAGTTGATGGAGAAATTAGGTGTGGAAATTAAGTGAAAGAAATAATATAAAAAGTTGGTGGAGAAGATATAATAAAAAAATGTAAGTGGAATAATTAGAAAAGTTGATATATAAAATTAATATGGAAATGATGTGGAAAAAAAATAAATGAAAAAGGTAGATGATGTGGATGGTGATGTGGAGAATGGGGTGTGATAAGAAAAGATGGGTGGTGAGGAAGTAAAAAAGTAAGAGATTAATTTGGGCCATTGGATTAAGTGTTTAAAAGAAAATTTGGGGGTGCAAAAAGTAAAATAAATAGTATTTTTCATTTTGGTTTTTTATGTTTTTTTATTATTTATTTTTGTGATGAATTTTATTTACCCGGACGAAATTGGGTATTGACACCACTTGTAGCAGATAAGTACTTCTCCAATACATGCAAAATGCCTACAAATGTGAGGAATTAATGATGAAAACTTGTATGTAAAGCATGCACTAAATTTATTCACAAACTTAGCTAAAAAGGAAGGATTAAACATGTTTCAAGCTTTTAAAGGGCGATTTGGTATGAAAATTGGTTCAAAGATAATGGTAACAATTACCGTTATCACAACCCCAAACTTGAAATCTTGCTTGTCCTCAAGCAGAAAAAAAAAATGAAATGGCTTGAACAAACAACTCAAATCTAATGCTTCAACACTCAAGAAGAGTAAAATTCAATCATATTTGCTCATCATGTTGACTTGATTTTTGAGAAGATAAATTTTTGTCACAAGAAGTAAAGCTTTCACAGATGGTACTCACAAAATTACAAAAGAAATCCACTATGTTCTATGAGGGACCAACACACATGGCAATAATATTCTCTTAACTAACATGGCACCCTTCCTCTCTGAGAAGAAACTGTTTCTCTCACTTTCGAAGGTGTATGAGGATGTGTGTCTCTCACTCAATCATCACAATATCACACAATTGAACTTTGCCTTTCATTTCTCCTACAATGAACACACTTACCTATAAATTTGCATTACAAAGGCTTGTATTTTGGCTGGGCTAAGAAGGAGTTTTGGTTTTTCTAGGTAAAACAAATACCTTTAATTAAGAGAGCATTCACTTTAGCACAAGATAACACAATCGTCTCTTATACTTCCACCAATTGTACCCAAATCTTACTTCTTTTTCCATTTTGTAGCATTTTTATTCTTGTTCTTTTTCCTTTTTCTTTTCTTTCTCTCTTTTTTTTTTTTTTTTTTTTTTTTTGAAAGAAAGACCCCAAACTTGAACCAATTTCCTGTACCACATTTGAATGCTCATCTTAGGTCAAGGTAGGGGGATAGGTTCATGGATGGGCTTCATATGGTTATAATAGGCTTTGGGTTCAAAAACTTAAGACACGATGGGAGAACAAGACAGCCTTGATCATGTGTAATATACAAGCAAGTGATTCAATTCAGAGAAAATCAGGCAAAACTCAAATGTGCTTCTAAAGTGAAATCATTCAACAATAATTCTGGAGCACAAAATCTCACTGGGTTACTCAGGGTTCCATATTTGTTTTCAAACACAATGCCATGCATATTGATCACAAGAAAACAGAGCATGGAATTCATTCAGTCGAGAGCAACCACACTATGTAACTTCACAACTCAATCCTGTTTTCTCAAAATCTCACAGAGTAAGAGCAACATAAAAGATTTCTACTCAAGTCGAGTTCAAAACATTTTCATCAACTTATTCATTCAGCCAAGTTCAACATTTAACCAAAAGTTCTAAAAGTACGAGTGCTGAAATTAAATTAACTACTGAAACTAAGGCATGAAAGAAATGAAAGAGAAATTTGTTGCCCTTTTCTCATCTCCTCAAGAATCACTCTCTGTGTCCTCTTCAGTGGCTTCCTCCTCATCTTCTTCTTCTTCAGATTGGTCTTCTTCCATTGCTTGAGCTCCAGAGGATGTTCCACCACCTCCGCTGAGTTGGGTCTGGTCCCCAGGCCAAGCTACTCGAGCAACATACTCCTCTGGAGTCATGAAACCTGGGTGAGAGGATGCGTAGACATGACGCATCATGTCCGTGTGAGCAAGACCCATCCTGTGGAGAGCTTCAAGCTTAGCATCGATCAAAGCCATCCTCATATCATACATTTGGAAAGGATCTTATGGGCCAGCTTGATCAGGCTGTGCAGGTGGGTCTGTGATGAATCATTATTTTTCTCACTTCACTTAGTTTACTGTATTAAAATTAATCAGGAAATTATGTTTAATTGTCCAGTATTTTCCCGTTTTTACTGATTGAGCTTAATCTGGTCAGAAATTCTTATTTTAATTAATTTGAATTATCTGAGCTTATTATTTTCATTATTGATTACAGAAACAATTATTGGATAATATTTGAGACAAAAAGAAATTTGCATCTATTATGTTTTAAGCTTTGGAGAGATACATGTTGCTGGCTTAAAAAGAAATCACGGTCCAACAAAATATTTTCTTTTGGAGAAGCATATTTCATTCTAAATTGTTATGCTAAGTTATTTTTTTATTGGTGGCCTATTTGGTGACTTAGTTCACGTGGAAGTGGTTTGAAAACCATATAAGGAATCAACTTTGTAAATGGCATGGGACCACGTTGAAGCAAAAGGCGTTCACGTTTTTCAACATCACCATGAAATGGTTTTGTTCTTTCTTCTCTTAAATAACTTAGTATATACACACGGCCCACCAAAAGAAAAATGGAGCAGCTGTAACCACCTAAGGAGAAGGCATCTTTCCTTTAAACAAATCACAAAGTGAATGGAAATAAAGGACCACGTTGAATTCTCACATTTTTTTGTTTTATATAGAATCAAAGAGGGGGCTACCACTTTGAAAGCTAATGTTCATGGATCCAAAATGCAAGGGTCACCTAAATGAAGTTCACGGCCATACCACCTTGTCATGGGCCCATGGAAAATTCTTTTTGGCATAAGAGAAGTATTTGCACGTGATGTTTATTTTGCTATCAGAATTGAAAGCAATTTACATCACCACATGAATTATTTTGGAGCTGGAACGATGCACATCCTGTCACAGCAAACTTGGGAATTGCAAAATGAAAAAGAGCTCACGGGGTTGGTCCTGTTGCGTGCAAGAAGAGGTGAATGGAGCTGGAGCATTTATGTCACGGCTGGAGCAAGCAAGGAGGCAGCCATCTTGGAGAGGTGCACGTTGAAGCTGGAAGGAGCAGTCCAGCACGTCCAAGAAGATTGCTCCACGGTCCACCAGCAGCTGCAGCATCCTCCACCAGTGCAATACACATCCATCACAACTGTTCCAGCAACGTCCAGACAGCAGTGGCTTCTCGGATAGCAGCAAGCTCAACACATCCAACAAGAAGAGGGTGTCTCGGCGCATGGTGATTGAAGAAGGGAAAGCAGCCATCCAAGGGGAGCAGTTGAGCAAGAAGAAGAAGCTGGTCTAGCACCACATCACGGTCCATAGGAGCAAAGAAATGTTCCAATGTTGGTGTGCTAGGTCCGGCAGCAAGGAAAAGCTGCAGCATCACATGGAAGAGAAGACAATAGCCATTGGTGATGAGAATGGAGGGCCCATGCTTCCTCTTGCTACGTCCATGAAGTGCTGAATAATGGATTGAATAAAGATGGAGAAAAAGACAAAAAGAAGTGGTGTTGGAGGGAAATAAAAGTCACGTAAGTGGGTGCATGGTCTGCTGGAAGAAGTTGTCACTTAATACAAAAGTGAATAATTATATTTTTTGAGTGGTATGCTCACGAGAAAGGAAGAGGGGTACACTTGGTTCAGAATTTTGACTATAAAATGGGCAGCAGAGCAGAGAAGTAGGGGGGAAGGAGATATAGTAGTGAATTTTAGGAATAGTGTAGGAACCACTCACGTCTGGGAGGAGGCTCTTGCCTCTTCCTCTTCCAAACTTGCTCTGTAATTTAATTTCAACAGTGCCAAAAGCCAAGTTTTCATTTCTGAATGTGTCACCATTGCTCGTTTCATTTTTACTTGTACTGTCCAGAATTTTAATTTAAGTGTTCAATTTGTGATGAATTCCATTTTCAGTTAATTGTTTTTATTTCATCTGTTGAATTTTACCATTCGTTTTATTTTCAGACGTTTTCATTTTTTTTACCGTTCAGTTTTTACTGTCTTTTACCGTTCAATTTTTACCCACGTTAAAATTCATTTCAGTATTTTTAAATTCAGTTGTGCTTAATTTCCAGTCCACTTTAATTTTTCCGCACAAAACCAAAATTCACAACCCCCCCCTTCGTGACTGATCTAAGACTGAACCACCAAAATTGTTCCTCGAGAGACGACCTAGGAGTCACTTCCTAGTTAAACTATACTGCATTATTTTCGTGCAATCAAATTTTGTGAGCGGTGCGACCCGTTCATCAAAATGGCGCCGTTGCCGGGGAACAATCAATGGAGGTTTGGTTTTAGATTTTTGTTGTATAAAGTTTTGTTCTGTTAATATGTTTGTTTTGTGTGTTTTGTCTTGTATATTTTTGTAGGCGACAACGACACCTTCAGCAAATTTTGGCGGCGTTGTCACTTCAGTTCCAGGTTTTTTCGTTTTAGATTTTTGCTGTGTTTTTCGATTATGTTGTGTTAATATATGTTTTGTCTTTTATATTTTATTGTGCTGTGTTCTGTATTTAGTTGCTATATTTAAAAAAAAAATTATTTATTTTTTTTTTACTATTGATGTTCTGTCTTGTGTGTGCTTGTAGCATGTATAAATGTGTTTAGTTTATCTGTTTCGTAATTTTTAGTTTTTAGTTTTTATTTTTATTTTCCATGTCTACCTATTTTAATTTTGTGAATAGTGCTTATTCTACAAGTGCCTGTAATTATGATTCTCTTTCTGCATATTACTCTGATTCTTGTGCTGATTTTAATATTGAGAAAAATATGGATCATCCTCAAATTCCTGAGAGCTCCCTTTGGGAGCCGGTTCCACCAGTTCAGCAATATCAGAGTCAGCAGTATGATGCTCCTGCCCAAGTAGCTTCTCAGCCTTCAACTTCTGAACCTACATTGAAGGAGTTATTGGAGCAGATGACCATGCAGAACATTCAGTTTCAGAAAGGGAACATGCAGTTCAAGCAAGAGAGCATGGAAACTCAAGCTGCCATTCAGAAGCTGACTGATCAGATCGGGCAGATGGCCACTCAACACTTTCAAGATGATAGTGGCATCAACATAGAAGATGGGGAGCAAAGCTATGAGTTTACTACTACACCCACTTTCCTACCTTTCTATGATCCCACTCTTGCACCTGAGACTGTTGATGATTATTTTAAGGACCAGACAGGTATAAGTAACACTGTTGAGACAGGTAGACCATTCTTATCTTCCCTCGTGGAGGTAAACGTACCTCAACTTGAATGTGCAGTTGATGAATTAGAAATTCATGAGAAAATTTATTCTGAACAAAAACATGTTTATTCTGAAACTGAGATTACAAGCTCTTTACCAGATCTGCCTATACATTCAATTGCTTGTGATTTGTTGCACAATGATTCTACAGGTTTTAGGATTGAAACTGATACAGACTTGATTGACAATTCTAAAGTTTTTGATTCAGTATTAGTCTCTGAAACCATTGGTATAAATGTTGTGTTGAATGAACATGATTACAGTGATAAATTTTCCATTGATAATAGCTTTGCACTGAATGTGGATTTTGTTGATGATGCATATGTCAATATTGATTTTGAGACAGGAATTTTGCAGTCGCATAACATGATAGAGTTAGAACAAAACATTGATCTGACTCAGTTTTCTGAGAATTGTGAATGTGATTGTGAATCTGGTTCTTGCCCGATTTGTATTGAAATTGATTATGTGTTACAAACAGATTCTAAATTCATAACAAATGCTATTGATTATGAGTTTGATGACCAGGTTACAAAAGTAAATGAGAATACAGGTACTGACATAGAGGAAATAATGATAGATGAAGGAAAGTATACTGCTTTTTCTCTTATTACTCCGGTGTCACAGACTCAACAACTGCTGGTGGACAGAAGGCTCCTGATTTTATTGATTCAACAACTTGCTCGGAGAAGTGGCGTGGCTACTGGGATTTGTCCTGATTCAAGTGAGAGGGCAGTACTGGGCGAGCTGCTCCTGAAGACATCTTCGCCGGATCCTGAGGTGGAAGATATCTCACTGATAGTCCAGAATTGGCAACTGCCACCATGACCAGGGAGCACTCTTTTTCCTCACTATGTACATATTATTTAGCTTTTCTGGTGTGTTTTCATGGTTGTGTTTATTTCATTTTTAAAATTGTGAGCATGAATTAAAAAAAAAAAAAAAAAAACATAAAAAAATTTTCTGTTGTGATAAAATATTTTGTTTTAAGCGTGCCAAATCTTTATTCCGATATGTATATTTATTTCTTAGTTTTTGAGTTGTTATCCCTTAAAAAAAAAAAAAAACATTTTCAAAAATTGTTTTGCGTATTCCTTGATTTTATTTCGACCCTCAGTATCCATACCAATAAAAATTTTCACTTCAGATCTTATTTTTCCTTATTTTCCTTCACTGTAAATATAATTTCTTAGTTGTCTCATACAGGTTTTTGATTGAAAATTTTTAGACTAAGAAAATATTTCATTCATCAATGCAAAAATTACAGTAATTGAGAAAAGGAAATTTTTCAGATCTGAAAATGAAATTGCAGTAGATATATATGAAATTAAAAGATGTTCGGGGGTCGATCTTTAGTGATCGTTAATATTACAAACCAAATAAAAAAAACAAAAACATCATAAAAACATAAAAAAAAATAAAAACAACAAAAATATAAGTTTTCATATTACAGCCCATATTCTGGCCACTCTCGGCCAACAAAAACATAAAAAAAAAAAATAAAACATAAAACCTAAAACATTAAAAATGAAAGAATTCACGAGCTGGTTGTGGTGGTCTAAGGGAAAGCTCCGTTGAGGGAGCTCTGGTTCGAAAAGTCACGAGCGGAGGCTTTGGTGGAGGAATTTCTCGTTCATTTCTGTCGTCATCGATAATGATCGGAACTGGAAACAAATTCAGCAGCCTCGGTGCCCTCATTATCACCCAGTTGTTTTCTTTCAAACAAAAAAATAAAAAATAAAAAATAAAAAAATAAAAAACATGTGTTAATAATAGAAGAGGAAGTGAAAAAATTTTTTCAATAAAAATAGAGGTGTGATCAGAGGTCTTACCGTACATGTATAGCGGCAGTTGTGAAAAGAGAGTGCCTGTGGGGTCTATCTCCGCTTGCCAGCGCCTGACCCGATTGCCATGGTTGTTAAACCAGCAGTGCACGTTGTATTCAGTGGCTTCGCCGAAGGTCCTTAGTCGAGACGCGATCTCGACGACTTGCGCTCGGCTTGGGTGTGTGACCCCATAGTTGTAGATTTTGGTCATCATCGTGATCTGATCATCTGTAGGACGCCATCGTTGACTGGTATATCTCTCTGATTCCATATCACTCATCCTTCATCTCGTAATATACAAATACATAAATAAAAAATAAATACATATAAAAAGAACAAAAACAAGAAAAATAAGCATAACATAAAAAAAAAAAAAAAAAAAAAAAGAAGCATAAAAAAAATTAGATTAGTTCTCTGTTTTCTTTATTTGTTCTTGTTTCCTTTTAGATTTATTTTGTCCTGTCTGTCTTTGATTGTTTTTGTGTCTGGTCTCAGATCTGTTTCACGGTCCTTGCAAAGGGTCCTAAACGGATCTACGTCCAGTTGTCCTGTTGTCCTTGTTGTTCTTGTATATTATGTTTCTGTGTTTTATTTAATTTTAAGTGGGGTACGTGGCGTTGTTCTACCCGATTGTCTCTGCCATACCTTCAATCGAAGGGAGATTAACGTCTGGTTTCCAGCCGATATACCCCTTAAGTTTTTAGACAGTTGTGATTTATGTGTTTAAGTGTTTTCAGTTTCAAAAAAAAAAATAAAAATAAAAAAATGGAAAAGAGGGAGAGCAGGCAAGAGATCAAAGCAGAAAGAAGACTGAAAGCAGGAAAAAGAAAAAAAAAATGATAGATCTGAAAGCTGTAAAAGGAGAAGAACTGAAAAGCAAAGAAAAGAGCAGAAAGCTTAAAGGGCAGAAAAAGGAAATACTGAAAGGGAAAGACTGGAAGGCAGGAAAAGTAAAAAAAAAAAAAAAAAAGCAGAGAAAGCGTTAAGGAAGGAAATTACATGAAGGAAAGGAAAGAAGGAGTTACTAAGTTCTGAGGACTTACCTGGAGAAGTAGGCTTGCAGAGGCTCCTCGCGGATCTCACTCAGACTCTTCAGAAGTTGGCACGGTTACAGAGGCTCTGCGCAGATCTCAGATCTTCAGCAGACGCGGGGTGGAGAGGCTTCCTCGCAGATCCAGACGCTCGAGCAGAGAGTTGAGAGAGCAGAGAGAAGAGAGAGTTGAGAGAGCAGAGGAGTAGAGAGAGAATGGGAATCAGAAATAGCGCTGGACGCGGAGGAGCGGCCTCATTTATAGCCAGATTTCTTTCCACTGTAGCAACAGTTCCGGTCTTTGCCACCGAGACTGTTGTCACAGTACCGGTCTCCTTTTCCAAAAAAAAAAAAAAAAAAAAAATAATTAATAAATAAAAAGTAATAATAAAAAATTTTATTAGCATCTACTGATGGGTGCTAGGTGTTTAAGACATCTGTTGATGGATGTCCCTGATAACATCTGCTGATGGATGTTACTGAAAAATTTCTTCCCATTTTTCCTAACTTTTTATTGCACTTGTCTATATTATTTACTGCTCTGAAATTGATAATCTGATGATTGTAACACACTGAGGACATTGTGTGATTTAAGTGTGGTCTACTGGGAAGAAATTCTGATTTTTCTGTTAGATTGTATTTTGTGTGTTTTCTGATTTTTCTGTTAGATTGTATTTTGTGTGTTAAATTTTTTGTTTTTGAGTGTTAATTTTTTCTGTTTTAAGTTATTTTTATCGAGTTTTGTGTGCAATAAATTTTACATTTTTCTCTTCAATTCTGGACTGTGTTTAAGTTGTAGACTCGTACTTCACTTCACTTACTTACTACTTATAGATTGTAATCCTTGCTTTTCTTTGCTTGGAAAGATGATTATACGTTTGAGAGGTTGATTTGATTGTAACGAATGCCCTGTGTGAGAATTTGAGCCACTTAATTTTCTTTCTTGTGTGATATGTATCTTGATTGCTTGCACATATGCCTTGGCTTGATTCTTTTTGATATACTTGATTTATATGCATTTTTGGAAGTGATAAAGGCATTTTTGTTCTTGAGCCTCTTTAGCCAAATAAGCCTACCTTGTTATTATCCTTTGATAACCCCTTTGAGCCTATACTGTATATATTTCTTTGTGTTGAAGCTCATACACTGATCCTAAGTGAAAAACAAATGATTACCTTAACCTTAGGAAAGTCTGGAGCTATAGAAGTATTTTGTGAATAAGTGTGGTCTCCTTGGGAATTCTGATGAATTGGCTAGTTGGTTCCTCATCATGTTTTGAAATGATAATTTATATCCTGTTGTGTGAAAAAAAAAAAAAGAAGAAGAAAACAGGATTAAAAAAAAATGATGAGAAAAAGAGAAAAATTGAAAAATAATTTTGTAAATAATGGAGTCGAGAAGAGGATTGAATTAGAGGTTTGGGTGAGATTTCACTGTGTTTACATTTTTTCCCCAGTGCTCCTCTATTTCTTCTGAGCTATAGCTACTTATCCATATTTATCCTCCCCTGTCCTTGGCCCCATTACAACCCAGTAAAGACCTTTTGATCTAAACGTGCATATGTTTTGAGTGTTGATATTAGAAGCTTGCCAAGTCAATTTGTGTTTGCTTTCTTGAGTGCATTGAGTTGAAATGTTTACCCTAGACACTTGAGAGAAACACTATAGTGCATCTATGAGGTTTTGACATTTTTGAATCACCTCTTGAGATGATTGATTATTTTACCCTGCTTTGAATTGCTTGGATGATTTCTGTAAGTATCTGCTTTATTTGATTTGTGTTGGATAATTTCTACTTCTTTTCTTTGTCCAGACTTCTTGAGAATTCTGTAAATTTTTTTTATTTTCTTGCGAGTTTTTATTTTTCTGTCTGCTGAGTTTGTGTCGTTTCCCTGAAAGTCCTTTGAACCATTCCCTGATTTGCGTCTTAATTTTGCCCAGGAGTGCAAAAGACTAAGTGTGGTCTATTTTGATGAATCATTATTTTTCTCACTTCACTTAGTTTACTGTATTAAAATTAATCAGGAAATTATGTTTAATTGTCCAGTATTTTCCCGTTTTTACTGATTGAGCTTAATCTGGTCAGAAATTCTTATTTTAATTAATTTGAATTATCTGAGCTTATTATTTTCATTATTGATTACAGAAACAATTATTGGATAATATTTGAGACAAAAAGAAATTTGCATCTATTATGTTTTAAGCTTTGGAGAGATACATGTTGCTGGCTTAAAAAGAAATCACGGTCCAACAAAATATTTTCTTTTGGAGAAGCATATTTCATTCTAAATTGTTATGCTAAGTTATTTTTTTATTGGTGGCCTATTTGGTGACTTAGTTCACGTGGAAGTGGTTTGAAAACCATATAAGGAATCAACTTTGTAAATGGCATGGGACCACGTTGAAGCAAAAGGAGTTCACGTTTTTCAACATCACCATGAAATGGTTTTGTTCTTTCTTCTCTTAAATAACTTAGTATATACACACGGCCCACCAAAAGAAAAATGGAGCAGCTGTAACCACCTAAGGAGAAGGCATCTTTCCTTTAAACAAATCACAAAGTGAATGGAAATAAAGGACCACGTTGAATTCTCACATTTTTTTGTTTTATATAGAATCAAAGAGGGGGCTACCACTTTGAAAGCTAATGTTCATGGATCCAAAATGCAAGGGTCACCTAAATGAAGTTCAGGGCCATACCACCTTGTCATGGGCCCATGGAAAATTCTTTTTGGCATAAGAGAAGTATTTGCACGTGATGTTTATTTTGCTATCAGAATTGAAAGCAATTTACATCACCACATGAATTATTTTGGAGCTGGAACGATGCACATCCTGTCACAGCAAACTTGGGAATTGCAAAATGAAAAAGAGCTCACGGGGTTGGTCCTGTTGCGTGCAAGAAGAGGTGAATGGAGCTGGAGCATTTATGTCACGGCTGGAGCAAGCAAGGAGGCAGCCATCTTGGAGAGGTGCACGTTGAAGCTGGAAGGAGCAGTCCAGCACGTCCAAGAAGATTGCTCCACGGTCCACCAGCAGCTGCAACATCCTCCACCAGTGCAATACACATCCATCACAACTGTTCCAGCAACGTCCAGACAGCAGTGGCTTCTCGGATAGCAGCAAGCTCAACACATCCAACAAGAAGAGGGTGTCTCGGCGCATGGTGATTGAAGAAGGGAAAGCAGCCATCCAAGGGGAGCAGTTGAGCAAGAAGAAGAAGCTGGTCTAGCACCACATCACGGTCCATAGCAGCAAAGAAATGTTCCAATGTTGGTGTGCTACGTCCGGCAGCAAGGAAAAGCTGCAGCATCACATGGAAGAGAAGACAATAGCCATTGGTGATGAGAATGGAGGGCCCATGCTTCCTCTTGCTACGTCCATGAAGTGCTGAATAATGGATTGAATAAAGATGGAGAAAAAGACAAAAAGAAGTGGTGTTGGAGGGAAATAAAAGTCACGTAAGTGGGTGCATGGTCTGCTGGAAGAAGTTGTCACTTAATACAAAAGTGAATAATTATATTTTTTGAGTGGTATGCTCACGATAAAGGAAGAGGGGTACACTTGGTTCAGAATTTTGACTATAAAATGGGCAGCAGAGCAGAGAAGTAGGGGGGAAGGAGATATAGTAGTGAATTTTAGGAATAGTGTAGGAACCACTCACGTCTGGGAGGAGGCTCTTGCCTCTTCCTCTTCCAAACTTGCTCTGTAATTTAATTTCAACAGTGCCAAAAGCCAAGTTTTCATTTCTGAATGTGTCACCATTGCTCGTTTCATTTTTACTTGTACTGTCCAGAATTTTAATTTAAGTGTTCAATTTGTGATGAATTCCATTTTCAGTTAATTGTTTTTATTTCATCTGTTGAATTTTACCATTCGTTTTATTTTCAGACGTTTTCATTTTTTTTTACCGTTCAGTTTTTACTGTCTTTTACCGTTCAATTTTTACCCACGTTAAAATTCATTTCAGTATTTTTAAATTCAGTTGTGCTTAATTTCCAGTCCACTTTAATTTTTCCGCACAAAACCAAAATTCACAACCCGCCCCCTTCGTGACTGATCTAAGACTGAACCACCAAAATTGTTCCTCGAGAGACGACCTAGGAGTCACTTCCTAGTTAAACTATACTGCATTATTTTCGTGCAATCAAATTTTGTGAGCGGTGCGACCCGTTCATCAGTCTGAACGATTTCTCCTATGCGGTCTTGGTGGCTGGGGTGCAGGGATATGTTGACCTTCTTCATCAATCGCACAGTATTGTAGGAAATAGGATCGATCGATTGTTTTCCGAGGCCTCTCAAATGGTGGAGTTGAAGTGTCAACCCCAGCGAGCTCACATAGGTGTGTGATTAGAGATGGGTTCCCGAGTGGAGTATTGTTCAATGGAGTATGGGCACAATCATTGATCTCAGTTGCTATGACTTGACCCACGTTAATTGGTTGGCCCTGCAAGATGAAGAAAAGGAGGACAGCCCTGCACATATTAAGGTCAGACATGTGAGAGCAAGGAGATATATTGGCATGGATAAATGCCACCCAGTATTTGCAGAGAGGTGTTAGAAAGGAACGCTTGATATGCAGTGGTTGTCCTTGTCTGTTCCTATGGAAATGACCTCTTGGTAGGCATAAAGTCCTCTCAACCTCCTGGAAGTCAACTCCCTCAAAGTCGTTGTTGAAGGCTTGAGAATACTGACATTGAAGATCGCCCCCTGGCCACTGTGTGTTAAGGAAGGCGTTGATTGCATCTGCATTGAACGCTACTTGCCTCCCTCTCACATAGCTCATGAATGGCTCAGCTTCAGCTGAATAGATGCGGGCATTTGCATAGAACTCCCGAATAACTGCAATATTAGCTGGAGTAGGGAAGGAGGTGAGGATACTCCAGTGCCGACGCCCCACCTCTGCTGCAAATTGTGGTGCCTCCAGAGGTAGGTCTTCAACCACTCGTTCCATAAGCAGCCTTCTGTTTTGTGATGCCTCAAAATTTTGCGGATGTTTCTTGGAGAGAAATGTAGGTTGAGACATCTTGTTCTTTCCTGCTTGTCCCTTTTTGGTATGAGCCGCTGTGGTTTTGATTCTCTTAGATCCTGAGGCAGATGCCATTTCTGCACAAACATGCAAGCATTGTGGATTTACTTGGGGCAACACATAATCAAAGTGAATTGTAATGTTTGTGCAAAAGGATGTTCAGTCAAGGCTTGAAATCATACACAAACAATTAGGGCAATCTAGCACAAACAATCAAAAGAAGAGAAAAACAGCAGAATTTGAAAACAGTAGAAGAACACAGCACAGGCCAAAAATCTGGCAGAGACAGTCACGCCCGGGCGCGACCTTGTAGGGGGCGCCCGGCGCGACTTATGCAGAGAAATTCTGCAAAATTTTTCCTGGCTTGGTTCCCTATTTTTGTGGTTTTTATGGTTTTTAGAAATCAATCCAGCACACAAGCAATTCAATTAAACAGTCCTACTCTAATTCAAACCACAAATCAGCAATACAAAGCAATAAAACAGAAATTAAAACCTACTTGATTTGGAGAAGCGAAATTGATTTTGAAATTGGGTTCTTGGGTGAGTTGAGAGCTTGACCTTGAGTGCCCAGATAAGACTGATTTGGTGAGGAGAATTATTGAGTGTGGGGTTTAAGTGGTAGGGTTTGGTGGCTGGGTTGCGTGGGGAAAAAGAGGGTTCGAGATTGAGAGATGAAAACGGAGAATGTGATGGTGCGTGTGCAGTGGTGATGAGAGGGGCAGTGACGAAGGGCTACGGTGGCTATGGTGGCTGAGAGGACAGGCACGAGAGAGAGAGAGAGAGAGAAAAACGGCTGGGAATTAGGGTTAGAAAATGGGGGGGAAAACTGACCCTACTGTGCACTTAAACCCAGACAGATTTGGGCCTGCAAATGTCGCGCCTGGGCGCCCCTCGTGTGGAGGGCGCCGGGCGCGACCAGCACGTAGGTTGTGCCATCTCGCGCTTGGGCGTGCCTGGTCAGGGGGGCTTGGGCGTGAATTCTGCAGATTTCAGCAGACTGCAGAATTGCTCAACTCACAGTGCAATTTTCTGATTTTTACTTTCTCTCGCTCTCAAAACAACTCAGAACACCTTGTTTTTACTAAACACATTTGCTCAAATCTCCAATAAGTGAAATTCAACTGAAGAATCAAATTTAAGGTGCTCAATTTCAAAAATTTTCAACATTCTCCAAAACAAGCTATTACACACCAAGACACAACAAAATGACACTATTAACATCTCAGGCTACAAAACAAACTAACATGCTTTCACACAGCCAAATTTTAACAAGTTCTAAAACACATTTAAGAAGATTAAAATCACACTCAAATAACAAAATAACACTGAAGGAAGGTTAGAAAGCTGGGTTGCAACCCAGTAAACGCTTGTTTAACGTCATTAGCTTGACACAATGATGCTCAAGGATCCGAGAGATGAATGATTGTGGTGAGACGCTGAATCTCACCACCCAAGTAATGTTTCAACCGTTGTCCATTTACCACCCAACTTCTATTTGGATCATCGGACACAGGGTCAACCAATTCAATGGCTCTATGGGGCTTTACCTCCTTTATGGTGAAAGGTCCAGACCACTTTGATTTCAACTTGCCTTGGAAAATTTTGAATCTAGAGTTGAAGAGTAAGACTTGTTGGCCAGGTTGAAATTGTCTATTCAGCAGCATCTTGTCATGATACATCTTGACCTTTTCCTTGTACTTCTTGGAGTTTTTATAGGCATTTAGTCTCAGTTCTTCCAACTCTTGTAGTTGCAACTTCCTTTTTTCTGCAGACAATGTAGGATCAAAATTTAGAAATTTGAGAGCCCAGTAAGCCTTGTGTTCCATTTCCACTGGTAGATGACATGCCTTTCCATAGACTAATTGGAATGGGGACATTCCCACCGGTGTCTTCAATGCTGTTCTATAGGCCCATAAGGCATCATCTAACTTCATTGCCCAGTCTTTTCTTGAAGACGAAACTGTTTTCTCAAGAATCCTCTTAATTTCCCTATTTGAAACCTCGGCCTGGCCGTTGGTCTGAGGATGGTATGGGGATGCAACTTTGTGCCTCACTTCATAATGATTTAATATCTTTTCCAGCTGGGCATTGCAAAAATGAGATCCTCCATCACTAATAAGAATTCTAGGCACCCCAAACCTTGAGAAAATATTCCTTTTTAGGAATTTAATGACCGTTTTAGCATCATTTTTCTGACATGCTGATGCTTCCACCCATTTACTTACATAGTCAACAGCCACCAAGATGTATTCATTATTGAACGATGGTGGAAGTGGGCCAACAAAATCTATGCCCCAGCAGTCAAAGACTTCAACCTCTAAGATTGCTTGTAGTGGCATTTCATGCCTTCTTGATATGCTCCCAGTTCTCTGACATCTATCACAGCTTTTGGCATGATTGTGAGCATCCTTAAATAATGTGGGCCAATAGAATCCCGACTGAAGGACTTTAGCAGCTGTTCTTTCTCCATTGAAGTGCCCCCCATATGGTGAATTATGACAGTGCCAAAGGATTCCTGCTGCTTCTTCATTGGTTACACAGCGCCTCAATAAGTTGTCAGCCCCAATCTTGAACAGGAAAGGGTCATCCCAGATAAATTGTTTTGCATCATAAAAGAACTTCTTTTTCTGACTCCAAGATAGGTCTTCTGGGATAACTCCCGCTGCCTTGAAATTTGCCATGTCAGCAAACCATGGTCTCTGTTGAATGTGCAAGAGAGTCTCATCTGAAAAGGATTCCCGGATCTCTTCTTCTTTGCTTGTAACTTCATCATTGATGAGCCGGGATAGATGATCAGCAATGACATTCTCACTGCCTTTCTTGTCATGAATATGCACATCAAACTCTTGTAGCAAAAGCACCCATCTGATTAAGCGCGGTTTGGAATCAGGTTTGGTTAACAAGTATTTGATGGCAGCATGATCAGTGTATATAACCACCTTAGACCCAATGAGATAGGGCCTAAATTTCTCTAGCGCATAAACTATGGCAAGAAACTCTTTTTCTGTGGTTGCATAATTTAGTTGTGCTCCATTCAAAACTTTGCTCGCATAGTAGATTGTGTGGAACACTTTCTCTCTTCTCTGCCCAAGGACTGCGCCTATAGCATAGTCACTTGCATCACACATTAGTTCAAAGTCTTTATTCCAATCAGGGGCTATAATCATCGGAGCAGAAATTAGCTTGGCTTTCAAAACTTCAAATGCCTTCAAGCATTCGTCATTCATTTCAAACGGTGTATCCTTTACAAGGAGGTTGCTTAAAGGCTTAGCAATCTTGGAAAAGTCCTGAATGAATCTTCTGTAAAAGCCAGCATGTCCAAGAAAACTTTGAATTCCTTTTACATTGGTTGGCGGTGGAAGCTTTTCAATAACTTCCACTTTAGCTCTGTCCACTTCAATTCCTTTGGATGAAATTTTATGCCCCAAGACAATACCTTCTGTTACCATGAAGTGACATTTCTCCCAATTAAGAATGAGGTTGGTTTGAATGCACCTTTTCAACACTGTTTCTAAATTGGCCAGACATAGATCAAATGAGCTTCCAAACACTGAGAAATCGTCCATGAAGACTTCTATACATTTCTCCACAAGATCTGAGAATATGGCTTGCATACATCTTTGAAAAGTAGCTGGGGCGTTGCAAAGCCCAAAAGGCATCTTTCTATAAGCAAATATACCGAAGGGGCATGTGAACGCGGTCTTCTCTTGATCTTTCAGATCCACAGCTATTTGATTATAACCAGAATACCCGTCCAAAAAGCAGTAGAAAGCTTGCCCTGCCAATCTCTCTAGCATTTGATCCATGAAGGGGAGAGGAAAATGGTCTTTTCTAGTGGCCTTATTTAGCTTCCGGTAGTCAATGCACATTCTCCAACCAGTGACAGTTCGTGTAGGTATGAGCTCATTCTTCTCATTACATATAACTGTCATACCACTTTTCTTGGGCACCACTTGCACAGGACTCACCCAAGTACTATCTGAGATAGGATAAATGATCCCTGCTTCAAGAAGCTTGAGAACCTCTTTTCTCACCTCCTCTTTCATGACTGGATTTAGCCTTCTTTGAGGTTGAGTTGCTGGTTTAAAGTCATCTTCCATGAAAATGCGGTGCATGCAATAAGTTGGACTTACCGCTTTTAAATCAGAAATAGACCATCCTACAGCTCCCTTGTTTCTTTTTAACACTTCAATCAACTTCTTCTCTTCAGCAGATGATAAGGAGCTGCTGATAATCACGGGTTTGTTGCTGCCCTCTTCTAGAAAAACATACTTTAAGTGAGAAGGTAATATTTTTAATTCTAATTTCTTCTCTTCCATCATGACATCAGTCTTCATATCTTCAATCTTCACCTCATGAGGTGGAATCTCCTTTAGCCGATCCAGGTTTGTTAGGCGCTCTTCAATCATTCTCTCTTCTTCTTCATTGAGAGACTCACGTGCATCTATGAGAGTCTTTATAAGTGGAGATGACACATGTATTTCCTTTTCCACATCTATGCAGGCTTCATCAAGCACATCAACTTGAAAACAAGCTCCCTCATCAGTGGGGTGGGACATTGCTTCAAAAACATTGAAGTTTACCTCTTCATCTTGCACCCTCACCTTGAGCTTACCATCATCAACGTCGATGAGTACTCTAGCTGTCTTCATGAATGGCCTTCCAAGAATAAGGGGTACCTCTACATCCACCTCCATTTCCATAATAACGAAATCCACTGGAAACACAAATTTATCTACCCGTACAAGAACATCTTCCACCACGCCAAGTGGATACTTGATGGATCTGTCCGCCAATTGTAGGCTCATCCGAGTGGGTTTGAGTTCAAGTTCTCCAATTTTCTCAAATAAGGAAGAAGGCATCAAATTGATGCTTGCACCCAAGTCAATCAACGCTTTCCCGATAGCTAGCTTGCCTATAGTGCAGGGAATGGTGAAGCTACCAGGATCTTTGAATTTAGGAGGGACGAGCTTCTGGATAATGGCACTGCAGTTGCCTTGTACTTCAATGGTCTCTTCCTCAATGTATTTCCTCTTTTTAGTGAGGAGTTCCTTCATGAATTTTGCATAGGCTGGCATTTGTTGTAGTGCTTCTGAGAATGGTATTTTTATCTCCAATTGTTTGAAGATATTCATGAACCGCCCAAACTGCTTTTCCTTCTCCTTTCTTGAATATATTTGTGGATATGGAAGAGGCTTCTCAACTTCTTTTTCTTTTCTTTTTCTTCTCTCATCCTCTTCATCTTTTTCTTTCTCTCCACTGACACTATTGTCTTTTTCTTTTCTCTCATTCTCTTCTTCTCTTCTATGCTCAAGTTTTGTCTCATTTTCATCTTTTCTTTCATAACCATCTTCTGAATTCTTTTTCTCCCCACTTACTAACAACTTACCACTTCTTGTGGTGATTGCCTTGCATTCCTCCTTTGGGTTGGTTTCAGTATTGGCTCCAAAACTCTTATCAGGCTTTTCCTCTAGCTTCTTGGCCAGTTGGCCAACTTGTATCTCTAAATTCCTTATGGATGCTTCTGTGCTTTTATGGTTGGAGATGGACACTTGCATAAACTGCTAAAGAGTGTCCTCTAACTTTGAGGTCCTGTCCGATAAGGAGGGGTGTGGTTGGTATTGTTGTTGTGGTGGTCTGTTTGAGGGTCCAGCTTGTCCTTGGCCCATGCTTGGGTGTGGTCTCCATCCTTGATTATATTGATTTTGACGATTCTGATTACCCATATAGTTCACATCTTCTTTGGTATTGACCTGCATAGCACAATGACCATTAGTATGTTCTCCACCACACAATTCACACCCTTGATGTTGGGCTTGTGATACATTCTGGATCTCTTTTGGCAGTTGAGAGAGTTTGTTCATTAGTGCTTCAAGCTGTTGGGTCATTATCTTGTTTTGGGCTAATAAGGCGTCTTGAGATTGTAGCTGAAAAACACCTTTTTGTTGAGCCCTTTCATTCTGCAATTCGCTGTCATTTGCGGCCATGTTTTCTATTAGCTCATGGGCTTCTTCTGGTGTCTTCCATCTAATATTTCCTCCAGCCGAGGCATCTAACATTAATTTGGTTTGGGATCTCAATCCTCCCAAAAACATGTTGAGAACGGTAGGCTCATCAAACCCATGAGTGGGTGTCTTTCTCAGTAGCCCTTTGAACCTGTCCCAGGCTTGACTCAAAGTCTCATTGCCATCCTGCTGAAAAGACGAAATCTCCTGTTTCCCCTTGTTAACCTTGGACTGTGGAAAGAATTTGTTGAGGAATTTTGCCACTACATCCTCCCAAGCAGTAAAACTATTCTCAGGGAAAGAGTTTAGCCACATCTTAGCATTACCTCCCAAGGAGAATGGAAACAAGCTGAGCCTTAGTGCTTCATCCGGCACTTGATGGATCTTTACAGTGTTGCAAATTTCCAAGAAAGTTTCCAAATGATCATACGGATTCTCGTGTGATAGGCCATTGAACTGATTACTCTGCACCAGATGGATGAGGGCTGGCTTCATTTCCATGTTCACAGCATTTACCCGTGGTCGAGCAATACTATTAAAGTGGAGCGGCCCTGCGAAAGTAGAGTAGTCTTCCAAGGTGCGCCTTGCTTGTCTATCACCGTTATCATTCGCGTTGTCGGCCATATCCCTTATTTCCTGGTTAGCTGTTGGAGAGTTTGGTCGATCAGAGATTACAGGTGTGGGAGTAATTTCTCTTGAAGTCCTGTCTTCTCTTCTTCTTCGGCTATTGTTTCTTCTTGCTGTCTTTTCAACTTCAGGATCTAATAGAAGAGGTTCAGATGATGGTGTGCTTCTAGTATGGATTTTTCTCTGCATTCACTACAAACAACAATACTAGAGCACAAGGTCAGCTTTAAGAACAATAAAAACAAATTTATTCACAGTAAAAAGAATATAAGAATAAAGCCTAAGTTGGTTAAGAATTACACAAGTAAAGTATTAACACCGAGTCCCCGGCAACGGCGCCAAAAACTTGTTAACTTTCTGGCAAGTGTACCAAATCGTTCTAAGTAATAAACCGGTAAGACCGGATATCGTTTCCCAAGAGACTCGCGTAACACTTTATAATCGTATAATACTTTAACTAACTTAGACTAAGAATGACATCTTTTTGATATGATTCAAGTGCAATAAAATTTCAATTCATATATACGTGATAAAATGAACTTCTTAGAGACTAAAGGATTGAAAGTGGTTAATGGATGATGAAACAATATGGATTTGAGATGTTGGAGAATGATTGTAATTACTACACTATCATGCAAATGCACATTACTACTTCTTCAATTAATTGCTTTTGTCAACCTTCCTATTATACTCAGACCCAATTCCTTAGTAGAAAGAGCCTAGACTCACTTTTGCAGCCCCAATCCCTTGGTAACCTAGAAAGTTCATCCGCATTACAATTAGAGGTTTACGACAACTAAAGGGTCAAGCTCCATCCCTAGATACAATCTCCTATAGGTGTTAATTCCAGTTCAAGATCCGCAAAATATTTCCCAATATCAAGCAGATCTGAGATTCATGTTATGGTTGATCAAGTCACAACAAGCGTTAAGAGAAGGAAATTAAACACTCACAATCAAATAAAAGAAGCTTAAATTCATTAAACTCAAGTGCATTTACATGAAAGTTTCGTAGCTACATCATTCCCCAACAAGATGAAATTAGCTCTCCGTAGTCATGGAGAACTTGAGCTTATAATGGAGAAAAATGGATGAATGGGGATCCAAGGAGGAAGAAAGGAGAGTTCCCACTGTCCGAAACCAGCTCCCTGAGGTCCAAATATGGTGTTCCAAGCTTCAGCCGCCAAGAAGATAGCACCCTCAGTTCCAGAATGCTTTAAATAGGCCTAGGGTTCCAGGTCAGCAAAAGTCGCGCCCAGCCCCCTTTCTCAGTCGCGCCCAGGCGTGAAAGTCTCTGGAAAAGTCACGCCCGGGCGCCCCATTTCTCACGCCCGGGCGCGAGACTCTCTGTGAAGTCGAGCCCGGCGCCCCTTTGTCACGCCCAGGCGCGAGGTTCTCTGTAAAGTCGCGCCCGGCGCCCCTTTGTCACGCCCGGGCGCGAAGTTCTCTGTAAAGTCGCGCCCGGCGCCCCTTTGTCATGCCCGGGCGCGAGTTGCTTTCCTTACTCCTCTAGCCTCCCGCTTTTGTATCTTTTCCTTGGTTCCCACTTGTAGCAGATAAGTACTTCTCCAATACATGCAAAATGCCTACAAATGTGAGGAATTAATGATGAAAACTTATATGTAAAGCATGCACTAAATTTATTCACAAACTTAGCTAAAAAGGAAGGATTAAACATGTTTCAAGCTTTTAAAGGGCGATTTGGTATGAAAATTGGTTCAAAGATAATGGTAACAATTACCGTTATCAGTCCTAAAGCTTATATACTATTCTAAAATTACAAAAAATCTAGGTCCAAGCCCATAAGTGTGCCGCTCAGCGGTAAAGTACCGCTCAGCGGTGAGTGCGCGTCTCGTTTCTTCCCCTCAGCGGCCATTTTGCCCCTCAGCGGACCTCCCGTGACTTCCTGAGTGCCGCTCAGTGGTAAAGTGCCGCTGAGTGGTGACTTCGGCTTCTCCTTTTGCACTCTTTGATTTCTTTTCTGATTCCATCTCTCTCCTTCTTCACTTCTTTCACTAAATTCACGTTAAAACCTGCACAAAAACACTGAAATCAAGCATAAACCTGTCCAGCTCTCTTATTTCTGAAAATATGGATAAAAGCATGATTTCAAGCTAGTTTCTAAGTATAAAGGTTGCTTTTAGTGTCAATTTTAAGCATGAAAATAACAGTTTTTCAACTGTTATCAGTGGACGGCTGCACGTTCGTGAAGTGGTGGGAGAGGGGCTCCACGTCCAGCAAAGGAGTGGGCAGCAGCAGATGGTGGTGGGTCTCTCCACCTGGAAGTGCTCCAGCCATCATCATGAACCTCCATCATCTCCTTCGTTGGTGGGCATAGCACTGAGGAGTGGCTGTGGGGAGCACCATTTTCTTCCTTCTTAAAGGTAAAAGCCATGGATTCAAAGGGATTGGGAGTTCTGCAGATTGGAGGAGTTGCTGCCATATCTGTGAGACGGTGAAGTGAGAGTTGGACACTGTAGTAGAGGACTGAAACAGCAGAGGAGGAACACAGTGCAAAGATTGGTTCAAGATTTGCAAGGAGGTCTTCAAGAGGTAAGGGGAGCTAGATCTTTTGTTTGATTGTTGATATATACTGTGTTTGATGCAAATCTGGGAAGAAGGGGATGAAAAATTGGGGTTTTCTGGGTTTCTAGAAAACCTGGTGCGATTCTGCAGAATTCTGCAGAAACGCGCGTGCGTTCAATTTTGGTCAAAGTAGGACGTTCGTCCAAATGGCTCGACCAATTAGTGGTCGACCAAAATAATATGAACGTCCGGTTTTTGTATTCTCGTGTAACGAGCGTTAGCGTTCGTCCTTGAGTTAGTAAAATATTAGACGTTCGTCAAAATATTACCCAGAGATGTTAGGCGTTCGTTTCTAATTCGGACTCGTAATAATCCTGAGCGTTCGGTCTTAAGGTGGAAATTCTTAGGGTTCAATGATGAGCGTTCGGTATTAATATGATATTCCTAGGTTTGGATTTTAAACGGTCGGTTTCGATGTACCTGTGATAATAAGTGTTCGGTTTTGTGTTGGTAGTCTCCACTGGTGATTTTGAGCGTTCGGTCTTAAATTGGATTCTTAGGAGTGAATCTCGAGCGTTCGGTTTTGTGGTAATACTGATTATAAGCGTTCATCCTAAATTGTTGTTTGCAGGAAATAATCTTGAACGTTCGTTTTGATGTATTAGTAATTGTAGTCATTCGTTTAAGTTGGTATTCTTAAGTTTGGATCTTGAGCATTCGGTCATGGTTTAATTCTGATTGTGAGCGTTCGGTCTTGGTTTAATTCTGATTGTGAGCGTTCGGTCTTGGCTTGATTCTGATTGTGAGCGTTCGGTCTTGGTTTGATTTTGATTGTGAGCGTTCGGTCTTGGTTTAATTTTGATTGTTAGCGTTCGGTCTTGGCTTGATTTTGATTGTGAGCGTTCAGTATTGGTTTAATTCTGATTGTGAGCGTTCGGTCTTGGTTTGATTCTGATTGTGAGCGTTCGGTCTTGGTTTAATTCTGATTGTTGAGCGTTCGGTCTTCATTTGATAGTCTTAAGTTTGGATCTTGAGCGTTCGGTCTCGATATCTGTTAGAAATCATTAGCGTTCGACCTAAATTCGTATTCTGATGTTTAGTTGGTAAGCGTTTAATCTGGGTGTATCAGTGATAGCTAGCGTTCGATCTTGCCCAAGTATTCTCAGGCTTCGATCGTAAGCGTTCGGTCTTAATGATAGATAACGTTCGGTTTTGCTGATGTTTATTCCCAGTTAGTGATCGTTCGTAGCGAACGTTCGGTATTTGATGATGAATGATCTTTGAACGTTCATCCTGACATTGTACGATTTTAGTGAGGTGTTCGGTTATAACGTTCGGTCGGGAAATGTTTAATCCAGTGGGGCGTTCGGTTTTAGCGTTCGACTGAATACTAGAGTCGTTCGGTTTTAGCGTTCGACTGAATATATGAGGTACTCGGTTTTAGCGTTCGACTGAATACTGTTCAGTTTTAGCGTTCGGCCTGATTGTGTTGGATCTTATAGCGTGCGTCCAAATATAGTAGTGTTCGGCAAGATAATGTTCGACAGATGGCGTTCGGTGAATAGTGTTCGGATGAATAGTGTCCCGTAAAGTGTTTGATGAATAGTGTTCGAATGAATAGTGTTCGGATGAATAGTGTTCTGCAAATAGTGTTGAGTTCTAAGTTGAGTTTCTCTGGAATTGAATTATGTGTACAAATGTTTGGAATATATACTGCGATGTGATGTATGTGAAGATATGTGAATGTATGAAATATGATAAATTACTATGATGATACGATTGTAAAAGTAAATAGTGTATGTGAGTATGAAGTGGACATCTCGGGTAGAGATGGATGAAAGTGGTTATGTGGTGGTGTGTTGTTCTGTATAAACTGTATGGAACTTTGAACTAGTATGTCTATCCCTACACTCAAAGCATTGTTCATGCTCAAGTGGAGAAGAACAATGTAAGTGGTGAGAGTAGAGGGAGGTCCTCGTCTATAGTCTTTGAATTTAGACATAGACAGATTGGGGGATTTACCTTGCTAGTGTTAGGCAAGACTAGCTCAACTATGCAAGTGCAAAGACGACCAATAGTTCGACAGTTATACAAATTCGGATGAGTCGTGTGTTGTGACTTTACCTTGCATAGTGTTGGGGAGTGCCAGCAGAACTATGTAAGTGTAAAGATGTGTGAGTTGTGGTTTAATGAGCATGCCTTAATTGTTTCTTTATATGAATCTACGTACAATGACATGAATTAACTGTGTTATATGTATAACATGCTTTTTATATCTAGCTCACCCTTGCATTGTTTATGTTATGTGTTGTTTGGGTATGTTTCTCTGGCGATGATCATCCACTTGGATGGGAGCAGACGTTGTTGAAGAGATCCCTTTGGAGCAAGAGCTGGAGGATACTAAGGTTGCGGAGTAGTCTTCTTAGGAATTTCCCATATGAACTCTTGTAGTATTTGACTCTTTAACCTGTTCAAGTTTGAATTCCCGTTTCTTTTTTTTCTGGATGACTGTAATTTCACATTTAATTACACGTCATGCTCCGACTGTTCTCTTTATTGGAATGTTAACGTCTTTATTATGTAATATTTGTTATTATATAATCGGGATGTTACATGTACTATATATTATAGTTTATAACTGTTCTATCTTATTAATTATATAATGATTAAGATATAGTTAATCGTTATATTTTGGGTTATTACATTTATTTTTAATTAATTTTTTTAAAAATTATTTTTATATTTTTTCAGACAAAATCAAGTAATCACAGTAATTATTATAATTTAGACTTTGATTAAGAAATTAACATTGCAATATAATTCATTAGATATAGAAATACATCATATTTTGAAATTTAATTAAGAACTTAATCAAATTGGAAATCTTATTTAAAAATTTATTAGATTTTGAAATATGGTTAAATTATATTGGATTTCAAACTTATGTTTAGGACACAGTTAAATTTCAAAATTCTATTAAGTATTTTTTTTAATTTGAAAATATGGTATTGTTTTTAGTTTTATTTTTTCAAATTTACATTGTTTGTTTTATTGCTTTTTTTTTATTTTATACTTTTAAATTTATTTTGTTTATTTTGTTTTATGAATTTGTTAATCTCAATTTTAGTTATGTTCAGTGAGATATTCTATCTTAATGTTGTATTATTGGTAGTTAGATTCGTCATAATTAAGGTGAAAGATTTCTTTTAGTTTTATAAATTTTACCTTTGTTAGATTTATGTTCTTTCACAAATAAAATGTGTAAAAAGATTATATAAATAATTTGACAACCGATCATATTTTTTTTCATATGTGATGAATTAATTAAATAAATTTAAAAAATTGTTTTTAGGTTTGGTTTTATTGTTGTCAATTACGGTAAATTACTTAATTAAATTTCAAAATCTAATATTTTTTTAATAGAATTTGGAAATTAATTACCTTCTTAATTAGAGATTTCAATGGTACACCAAATTTTAAAAACTGGAATTTTATTTATAACGAGATTTAGAAGTCTAGTTATTTGTCTAACACGATTTCAAAATCTGCTATCTAAAGTCCAAATGTAATTTTCATTCTCAGATCAGCTATGGTTTTAGACATCTAATTTAAATATAGCATAAATTTCTCATGAGAATATTATCCTCATATAAACAATAGAAAAAAAGTAAATAAAAATGGAAGTACTTGGAGTTAGTTTGCCATGAAAAGCAAAGGGAAACAGGAGGTTGGGGTGGGTGACATACAGTGTATGGAGAGAGTGAAAAAAAGTTAGGGTTGTATTAAAAATAAAAGGAAGAAATTAGACTTTACATTTTTTACCCTAGTGAAAGGTCAAAGGATATTTCGGAGTTTTAGATAAATTTGGAGGTTTAGGAAGAAATTTGAAAGTACAAAAAGAAAGCCTCAATATTTACTAAAACTGGGCCGTTGCGTTTCTCTTTCTTGGGCTTCATCAGGAATGCTGATTCATGTTAGATCCTACTCTTTACAGTCCTCGTTTTGTTACATTTTTTTAAAATTACATATTTACCTTCTTTGTTGTAACATCCCGATTATATAATAACCAATATTATACAATATAGACGTCAACATCTAAATAAAGAGAACAGTCGGAGTATGACGTGTAATTAAATGCGAAATTACAGTCATCCAAATAAAAAGGAACGAAAATTTAAACTTAACAGTTTAAATTATTGAACACTACAAGTGTTCGATTAGAAAAGTTCCTAGCCGACTAAACCGCAACCTCGGTATCCACTAGCTCTTGCTCCAAGGGAATCTCCTCTACCACCCTTGCTCCCATCCAAGTGGATGATCATCGCTAAAGAAACATACCCAAACAACACACAACACAAACAATGCAAGGGTGAGCTAGATATAAAAAGCATGTTATACAGATAGCACAGTTAATTCATGTTATCATACATATATTCATATAAAAGAACAATTAAAGCATACTCATTAAACCACAATTCACGCACTCACACGACATGTAACATGGTAAACTGACATCACAAGACTTGTTACTTTATACTCCGACTTGTTGCTTTATAGACCGACTCGTCCGGACTAGAATGATTACCGAGCTATGGCGGGTCTTGCACTCGTGGTGGCTTTATGAAATTTGGGCACTCCCGCCCTGGCACTACCGCCTTGTGAAACTTGGGCACTACCGCCCGGTGGAACTTTGGGCACTCCCGCCCGGCCACAATCACGAGGTTAATCCGTTATCACTCACCTTGGATCATATGGAAGCATCCAAGACTAGGACCTCCTGCTACTCCTCACCACATGTTCAATCCTCTCTACATGAGAAGAAAAACCATTGGAGTTTCAGGATGACCCCCAAAATTGAGCTACCATGTAATCATTCTATACAACCCCAAAACACCACCATGTATCCTCTCCTTGAGGATCATGGAATTACGTCCACGAATCATATTGTTACTTTGAACCTTAACCCAAGTCATGAATAACCAGATACCACCATATTATCACAACAAATCCAACATATCTCATACATTCACATATTTTCACATAATTCACGTTACAGCATATATTCCAAACATTGGTACACATAATTCAACCCAAGAGCAAAGGAACTTAAAACCCATCACCATTTGCAGACCATTAGATGGACGAACACTATTCACCGAGCGTTATAAGCCGAACGCCATTATGCCAATTGGACGAATGCTAAGAGATTTAACACAATTGGACGAACGCTAAAACCGAACACTGAACACAATTAGGCCGAACACTAAAACCGAACATCATAATGGATTCAACACTATTTGGCCGAACGCTAAAACCGAACACCATATTCAATGAAGCACTATTGGGCCGAACGCTATGATCGAGTACCTAGGCCGAACGCTAAAACCGAACACTGATCACAATTAGGCCGAACGCTAAAACCGAACATCATAATGGATTCAACACTATTTGGCTGAACGCTAAAACCGAACACCATATTCAATGAAGCACTATTGGGCCGAACGCTATGATAGAGTACTTAGGCCGAACGCTAAAACCGAACATTGAACACAATTAGGCCGAACGCTAAAACTGAACATCATAATGGATTCAACACTATTTGGCCGAACGCTAAAACCGAACACCATATTCAATGAAGCACTATTGGGCCGAACGCTAAAACTGAACATCATAATGGATTCAACACTATTTCGCCGAACGCTAAAACCATCGAACACCCTATTGAAGTAAACACTGTTTGAACGAGCGCTCAAAGATCAAGGCCGAACACCTAGATCATTTTGACGAACACCTAAAATACCGGCCGAACGTCTAGAACTGAGGATGAATGATTTCAACTTAACCGAACGGTACTAAATCAAAACTGGACCGAACGCTACTAAATCCATTCTGACCGTTCGGTACTAAATCAACTCCTGGGAATACTAATTCGATCTGAACGCTACAATTTCTAATACTCCAATACCGAACGCTCAAAATCACTTCTCCAGAATTCTAATTTAAGAACGAACGCCTACAACTACTATTATTCTAAACCCGAACGCTCCAGATTGAAACCTAAATATATCAATTTATGGTCGAACGCTCAAGATCACCAGCTGAGATTACCAAATAAAACCGAACGCTATTAACTAGTACATCAAAACCAACCGTTTAAGATCCAAACCTAAGAATGTCAGATTGATACCGAACGACCGTGATTGAAACCTAAAATACCACATCAAGACCGAACGCTTACTAATACACTCAAAACCGAACGTGCAAGGCTCTTACCTAAGAATATTAAATTTAAGGCCGAACGCTATACGGGCGAACGCTCGTTCTATTTTGCCGACCACTATTGGTCGAGCACCATTGACGTACGCTCGTTCTGCAGAAACGCAGCAGATTTCCAGATTTCCCAGAAGGACCACGATATTCCAACAACGTATTTTTAACACTGTTTTGACAACGCCACGTGTCGTTGTTTGATTGGTTTGTTTTAAAAATAAAATTTTTTAAAAACCTACGAAACGGAAGTCCGTAACCCTGATTTTTAGTGAAAATCCGAAAATAGCCCTTTCTCTATTCCATTGGAAACGAAGGTCCCTTTCTCTGTTCCATTGGAAACGAAGGTCGTGTTTCATGCCGCCTCACTTTGTTCTGTGTGCGTGGTGTTGTCTCCGTCCAGTTTCGTCTCCTGTTATCGTGCGGAATGGCAAGTTTCGGTGACGATTGTCCGACGACGAAGGTAAGTGGTTTTCCATTCCATGTCGTAGCTTGGTTATTCGGTTTGGGCATCTCGTAGCATGCTTATTTGATTTGGGTTAATGTTTGGGGTTCGTATCGTTGTGTTGTGGTGCTTGGGTTATTGGGTTTCGTTGTTTTGATGATTTGATTTTGGTTTATGCAGTTAAGTGTTCGTCACTCTTTTTCGACAAAGTATATATGTACTTTGAACGAACGCTTGACAGAGGAGCATCGGTCATTGATTGCGACGACTCCATTTGCGTGGTTTTTAGATGTCAATGTCAATGTTAAAGTAGGTAGAAATATATTGAGTGAGTTATTGGGTAAGTGGGACGACTGTAGTAGTGGTTTTTTAGTTGGGAATAAAGTTTTGAATATAAATGAAAATGATATTTATTTAGGGTTGGGATTGAGTACAGATGGTGCAAATATTAACTTAAAGGAAGAGCTGGGCAATACTGAATGTGTGAAATACATAGGCAAAGGAACAAAGGAATTGAATTCAATATACAAAATTCTAATGCGAAAACACAAGAAAAAGATCCCTTGTTCTCATTTTTGTAGCCTTTACCTCCTGGTAGGGATAAGTGAGATTTTATTTCCAAAACGTAGCGGGAAAGTGTTTCCCGTAATGTTTAATCTTGTTGACAACTTAAGTGCTTTGGGTAGTTATTGTTGGGGTGTGTAGTTTATCGTTTTCTGTTACATAGTTTGTGCAAAGCTTCAGAAGGCTTGAAGAAAGGCAAAGGTATTTCAAACGTTTACGTCGATGGTTGTGTTTACATGCTGCAGGTAATTAATAGTATTTGATGTAATTACTTAAATTGTTTTTTGAATTAAGTTTCTTACAAGTTAAGATGATTTATTTGTCTTAGGTATGGTTTTTTGAGCTCTTTGTTCCACCAAAAGGTCCTATTGATAAATTTCCACGAATATTGCATTGGATGAATATAAGTGTTGGAGACAAGTTCGTTAAACGGTGTATGGAGACAGGTTTGGTAAGTTGTTTGTTATCGAAAGTTTTGTTATGTTTTCATATATTGACAAAAGTTGTGTAATCTGTAATGTGTTGTTAAATTTCAGGTTGTTGACGATGTTTATGGTGGTCCTTCAACGAAGGATAAGGAGGAATACAGACCAACACCTAAAAGAAAGGATGCTAAACCAAGAGGAAAGAAGAAACAAAAAAGAATTCGCAGAGAAACTTTTATGCGTGCCTTACAGGAACAAGAATTTCTAATTGAAGAACTTAAAAGGAGGGTTGCAAGTTTGGAGGCACAATTGGCTGAAGAGAAGGCAAGAATGCAAAATAAAGATGACGTTGGACAAAGTGTGCCTCGTACAGAACCATCCGTGAACACTGGTTTTGTATCCCCTACTGACATTGACGGAAATGAACAACCTTTGAAGACGTATGTTAGGGTTGGATCACGAAGGCGTTACAAGGGAAGAGCACTTAGGACTCCATACACCGGAACCGTAGTGCTTAGAATAAAAAATGAGTGATCTGTGTATTTAGTTGATTGAAAATGTTATTTGGAAAGTAATGAAAATTGTAATCATTGTAAATAGATTAAGAAAACAATGTTTAATGTATCCGATTTAGTTGAATGAAATAAAATTTGAGTTTTGGTTTGAATTGGTCTCATATTTTATCTATTCAATACCATTGTTATTATGAGTTGTGCGTTTGTGGATTTCAGAATGTCGTAATTTCTTTTGTCTCCTAAGTTGCAGGCTTGTTTGTAAGATGTTGGTGTTTGAGTGGTCATTTTGAGTAACATGTGATGTGAGTCCAAGGAGTGTGGGGTGACCCCTCATCAGTTGGATGAGGAAGCTGTGCAAGGAATGACTCAGAGTGTTCAAAAAAGGGTCTGGTAATCGTTTACAGCATCCCTGTAAACGATTACCCGAGAGAAAATGGGAATTTGTACAGAAAGTCCAACACAGGTAGTCAGTCAGGTGAACAGGGGTCACCATTGGAAAAAAAAGTGACTTTTAGGCACTTCTGCACCTGTCTGAGGCTGGTGCAGGTGTTCCAGTGGTGGGAGAGGGTGGTTGGTGATGTGATGTGAGTCCAAGTAGTGTGGGGTGACCCCTCATGAGTTGGAGGAGCAAGTTGTGCAAGGGATGAGTGAGAGTGTTGAAAAAAGGCTCTGGTAATCGTTTACAGCATCCCTGTAAACGATTACCCGAGGGAAAATGGGAATTTGTACAGAAAGTCCAACACAGGTACTCAGTCAGGTGAACAGGGGTCACCATTGGAAAAAAAAGTGACTTTTAGGCACTTCTGCACCTGTCTGAGGCTGGTGCAGGTGTTCCAGTGGTGGGAGAGGGTGGCTGGTGATGTGATGTGAGTCCAAAGAGTGTGGGGTGACCCCTCATGAGTTGGAGGAGCAGGCTGTGCAAGGGATGAGTGAGAGTGTTGAAAAAAGGCTCTGGTAATCGTTTACAGCATCCCTGTAAACGATTACCCGAGAGAAAATGGGAATTTGTACAGAAAGTCCAACATAGGTACTCAGTCAGGTGAACAGGGGTCACCATTGGAAAAAAAAGTGACTTTTAGTTTTACAGACAACTGCAGTGTTATTAAGTGGTATTGGTGGTTTACTCACAACTGCCATGCTATTAAGTGTATCATAAATTGAACATTACATAATAAATGTCGAGAATTGAGGAACCATTTTGAAAGTAAACAACTTCATTTAATTAAATACTTGAAATGATCAAAGCAGGAATTGTAGTACGTAGTTCTTTAAAATGCAGTAAAGAAAGCCTAAACAAGCAATTTTAAGTCTGAGGATTGTTTCCAGAAGCACTTGGCAAGTGTTGCAGTTGTTCTTCAATGTTCCCAACGCGCGATTGCAATGCATCAAACCTTGTAGTGATGACCATGTCCATGTTTCCAAATCTTGTTTCAAGGGCATCAAATCGAGTTTCAAAGGCATCAAATCTTGTACCAACAAAGGTTTGAAGTTGTTCTATGCGGTTGATGACATTATCTAGTGTTGTAGATGAACTGCCTTGTTCATCATCTTGTCCTTGTTTATGTTGACCTTCTTGTAAGGGGGGATGGGGGGCGTTGCCTTTGGGAACCCATTCTCCTTCATCATTTTGCATATAACCAAATGATGCTACAACTTCACAACCAATTCTTTGCTTGAACTTCAGTTCTGAAATGGGATCACTTTCAGTAGGCACTTCAAAGTGTTCCATGAAGATGGTTATCAAATGTGGATACGACAACTTTGCGTTCTCCCTTAATGCTTTTTTCATCTTATATCTATTAAGATGTCCCCAGTTAATGTGAATGGAATTGAAAAATGCCTATAGCAGCATAATATCCTCTTCGGATGCCTGACCAATATTGGTTGCACGAGGAATTAATACTCTAGTGAGAACGTAATGAAGTATCCTTGGTTGAACCTTCATTTGCCCCGCTAGTATTCTAGATTGTATGGCTGCATCATCTCTACACACTAGTTGCCTTGCAGTGACAGAATCGTATTGTTCTTTCCACTCATCTACAACTTTTCCTTCGTATCAAACACCATCAGATGGGAGATTAGTGAGTTGTTGAAAAAGATTAGGGCTCACCCTAATTTTTACACCTTTAACTTCGCTTCGAATAACCCCAGTATCCGATATTGACATGTTGCTATAGAACACTCTGACTAATTGTGGGTGGTAATGTCTTCTTAAACACACAAATTCAGTCAGCCCAACTTCGTGTAATATGTCATAGAATTGAAATTTTTTTCCTTGAAAGTATTCGTCCTCTAGATACTTACTCTCCAAAATTTCCCGATTTACGAAATGTTGGGCATATTTCTCCTGTTGCTCATCCGACGAGAAGAGATCATTGGTAGGCGTTGGAGGGGATGACGATGGTGATGGGGTTGGACTCCGCCGGCGGCGACGTCCATCAACGGAAGAAGATGCCTTTTGTTTCTTCGTTCCACGATCAGCCATTGTATTTCGTTTAGGGTTTTGCACTGAGAGAAGAGAGGTTTTCCAAACGAATTTGAGGAAGGATGTGTTTTGGGCGGTTATGTACACGATTGCAAGTTATACACGTTATGCAGTGGGATAATTTGGTTTAATTAACTGAACACAGTAATCGATTACCAGAGCCTCGTAATCGATTACCAGAGCCTCGTAATCGATTACAATAACAAATACTAGTGTGGTCATATGCATTAGATACATTCATTAAAGGAATTTCATGGATGACCATTTTAACTTACAAAAACAGAAAAAAGTAACAAAATAAGCAGCAAACAAGTTGTATATATCAGTTGATGTTGTTATCCAAAATTGTTATGTACAGCTGACAACAACGACAAAAATCCAAAATGACCCATTTCGGTATCTTGTGATAGTTGGATAGTGTCCACTTCAAATTGTTCACGGTGATCACATTCAACAACATTACTTGGTCTTTCGCCCTGAAACAACACAACTACTAAGTTAAACATAATTGATAGACAAAAAAGTATTTAATAAATATTTTGACCGTAAATAATGACTCACGCATTGTTCGGTGGGTGGTGTTGAAGTGTTTGTCAATGAAGTTGACTTTCTTCTTTTGGTTTTTTTCTCAACAGTGGACTTCAACCTATTTGTGCGTGGACGTCCTTTTCGCTTAACAGTTGCAGGACTGTGTACAAGGACATCAGATGTTCCAACTGGAGTAAGTGGTATTGACGTGCATGCACCAGTATCGTATCTTAGTTGGCCTGCATCACTGATGATGTTATTTGTCATGGAAGAACTGAACCCAAATTTTGTACCCAAACAATTAAGTTCTTTTTCCAATTCAGTACTAGCTTCCTCAGACTCACATGCAACTTCAGCAATTTCATAAAAACGTTTGCACAACAGTTTGTATCTTTGCATGCGTGGTTCATTTGTGGAATTACTATACGATGCTGTTATTAGTGTGTGTCTTCTTCGAATGTTTTTGCTTCAGCGCCTCAAAATGTATTGTGAGGGAACACTGTAAACATCTTCTTGGCCAAATACCAAGAGGGAATGGCGACATATAATTCCTCTAAACTCAAAGAGGTGGCAAGAGCAAGTGGTTGTCTGTGTGATGGGATCAAATTGAACTTTGTAAAATTTATCCGGTACACGATTACCCTCCCACATTCGTTCCTCTTTTACAGTGTAAGTGTTCCACAAGTCCTCCTTTAAGGTGTCTTTGATGAAACAATTCATCCTTGAACGGAATTCAGTTTGGACCTCCTCAAACTTTGCATGTGTGTATTCCATTTGAAATTGTCTCTCAATTGGTGACTGAGACCACATGCAATAGTGGTGTTCATGGAAGAGAAGTCGGCTTCTATTTCCTTCTGCGCCTTTACCCTAAGTGCATTGTCGTATTGGACCACAAATTGTTGAAGTGTTGTTGTAGAATTGATAAATCCATCAAAAAAGGCATTCATTCCCTCACTTCTCTGAGTCGTAGACATGCCTGCCCAAAAATCTTTTTTCAAGTAACACGGAACCCATTTATGTCTCTCTTCGTACAAATTACATAGCCATTCATTTTCCTCCAATCCATGTTTGGTAAGTAGTTCCTTCCAACCATTTTCAAATTCTGTTGGACAAACACAATCATATATAAGCGCATGTAGTTCAGTTTTGATAACGGGATTATTTCTATACCCGTGCAATTTTTCAGGCAACTTCTTAAGGATGTGCCATAAACACCACCTGTGCCTCGTATGAGGAAACACTTGTTCAATAGCGTTGGCCATTGCTCTGCATTGGTTAGTAATAATACCTTGAGGACTCTTATTACGCATGCATCTTAGCCAACATTGGAACAACCAGACAAATGAGACAGTGTCTTCCGAAGACAACAATCCACAACCAAGTAAAATCGAGTGTCCATGATGGTTAACTCCAACAAAAGGCGCAAATGGCATGTCGTACTTATTTGTTAAGTAAGTGGTGTCAAAGGAAACAACATCACCGAATTCTTCACATGCAGCACGACTTCTTGCATCAGCCCAAAACACACTACAAATTTTATTCCCTTCATCCAGTGCAATGTCATAGAAGAACTCGTTATTTCTATCTTTCATTGACGAAAAGTGTCGTAGGAGTGCCTGACCATCACCATCCTTACATAAAGATCTTATGTGTTGGCCAATGTAGTTTCGAGCGTCCCGCTCCACAAAGTCCATGTTTTCATATCCCCCCGCATCGTTCACAATGCTAAGGAAACTCTTATTTAACCTAACTCCAACATCGTGGTTGACCTCCAACGTGTGTTTTGCATGCATGCTTAACTTTCTATTGGCTGCAAATAGTTTGGAGTTATTTGGACAAAGATCATGGTTGTGGTCCAGAACAACGGTCCTTATAAACCACTTGTCCTCCTTCTTTGCAATGGTTATCCCAGCAGGACATTGGTTAATTTGACTTGGAAGTGTTTTTACCACTGGTTTGACAGAAGACACATATTTTCCATCCCTTGAACAAACTATTCTGAGGTAGTAGACGTTGTTGTCTTTATCTTTTTTAGAAGTTCTAGTCCGCACGACAAACCCACGTCTAATGGCGTAGTTTGTGTAAAAAGTTTTTGCTTCAACCATTGAGTCAAAACACATATGCACTGTTGGGTCAATCTCCATTAAACTTTCATTGGGCTCATCAACATTGTCATTATAGTCATTCCCTTGATTCCCAACCATTGTGTGCGTTGACATTAAACCCACCTTTAGAGATAAAGCAAATTATATTCACTCATCACACTTACCACTATGACCACTGGCAACTACAAAAATAATGAAAATAAAATCTTTTCGAAGAACTTATTAAAACGTACCCTGGCGGAAAATCGTGTGCCCTTTAATGAAGGTCAATGGTCCTAACCAACCTCATCTTCTACATTTAAGTCCACCATAAATGATCCTTATGTGCTTCTCACCAAACCTCCGAACTTCGTTGTGGCCCTTCTCTTTAATGAACACCCGGGTAAGTTGTCTGGAAGTGCTTGGTTAATGGAAATAATTGTTAACGTTGGATTCTAACGTTGGTTGTTGACGCAGCTGTGTATTCCCGCCAAAGGTCATATTTTTGCCTTGTCAAACACGTATTTGCTTATCCTGTGAAAGCATGCATTGATGGTTGTCAGCATAAAGTTTCTCTCTCCTAACTCCCAATCAATGCTTTTCACTTTTAAAGGCTACCCATCAAATCAGACTATCTCCCCACAATTAATGTAACTTGATTTTAATAAGTTAACTTAATGGAAATAGATATAATATTAATATTTTTTTGGTTACATTGATTTCATATAATTTGATTGTTCACGTACTTGTATTTCAAATTCGGGGAGAAACCAATTGTGTAGGCTTCAATCAGGTGACAGTATCTATAACCCGTTTACCATTGTTTAGTTGTGAGTGACTTCTTTAATCATCCCACTGATATTTCGTCCTTAACCTAGAATTTTTATGTGGACAGGAAATTTCTGCATAATCATGGATGCATGGGAAGACCTTGTTTATGATGATGATGTCCTTGAATCGTTTTTGAAAAAATGCGATGCTTTCGCAACGCTTATTCCTGGTCCTGCAGGTAACATCCAAGCAGCTTTCATGAATAGAACGGGAACAGAACAACCGAAATCGACACAAGAATTTGCTCGTGATGTTGCTGACGCAACCTATGAACGAGATTTCAACTCCAATGCTTGGAAATGGGCACAGATGTTTATTGAACACCACGGTACACTGAATCTCATACACCCTTCCAACAACATTATTACCTTTACTACTTGTAATTTGTTTTCATATTTTTTTATCATAGGTCTCGTAAAGGATGGAAAATTCGAGAACGTTAACTCCCTCCAAGAGGCAAAATCAGCTGAGGTCCTTCCATTGGTTGTTTGCATATTGAAAGAGTGCAAGCCAAATGGGTTGGGAGATATGCAGTTGACTCTTAAGGTAATATTTGTTATATTGAACAACATAACATTTTATGGTACATTACTAACTTATTATACCAATTTCTCAAGGACCCAACTGCCACGATGAAGGCTTCCTTGCACAAGAAAGTTCTTGAAGATCCTGAAATTGCAGACAATATCGGAGTTGGTTCCGTTATCATACTGATGGACAAATTTATGATCACCAAAATATGATGTCACAAACTTGTTTCACTATCGGCAAGTATGACCGAATCGTTCAAGTAATAAACTTGGTAAGACCAAGTATCGTTCTCCCAAAGGACTCACGGCCTAGTTTAGTTGTGTGGTTTGTTGATTGGCTAAGACTTAAGAACGAAATATTTGGAATTTAATATGCAAGACAGAAAATAAACATGTATGCATGAGTTTTGATCAATGGCAAAAGCAAAAGATAAACACTTTCAATGAAATATATGAATGAATATGTTGTTGGGGGTCAATTTCATCTCATCCACTCTCATATGTTTTAGGAATTCAACATTCAAATCATCATTGTTAATGCCACTCCCTAAAGTACCTTTCTAGAAGGCTTCTCCCTAATCACGAGTTCATACAATTCCTAGCATTCCTAATGATCAGTTCATAAGTTCAGGAGCTTAACGACAACCAACATAATATTGGGAGAAATTCCCCGGATCTAGACTTCCCCGTACGTGCCCGTATCGACAAAACCAATAATCATGCATCGAATGAGTTAAACCATGCAAGCATTAAGCAAAGAGGAAAAACCCTAATGATGGACAAATTTGTAAGCACCAAAATATGATGTCACAAACTTGTTTCACAATCGGCAAGTATGACCGAATCGTTCAAGTAATAAACTTGGTAAGGCCAAGTATCGTTCTTCCCAAAGGACTCACGGCCTAGTTTAGTTATATGATTTGTTGATTAGCTAGGACTTACAAACGAAATATTCAAATTTTAATATGCAAGACAGAAAATAAACATGTATGCATGAAGTTTGATCAATGGCAAAGACAAAAGATAAACACTTTCAATGAATTATATGAATGAATATGTTGTTGGGGGTCAATTTCATCTCATCCACTCTCATATATTTTAGGAATTCAACATTCAAGTCATCATTGTTAATGCCACTCTCTAATGTACCATTCTAGATGGCTTCTCCCTAATCACGAGTTCATACAATTCCTAGCATTCCTAATGATTAGTTCATGAGTGCAGGAGCTTAACGACAACCAATATAATATTGTCAGTATAATATTGGGAGAAATTCCCCGGATCTAGACTTCCCCGTACGTGCCCGTATCGACAAAACCAATAATCATGCATGGAATGAGTTAAACTATGCAAGCATTGAGCAAAGAGGAAAATCCCTAACTAATGATGAAAGAAAGCATAAGTTTTAATTAAAAGATGCAAGCATAAATTCCATATATGAGAGCTTCAAGAGATTACATTGATTCCCCAACAAACATACAAGGTTTAGTTCACCATATTCATGGTGAACCTAGATGAATAACAATGAAAGAATGAAAGAATAAACCCTAAAAAGGTGAAGAGGTAGCCTGAGCATCCAAGATCCTCCTTCAAAGGGGTGGAAGAGAAAGTGTTTGCCTCGTTTCTGCCAAAGATACTAACTCTAGGACGTGCAAGTCCTTATATACTATTTTAGAATTACAAAAGATCTAAGCCCAAGCCCATAAAAGTTCCAGAAAACGAGTCCAACCCATTATTAAGACTGGCGCTCAGCGGTAAATACCGCTCAGCGGTGACTACGCTTCCCTTTTCTTCCCCTCAGCGGCCAGTTTGCCCCTCAGCGGACCTCCCATGACCTCCTGAGTGCCGCTCAGCGGTAAAATGCCGCTGAGCGGTGCCTTCGGCTTCTCCTTTTGCACTCTTTGCTTCCTTTTCTGATTCCATCTCTCTCATTCTTCACTCTTTTCACTAAATTCACCTTAAAACCTGCACAAAAACACTTAAATCAAGCATAAACCTGTCCAGCTCTCATATTTATGAAAATATAGATAAAAGCATGATTTCAAGCTAGTTTTTAAGTCTAAAGGTTGCTTTTAGTATCAGTTTTAAGCATGAAAATAACAGTTTTTCAACTATTATCACAACCCCAAACTTAGAACTTTGCTTGTCCTCAAGCAAACAAAATGTAACTCAATCTCCAACCAATTCATATGATGGTTCACTCATTCAAAAATCCTCTTTTTCAAGATAAGTAATAACTTCACTCAAACTTATGACCAAGAGTTCAACCAAGATGTGCACATGCTTTAGTGTTCACAAAGTCATTTAAATTCCAACAAATGCTATTTTTCATGAATGATCAATCAATTAAGCATGGATGTTCATGTGCTTATGGAATATTTCCTCACTAGGTAAAGTGTTTCACTCAACACACAAGTGTATAAGAGGTAAAGTGTTTCACTCATTCACTCCACTATCACAATGTCACATGAATCAACTTTGCCTTTCATTTTACCACAATCAAAAACATTCACAAGCATGCATCATCACAAGGACTTTTCAATGGCTTATAATGTGGCTGGGCTAACAAGAAAATTGGTTTTTCTGGATCACAAAATCCTTGAGTTAAGAGAATCATAACAACACAATTATTCTTCTTCATTCCCAACTTTCTTTTGCCTTTGCATTTGCATTGAGCTTTACTTCTTTTTCTTTTCTTTTCTTTTTCTTTGCATATTCTTACTTTTTAGCTCTTAGCTCAATGCTTTTCCTTTTTCATGTTTCCGCAACAACCCCAAACTTGAACATTTAACAATACCATACAAGATCTTCTACTTAACTCAAGGTAAAGATTTTCAATCAAGGGTTTTCAGTGTATGTTCAAGGCTAAGGGTTCAAAGGATGGAACACAAAGTGTTCTCTTTAAGTGGGCTAACTTTATGAATTTGGCCAATAAAAAGGGTTCCAACAAACGGCCTTGATCATATGATGCAAAACAAGCAATTGATTCAATGATAGAAAACCTGGGCAAAATCATTCATGCTTTCAAAGTAATAGCATTCAACAATAACAACTCTGGAGCTCAAAACCTCACATATAAGCTCATTCACATTTGACATACACATCCTGCTTAATTTCACAATCACAATCATGATATCATGCATTTGTGAATCTCCTGTATAAGCATTTTAATGTGCACATCATCTCAACATCAATTAATCATAAGCATCATTCAAGCATTACTTATCACACAATCAACGTTAATAGCAAACCATCATAATAAACCAGGTGTTCAATAGAGTACATCAACCCTAATCTAAAAACAAAAACAAATAAGTTCAAAAAACTTAAACCACAAAAGCATAATCATATGATAGCATTCATCAGTAAATGCTATCTCAGCTCCTCATCAGTCTGAGCTGTCCTCTGTATCTTCCTCCTCTCCTTCTTCTTGGATCTTATAGTCTTGATTCTTTTAGCATGATGAGGAGGCCATCCCTGCATCAAACTTAATTCACAAAACCAAAAGATACATTGTTAAGCATTAGTAAACCACAATGAAGAAGTCAACCCCTTCAATGATGCTCTCTCCCAACCCCAAACTTAGATGGAAAACTAGTGAGAACGTGAGTGGAAGGGAGATTTTCTCAAGAGGGAAGAGGGAAAAGATGTGGAGAACCTTGGAAAAGGTATGTAGGAGTGTGTGTGCAGAGAAGAGCCTGAAAATAGAAGCTTATGTGCAGCTTAGGGTATAAAAATACCCTAATGGGCTTGGGTCCCGCTAAGGGGAACTAAAGCCCATCTGCGAGAATGCCGCTCAGCGGTAAGTTGCCGCTCGGCGACATTTTCGTGAAGTGCTCTTCTCCTTCTTTTCTTATCCTACGTGCCTCCTAGACATGCCCCTCACTGGTTCCTTGCAATTCAATGCTTAAAATAATTATGCAAACCCTAACTAAAATAAAACAAACAAAAACAATCAATCAACTGGGTTGCCTCCCAGGTAGCGCTTGTTTAACGTCACGAGCCTGACCCAAAAATCCACCAACACCCATCAGTAGGTGTTTCAAACTTACCAACACCCATCAGTAGGTGTTACAGACTTACCAGCACCCATCAGTAGGTGCAAAATTTTCTCACCAACACCCATTAGTAGGTGTTACAAACTTAGTATCCTTCAGTAGATACTTAACCACCTAGCATCCTTCAGTAGATGCTGTATCCAACAAAATATTTACAAAATAATGTCCACAAATTAAAAGTTACAAATCCAAATCAAAAGTTTTTAAATCCACTGGGTTGCCTCCCAGCAAGCGCTCTTTTAACGTCATTAGCTTGACCCAGTAAAGCTCAAGTTCCATCTTCTTTATAGTTGATGTTGTCAGTCCACCAACTTCTCAGCTGCTTCCTTTGAACTGTTTTGGTTCTTCTAGAATATGGAGACTCTATCTCTATCATCTCCTTTTCTTTAAAGCCCTTTATAACCCACAACTTGTTCTTGATTCTTACAGGTGTGCCAAGTTTGAGTCTTCTTTTCTTCCAGTCTCTAGGAATTTCTTCTCCTTTTCCAATTTCTTCTTCCTTGGGTACCTGAAACAACAAACAATGGTTACCAGAAACCTCAAAATTTTCATCTTTACCTCTAGTTATGGGTGCATCTCGAAATGCAGCTTTATAACTGGCTTCTTCCTCCTTTGCTTGTGTCTCATCTTTGAAGACATCCACCACCACTCTCTCCTCTCTATCCTGGAGTACCACTATACCTTCATTTACATCTATGATAGCCCTGGCCGTTTTCATAAACGGTCTTCCAAGTATGATAGGTATTTTCTCAGTTTCCATCTTCATCACCACAAAGTCTGCCAAAACCTGAAGTTTGCCAACACAAACTACAATGTCTTCTGCAATCCCACATGGCTCCTTTGAAGATCCATCGGCCATTACTAAATTAACCTTTACAGGTTTCATTTTAACATTGCCAATTTGCTCCAGTAAAGAATAAGGTATCAAGTTAACACTTGAACCTAAATCAAGGAGAGCTTTCTTTACCTTTTTCTTCCCTATAGTACAAGGGATAGAAAAACTACCTGGATCTGATGCTTTAGGTGGGAAAGACTCTTCCTTAATAGTTATACACTTTTTTTCCTCATCATCTCTACGTCTCTTCTTTGTAGAGCTTTCTTCATTAGATTTAGTGTAAACTGTAATCTGTTGCAGAATTTGCTCCCAAGGTGCATCATTATCCACCATTTTGAATAACTCTGTGAAGTCCATTGGTTTCCCTTGATGGATTGGAAAAGGAAACGTGCTTTTGCTCTCTATTTCACTTCTCTCTTCTGTATCTAACTCAACTTTCTCATCATCAGCACTCTCTACCACCTTGCACTCTTCTCTGGGGTTAACCTCAGTATTAGCCCCAAAGTTTCTGTTTGGCCTTTCTTCCAATTGCTTGGTAATCTGACCCATTTGAATCTCCAAATTCGTTATAGCAGCTTCAGTGCTCTTTTGAGAAGATTCAGTTTTCTGAATGAATTGCTGAAGAGTTTCTTCCAACCTAGTTGATCTTTCATTAAGCATAGATAACTGTTGCCACAAGGTTGGTTGCTGCTGCTGCTTATTATATTGATTAGCTTGCCCAGTTTGTCCTTGACCAATGCTTGGATGTGGTTTCCAACCCTGATTATAATTCCCTTGACGGTATGGAAATTGATTAGCCATGAAGTTAACATCCTCCACGGCTTCCACAGGAAAAGCACATTGGCCATTGATATGATCACCCCCACATAATTCGCACAACTGGGTTTGTACCTGTGCAGCAGATTTTAACTCTTTGGGTAATAGAGCAAGAGTTTTGGTCAGAGTTTCCAGCTGTTGAGTTAGAATTTTATTCTGGGCTAGCAAGGCATCATGTGTTTGTAATTGAAGAACCCCTTTTTGTTGCATAGGAGCTCCTCTTTCAGTGTGCAGCTCATTATCACTAGTAGCCATGTTTTCTATAATTTCAGTTGCTTCCTCTGGAGTTTTCCATTTAATATTGCCTCCTGCTGAGGCGTCCAGCATCATCTTGGTTTGTGAACCAAGCCCTCCAAGGAAAGTTAAGACTACTTCTTGATCTTCAAAGCCATGCGTGGGAGTTTTACGTAACAAGCTTTTATACCTGTCCCATGCATGCCCCAGTGATTCTTCCATGCCTTGCTTGAATGAAGAAATCTCTTGCTTTCCTTTAGTCACCTTAGATTGTGGGAAGTATTTATTTAAAAATTTTGTGACCACTGCTTCCCACTCTGTGAAACTTTCTTCTGGAAAAGAGTTCAACCAAAGCTTAGCATTGCCTCCCAATGAGAAAGGAAACAAGCTAAGTTTGATTGCTTCGTCTGGCACCCCATTAATCTTGACTGTGTTGCAAATCTCATTAAAGGTAGTGAGGTGCTCATATGGGCTTTCATGAGATAACCCATTAAATTGATTACTCTTCACCAGTTGAATCAGTACTGGTTTGACCTCCATATTGGCTGCATTGACTCTAGGTCTAGCTATGCTGTTAAAGTGTTGAGGCCCAGCAATATTGGTGTAGTCTGCAAGAGTTCTTCTACCATTATTGTTCTCCATACTTCCTATGCTATGAACAGAACCTTGTGGTGATGATTGTAAGAGAGTTTCTGGAGAAGGGAAAAGTTCTCTAGATGTTCTGATTCTTCTCCTCCTTCTACTCTCGTCTAGACCTTCAAGAAGAGGTTTTGTTGTTTTCTTACTCCTAGTTCGAATTGCCTCCTGCATACACAAGAAAACAAAACCCTAGAAAATATTTGTTAGCACAAAAAGATATAAGAGAAGATATATATTCAAAAGATAAGAAGATAAAAGATTCAGAAGATAAGAAGATAAAAAATTCAGAAGATAGAAAGATAAAAGATTTAAAAGATAAAAAGATAAAAGATTCAAAAGATAAAAGATAAAATAAAATAAAATCTAATCTAAAAATAAAATAAAATAAAATCTAATCTAATCAAATAAAATAAAATCAAATCAAATCTAATCTAATAAAAACCGAAAAATAAAAACAGAAAATAAAAACAGAAATTTAAAATTAAAGTCAAAGATAATCAATAATCACACAAATTAACCAGTTAAACCACGAGTCCCCGGCAACGGCGCCAAAAACTTGATGGACAAATTTATGATCACCAAAATATGATGTCACAAACTTGTTTCACAATCGGCAAGTATGACCGAATCGTTCAAGTAATAAACTTGGTAAGACCAAGTATCGTTCTCCCAAAGGACTCACGGCCAAGTTTAGTTGTGTGGTTTGTTGATTAGCTAAGACTTAAGAACGAAATATTTGGAATTTAATATGCAAGACAGAAAATAAACATGTATGCATGAGTTTTGATCAATGGCAAAAGCAAAAGATAAACACTTTCAATGAATTATATGAATGAATATGTTGTTGGGGGTCAATTTCATCTCATCCACTCTCATATGTTTTAGGAATTCAACATTCAAATCATCATTGTTAATGCCACTCTCTAAAGTACCTTTCTAGAAGGCTTCTCCCTAATCACGAGTTCATACAATTCCTAGCATTCCTAATGATCAGTTCATAAGTTCAGGAGCTTAACGACAACCAACATAATATTGGGAGAAATTCCCCGGATCTAGACTTCCCCGTACGTGCCCGTATCGACAAAACCAATAATCATGCATCGAATGAGTTAAACCATGCAAGCATTAAGCAAAGAGGAAAAACCCTAACTAATGATGAAAGAAAGCATAAGTCTTAATTAAAAGATGCAAGCATAAATTCCATATATGAGAGCTTCAAGAGATTACATTGATTCCCCAACAAACATACAAGGTTTAGTTCACCATATTCATGGTGAACCTAGATGAATAACAATGAAAGAATGAAAGAATAAACCCTAAAAAGGTGAAGAGGTAGCCTGAGCATCCAAGATCCTCCTTCAAAGGGGTGGAAGAGAAAGTGTTTGCCTCGTTTCTGCCAAAGATACTAACTCTAGGACGTGCAAGTCCTTATATACTATTTTAGAATTACAAAAGATCTAAGCCCAAGCCCATAAAAGTGCCAGAAAACGAGTCCAAGCCCATTATTAAGACTGGCGCTCAGCGGTAAATACCGCTCAGCGGTGACTACGCTTCCCTTTTCTTCCCCTCAGCGGCCAGTTTGCCCCTCAACGGACCTCCCATGACCTCCTGAGTGCCGCTCAGCGGTAAAATGCCGCTGAGCGGTGCCTTCGGCTTCTCCTTTTGCACTCTTTGCTTCCTTTTCTGATTCCATCTCTCTCATTCTTCACTCTTTTCACTAAATTCACCTTAAAACCTGCACAAAAACACTTAAATCAAGCATAAACCTGTCCAGCTCTCATATTTATGAAAATATAGATAAAAGCATGATTTCAAGCTAGTTTTTAAGTCTAAAGGTTGCTTTTAGTATCAGTTTTAAGCATGAAAATAACAGTTTTTCAACTATTATCACATACTCAATCTTGTAAGCCATCAAATTTGTACTTAACTACCATAATTATTTTATTGGTATTTAAGTGTTCTTCTTCTTACAAATTCCGTTTGTACATTTAGGTCCACCCCTTCACTGCATTTAGGCAAAACCACTACCTCAATATTACGCATCGCTCTATAGTCAAGGTATTTCCAGCTCAAGTTTCTCCTCCTACAATTGACCTTGTTAAGGAGACACCAAAACCTGTCATTCGACTTCCTATGTGGGCAGAGAAGGAACTCAATGTGGATGACATCCTCCGCAAATTTGTACGTCCATCTGACCAACCATCAACGTCCAATCAAGCAGACAACCAATAGTGGGTTTAGGATAACTGTAATTTTATATGAACACCATTATAAGTATTTCATGGATAACTGTAATATTTCAAACGTACAATGTATTATTTTGTTGTGTATGTTGTGTACTTGAATCTCTATTAATGGTGTGTTATAATGAATTTATTTATGTCATACAAAAGTTTTGAAGTTAATTGCTACCTTATTTTTCCCACCACTGAAACACCTGCACCAGCCTCAGACAGGTGCAGATTTGCCTAAAACTCAGCTTTTTTTCCAATGGTGACCCCTGTTCACCTGACTGAGTACCTGTGTTGGACTTTCTGTACAAATTCCCATTTTCTCTCGGGTAATCGTTTACAGGGATCCTGTAAACGATTACCAGACCATTTTTTCAACACTCTGAGTCATTCCTTGCACAGCTTGCTCATCCAACTGATGACGGGTCACCCCACACTCCTTGGACTCACATCACATCACCAACCACCCTCTCCCACCACTGAAACACCTGGACCGGCCTCAGACAGGTGCAGAAGTGCCTAAAACTCAGCTTTGTTTCCAATGGTGACCCCTGTTCACCTGACTGAGTACCTGTGTTATACTTTCTGTACAAAATCCATTTTTGTCTCGGGTAATCGTTTACCAGAATGCTGTAAACGATTACCAGACCCTTTTTTGAACACTCTCACTCATACCTTGCACAGCTTGCTCATCCAACTGATGAGGGGTCACCCCACACTCATTGGACTCACATCACATCACCATCCACCATCTCCCACCAGTGAAACACCTGCACCAGCCTCAGACAGGTGCAGAAGTGCCTAAAACTCACCTTTTTTTCATATGGTGACCCCTGCTCACCTGACTGAGTACCTGTGTTGGGCTTTCTGTACAAATTCCCATTTTCTCTCGGGTAATCGTTTACAGGGATGCGGTAAACGATTACCAGAGGCTTTTTTCAACAACCTCACTCATCCCTTGCACTGCTTGCTCCTCCAACTGATGAGAGGTCACTCCACACTCCTTGGACTCACATCACATCACCAGCCTCAGACAGGTGCAGATTTGCATAAAAGTCAGCTTTTTTTCCAACGGTGACCCCTGTTCACCTGACTGAGTACCTGTGTTGGACTTTCTGTACAAATTCCCATTTTCTCACGGGTAATCGTTTACCAGGATGCTGTAAACGATTACCAGGTCCTTTTTTCAACACTCTGAGTCATTCCCTTGCACAGCTTGATCCTCCAACTGATGAGGGGTTACCCCACACTCCTTGGACTCACATCACATCACCAGCCACCCTCTCCCACCACTGGAACACCTGGACCAGCCTTACACAGGTGCAGATTTGCATAAAAGTCAGCGTTTTTTCCAATGGTGACCCCTGTTCACCTGACTGAGTACCTGTGTTGGACTTTCTGTACAAATTCCCATTTTCGCTCGAGTAATTGTTTACCAGGATGCTGTAAACGATTACCAGCTCCTTTTTTCAACACCCTCACTCATCCCTTGCACAACTTGCTCCTCCAACTGATGAGGGGTCACCCCACACTCCTTGGACTCATATCACATCACCAGCCAACCTCTCCCACCACTGGAACACCTGCACCAGCCTTAGACAGGTGCAGATTTGCATAAAAGTCACTTTTTTTTCCAATCGTGACCCCTGTTCACCTGACTGAGTACCTGTGTTGGACTTTCTGTACAAATTTTCATTTTCTCTTGGGTAATCGTTTACAGGCATGCTGTAAACGATTACCAGAGCCTTTTTTCAACACCCTCACTCATCCCTTGCACACCTTGCTCCTCCAATTGATGAGGGGTCACCCCACACTCCTTGGCCTCACATCACATCACCAGCCACCCTCTCCCACCACTGAAACACTTGCACCGGCCTCAGGCAGGTGCCGAAGTGCCTAAAACTCAGCTTTGTTTCTAATGGTGACCCCTGTTCACCTGACTGACTACCTGTGTTGGACTTTCTGTACAAATTCCCATTTTCTCTCGGGTAATCGTTTACAAGGGTGCTGTAAACGATTACCAGACCCTTTTTTCAACACTCTGACTCATTCCCTTGTACTGCTTGCTACTCCAACTGATGAGGGGTCACCCCACACTCCTTGGACTCACATCACATCACCATCCACCCTCTCCCACCACTGAAGCACCTGCACCCGCCTCAGGCAGGTGCAGAAGTTCCTAAAACTCAGTTTTTTTTCCAATGGTGACCCCTGTTCACCTGACTGACTACCTGTGTTGGACTTTCTGTACAAATTCCCATTTTCTCTCTGGTAATCGTTTACAAGGGTGCTGTAAACGATTACCAGACCCTTTTTTCAACACTCTGACTCATTCCCTTGCACAACTTGATCCTCCAACTGATGAGGGGTCACCCCACACTCCTTGGACTCACATCGCATCACCACCCACCCTCTCCCACCACTCAAACACCTGGACTGGCCTCAGACTGGTGCAGAAGTGCCTAAAAGTCAGCATTTTTTCCAATGGTGACCCCTGTTCACCTGACTGAGTACCTGTGTTGGACTTTCTGTACAAATTCCCTTTTTCTCTCGGGTAATCGTTTACAGGGATGCAGTAAACGATTACCAGAGCCTTTTTTCAACACCCTCACTCATCCCTTGCACAGCTTGCTCCTCCAACTGATGAGGGGTTACCCCACCGTCCTTGGACTCACATCACATCACCAGCCTCCCTCTCCCACCACTGAAACACCTGCACCTGCCTCAGACAGGTGCAGATTTGCCTAAAAGTCACCTTTTTTTCCAATGGTGACCCCTGTTCACCTGACTGAGTACCTGTGTTGGACTTTGTGTACAAAATCTATTTTTCTCTCGGGTAATCGTTTACCAGGATGCTGTAAACGATTACCAGACACTTTTTTGAACACTCTGAGTCATCCCTTGCACTACTTCGTCCACCTACTCATCACGGGTCACTCCACACTTCTTGCGTTCACATCAATCACCAACACCCATCTCCCCACTCAGAACTTGATCAAATCCTTCCCATTAATTACCATTAATTTTAGTGAAAATGGTCTCGTACTTTTCAAATTTTTATTATAATGCTGCATTCATTTTTCAATCACTAATTTTGTCATTATAACAAACACAAACACAAAGTAAAAACAATTCATTTCGAAATCCAACCACTAATCTTATTACAAACACATACTGTACATTGTCAAATAACATTAGGTACATATTTGAACATCTTATACATGTCAAAATTTGATCATTTCTAAGCAATCCTAAACAATGCCGTATAGTTGTAGGGCTTCCATTCTTCTTATGTTCTCGTTGTCTAGGATCCAGTCACACACATATTTCTTTCTAATCCCAAGTAGCTCCTCCTGAAACCAACATTTTCCACATTAGAAACCAGCACATACAAGAATATTATCAAACACACAGTTCCAACTTACAGTTGTATATTGAGGCATGCTTTTCCCGTTGTATTTTTCATCTCCATCCCAGATTTCCATTGCTTTCAACATTATGACTCCACAATCATGTCTGAAATAATATACCCACAACATCAAATTACTTTTGCCCATATACATCACAATATAATCCGGCAGTACAGTTGAAGAAACTTACAAGTTTGGTTGGGATGGGATATTTGCTTGTTTAACAGTCAAAGGACCAATACTACCTTCCGGTGTATTCATCAAGATGCAAAAAAACCGTGCCATATTTTCAGCCTACCAGTTAACAAATACAATAAATACTTAAACAATACAGGGTTATGTCATAATCACACGGTAATCAACAATGAAAGATGTCGAATCTTACAACGGCTGTGTCTATCCTTTTGCGGTCTCTGATCCCCTTACCCAATGAGTCAATCACAAAAATCTCTAATGACCTCAATTTCACTGAATAACACCACCAATGATCAGCGTGGACAAATGGCAGAAACAACTACAAACAATATAAACAATTTCAGTAACACATTTACAACCAAAAGTCGACAAAATTTGCAAATTCAAGGTTACTCACAAAGTCCGCTGTGGCTAAGTCTCCAAGTCCAAAATGATCGGAACGCAAATAACTGTTATAGTTATGAAGCGTGAATACATGGCGATTCTGTGGACGTTTCCTATAATCTGTAAGAATATGGTGCTGTGGACAATTTCAAAATCATCAATAAAAAATCGATCAAAAATACTTTCTTCAATCATAAATATGATACAATATCAAATTTTATTTACCGAGTATAACGGACTAAAATGAATCCTCTTAACAACACCGCACAGCCTTTTCTCAAAGTACATAAAGATCGTACAAGCAAATAACACCACCTACACAATAAAAAATTTTCACATTACTAACATAAACTAAAACATGAAACACAACCAAATGTGACAATACTAACCATGTATCAACGTATTTCATCGGGGCCAAAGTGTCAAATGAAGTCGTGCTCAAGCTTTGTCCAATTATCTCGCTTACAACCCTAAACATACAAATATTAGTCAATCACAAACAATACATATTCGTCAACCACAACTACAATTCATACCATATACCTGTATACGCTCATCTCTCTGACGCTGACTGCTGTATACAATTGGTCTACATCAACAGTGGTGCTTGGATCACCAACAAAACTACGCAATAGGGGTATAAACAATGGCACGACCTCCCCTTGTTCTTCATCACCATCATCATCTATTTCAATAAAATTAATGTTACCAACAGTTCTTGAAACTATCTCCTCTTCATGTGCGGTTTTATCCTCCCCTCTTACTTCAGTATGTGCACCTAGGGGGTCATGAACTGCATTACCATCACCTTCTTCTTCAAATCCACAATCGGGACGAACTTCAACCTCTTCGTCTCCCCCAACTTCAGCCTTCTCCTCACCTCCAACTCCATGTCCTTCATCAACTCCACCACCAACCTCTTCATCAGTGCCACATGCATCTGCTTCATGAAAGATTGGAGTTTGATAAATTTCAAATAACTCCCTAGTAAGAACTCCAATCTTGGCATTCAATGCTCTGATATCTTCATTGTTTTTCCTCAATCTCTCCTCCGCACCTGCTTCCCATGTCCCGTCATCAGAGCTTTCGCCATCATCATCATCTTTGTCAACCTTGGATCCTTCACCCAAGGATCCTTCACTCATCCCTCCGTCATCCATGTTGAAAGCTGCACGGATTTCCGGCCTATGACGATCTTCCTTTCGTACATACCACTCCATATTTAACTGCACCAATAGCACACAACAAATTCAGACAAAATAGACAATCCATTTTAACGTACAAAATAACGAAAAACAAAACACTTACATCTCCGGTCATAAAAATATGTTCAATTTTTTCGGTCCTTGATTTAAACGGGAACCATCGCATTATGCGCGGGAAAAACCTGTGCGAAGGATGACCATGCAAAGAAAGTCTTTCAACCGCCCAAGCCTACAATATCATAAAATCATTTCATCAAACAGAATTCACAATGTTCTGCACTACATCAAAATAGTGAACTACATATCATATTACCTGCAACAGTGCCACATTGCCACTAAGAGTGAGTGACTGGGGGATACCTGCTCCCATAATTTTCTTCTTACATTTATTTAAATTCTCTACAATATGTTTATGTACACCGGTGCACCAATCATATAGACACAAACGGTCTAAGTCATCTAACACTGCAAAAGGCATGTTACAAACATGCCTTCATTTCCTAGGGAAATAGAAAACAACCAAACAAACTAATATATATAACCTACACACTACATCAACATCAATGATTTTATCATGAACAATGACATTAAACATGTCCGTCAAGTCATTCAAACTGATGGTTTTTGATTTGAACATTTCACCAACCAATCCACCAACTACTTCATCAAAGGGAATCTCTAAACTACCTATTTCTAAACCTATGCTCATGAACACATCAATAACTCTAAACGGCACCAACTTTTGACTTACTCTAAAACTGTTATCATTCCCAACCCACCTGCAAACCATAACCTTCAATAATTTCAAATTCACCTCCACAGGGCTTTGAATATTCAAACACCACATAAATGGTGTCATCCTAATCCGATCCACATGACACTGTCGTAGTAAACGATTCATTTCAATTATGATCGATGAATCTATCGAGATAATAAGTCGCCACTACAAAAAAATCATAAAAATTTATTACTAACTACAATTCATACGATAATTAAATAATATATAAACACAAAATTTAATTTTTTTCTTACACTTGCTTTTTTCCCTTCCATTGAAACGGCCCTAACAAGATAACATTCCACACTCAGTTATATCATTCAACTTAATGAAAACCAAAAACACAGTGTAAAACACAATGTCAGGGCTCGCCCATTTTTACTTACACCAATAAAAACGGATACCACTGCTCCACGACCTCCTCCACCAGACGCGAAATGCACAACAAAACAACCACACCCGCTTTCCGAATGCCAAAATGGAAGGGTTTCTCTATGGACGACAGACCCACACAAAGGATGGAAGGGTTCAACGCTGTGGGTAGGGTAAAGATGGAACACACAGCCACAGAGATCCTCGAAGGTTTCAACGCACATTTTGAAGAAGGAGGAGAGAACGAAAGCGAGGATGGAAGCTTCGAAGACGGACGACACAGCGAGAGAGAAGACGGACGACACAGCGAGAGAGCGACACACAAGATGGAAGGCTTGAACGAACGTCTTTCCCACCCTAAACCGCCAAACCCAAATCTTAAAATTTTAACCTGGAAATCCCAAAATATCCCTCGCCCCGTAACCCTTTCTCTGGTTTATTTTCAAATTACTGAGCCAATGCAGAGCTGCCACGTGCCGTTGTCAAATCTGTGTCAAAATTTCGTTGTCCAAATAACATTTTCCTTCCCAGAAACCCCATTTTTCATTCCCTTTTTCCCAGATCCACGTTCAACAGCACAATTCAACAACCACTCATAGAGATTCATACACCACAAAGTCACTCTAAATATAAAATTTATTCATCCACGGCAGTATATTATTTATTTCAGTACACGCATAGTTCATACAATCCAGAGAAAAGGATCTAGCTCCCCTTACCTCTTGAAGACTTCCTTAGTGAATCTTGAATCTATCTTCCTCAAGATTTTACAGCTGCAACTCCGACGATCTCCGCTTCACCTCTCCCAGATCTGGAGCAAGCCTCTTCACTCCTTCATATGCAGAACCCAACACCTCCTTGAATCTATGGTTTCATCCCTTTTTAAGAGAAGGGAGAATTGGGCACTCCACTTGGTTGGATGGATATGAGCCCTCTCCCTCCATCCCTCAGTGCCAAACTCATTTATGAAGAAAATGATGAAGATTCCTGGTGGTGGTTGAAGCACTTCAGAGTGGAGAGACCCACCACCCACCAGCTACTGTTTCCACTTCTTTGCTGGACTTGGAGCCCTTCTCCCATCAAAACGTGCAGCTGCCCCCCCTTCCCCACTCCTTCTTTTTAAAAAAAAGACGCACGGTCCTTACATTTGTCCATTTAAAAACATTATTATCTGCTTTGCACTCTTTTACACACTTGAACTTACATGATTTTATTTCCAACCTCGAAACAATGTTCTTTCTCGATAATATAAATTGAGATTAAGTTTTTTTTTCTTCCGATTAAATTAAGATATTTTCCACTTTTTCTATGTTATTTTTTTCTTCTTCAAAACTTTGGTTGAAAATGTCCTCTTAAAAAATACTTTCATAAACATTTTTCTTTATTTATTACATTCTACAAAGTATTTTACAACACACACCTAGATTTCGAAAACTTATTTTAAGAAATACATTTCGAAATCTACACAGTAGAAGAGCATTTTTGAATAATCTTCGCTTTAAAATTCGAAATACACTTTTTGGTACATTCCGTAAAATACATTTTTAAAACATAAAGAAAATTCGAATATAAAGAGAGTAATTTAAAAAAGTATTTTTAAAATATTTTTATCCATTTGTTATTTCAAGATGTACTTTATAAAAAGACATTTTTAAAAAAAATTAATTTTGATAATTGGAATTAAAAAAGTGAAAATAAGGTTCAGTACATAATTTTAAATAACATAATTAAAAAATGTAGATTATTGAAGCCTTTAAGTTTTATAATTTGCATTAATTTATGAGAACAATTAAGATGAAAGTACAAAACAAGGGTGCATTGGATTATAGGAATTGAACACATTTAATTACACTAACTCATGCATCTTACTGAATTAACCAAGCCAAACAATATACTTGATTATAATTATTACTAGATACCGCATATCACTTAAATATAAGGAAAAATGATAAAATGCTAATACCTGAAAGGATAATATAAGGGGAAATAATTGATTAAGTTCTACTAACCCGTTTTTTTTAAAAATAAAATATAAAATAAATTAAAAGTTAATATTTTTATGTTATATTATTTTAAGAATATAAATATATATTAGTGTTGTAGTTTAAACCATTATCATTATAAATTAAATTTTATTTTTTATTTATAATAGAATAATATGATTTGTAAATATAATATTATTTTAATTTATTTGATTGAAAACATTAATTAAAAATTAAAAAAATTTTATATAATTAAATATGCTTTAAATATGGATAAACGAATTTTAAAAATAATTAAAAAAATTTTAAAAAAAATTAGCAGGCTAGGCTGTCCCTTAATTCCATAAAACTGGATTTTACTTTTCGCAACGCAGTAGATCAATTCTGAAATTTCTTTTTCGAAAGACAGTTAACACAATCCTGTTCCGGATCAAAATTTTCGGAAGCTTGTGATGAGGTGCAGGTAGAAATTTGATGGGATGCACGAAGAAACACCGATCACCATGCATTTTTATCCCCATTCGTGTGCGTGTCTTGTTTGAGAACGTTCCGACGCATCTATAGCACTGGAGAGAAGGATTTGTGGCAGAGCATCGTTCACAGCGGCTAGGTAAGAATTTTTTTTTATGCATGAAGAAAAGCCCAAAAGGGTGTTGGTTAATGCGTTCACGAAGCTCTCAATTCGAGTTTGAATTCTAATAGGGAGAGTCTAATTTTTGTTCACTGTAGAAGCGACACCTTCAAGTGTTTGTTAAAATGCCAGAGAAAAACTCTTATGTACCCAGTCAATTCCTCACCCCACGAAGGTCACCGAGGTTCCTCCCCCAACTAAACCACACCACTCTCAACCCCAAATCTGCCGTCGTTTTCGTAAATAAATCCAATGAGTTGGGTTGAGAATATCATCATTTAAAATTTGAAATTTAAAGTTTAAAATTTAAAATTTAAAATGATGATATTTAACAAAGAAAAAAAAACATAAATATGGGAAGTCTGAGTCTTGGGTCCTGCGTAATTTAGGGTTTGTGCCGGTGTGACTTTATTTCACTACTTTTATTAGTTTCAGCACGACAACGAAGATAGAACCAAATAGAATCCTAAGTGGAAGAGTAAGAAGCATCATCCATAAGAGAATCTCAGCATAAGAGAATCTCAGCATAAGAGAAGGAAAATCCCTGATTGAAAAATGGAAGTAGAGACAGAGACTATGGTGGAGAAGAGGGAGATAATCAACAACGTGATGTGTCTTTTGACAGACCCAGATGGAACTCCCTTGGGCTCTCCCATGTACCTACCTCAGAATGCTGGCCCTCAACACCTCAATCAGATTGTTAATAAGCTTCAAAACAATGTAAGCAAGTCCCTTTATTCTTCTCAAATTCTATTTTACATTTTGTTTATTATTTATAACATTGAGCGATTATCTATGCTTTCATTTTAGGAAGAGAAGTTTCCGTATGCTTTCTATATATCAGATGAGGAGCTCATTGCACCACTTGAAACATACTTGCAGAAAAACAAAGGTTAGTCATGTTTGTTTACAATAAATTATTTCTTTTTCCTTCTTAATTCGTTGTAAATTCACTTATTTACTTGCTTTTAACACATTTTGAGAAAAAAAATCTTCATCTTTCTAAAGAATTGATACAAAGAATTACGCACTTGTAATGATGTTTTTCTTTTCCTTTGCAATGTTACTTTAACACTATTCCAGTCTCGGTGGACAAGGCTTTGCCTATAGTTTGTCAACCTCAAGCTATTTTCCGGATTCGTCCTGTGAATCGTTGTTCTGCAACTATTTCTGGTATGTGAGACATATTGTGTATTTTCCCATTCGTAGTGGCACAATGTTGTATTGTGCTTGCTAAACTGTGAGAGATAACAGTGTGGTTTGGATGTTGATGATTATTGTAGCACAAGTTTGTGTTATTCTTTGAATTTTCTGGAATTCATATTTTTCCGGTTGTTTATATTTTTAGGTCATGCCGAAGCTGTACTTAATGTTGCCTTCAGTCCCGATGGACGACAACTGGCAAGTGGTTCTGGTGATACCAGTGTTCGATTTTGGGACTTGACCACTTAGACACCATTGTACACTTGCAAAGGTTTGACATTTAAAAACGTTAAGTTGTTCTTGGTATCTGCTAATTAAGTACAAGAATATAAATGATCAATTTAACTAAATGGTAAAAGGAGTTAGAATTAATTGAAGGTTCTCGATGAGAAGCAGTGTGTTACTGCTAAGGGGAATGTTCATGCTATTAAATCTGGATCATGATGGAATTCTAAGCTGGCAAAGAATAGTGGGAGGGTGGGGGTTATTGCAAAGGAATGAGAAAATAATAAGAGGGAAGGATAGGGACTGTGAAGGTTGGGAATTATAGTATTGGGAGAATTACAATGGTCTACTCTGCTGTAAAGAGCTATTCTTTATCCTTCCTTATTAAATTAATATCAATTTCTATAGTTTCATAATGTTTCGGCAATTTTAGCGAGTCATATATAGCATTATAGCTGTTTACATTTTATGCAGGACATAAGAACTAGGTACTTTGTATTGCATGGTCATCGTCGTTGCCGCATTATGTTCTTTGGCGCGACGTGGTTTTCATTATCTCACCATCCAAAATTTTGAAATCAAAAGCCATATCTCTTCTCTGTGTTTGTGACCTTGGGTTTTAATATTTTTTTAAATCATCTTTGATAATGGGTCTGTCATTTTTTGTTTGTGAGCTGTTTAATGTCATGTTCAAGCATCTAGACTGGAAGAAATATGAGTTATGAGTGTGTTGTGGTGATGAGGCAGAGTTCAACTTGGTTTTGAACTCAATTTTGAGGAAGTGAACTAGTGAAAATTTGAGGAAGTGAACTAATGATAAACAGGGTAAGCTTATGTAATTTAATTTATTTAATCACAACATACAACATATAACGAAACCAACAACGACCACATCATAATTCACACATCGATAGTCGATACACAGTTGCGAGCTACCATCCTTCTTCTTCATATGTATAATACACGAAATTCATTATATTCCATCTTGGTTTCTCTCTTCTCAACATGGTAATACAGCGGTATCATCCTTGTGACCTGATTTGTCACTAATCCTTTCAATAACTGTATAACAAATTTACATAACATTGATTCAAAATAAAACATCGAAATCCTTCCAGATTGAAATAGAAAAATACCAATAGGTAGCTACATCTGATGAGAAGATATTATCAAAACACTAAATGAAGAAAAAAGTTACACCAGATCCGAAATAGGGGTCATGCATAACAAAAACCATGTTAAAAAATAAACATGCAGATGAAAAGTTCAACTGAAAAGGGCTGAGGCTCACCTTAAGTTCACAGATTAGTTTCCCTTGTGTGGTTTCCCAGACTTTGATAGTACAATCCTGAGAACTGTAATAAAGCAACACAGATAGGCTCCAAGCAGTAAATAGAATTACAGAATGATAATTAAGACATTAACTTAACCAAAACAAGGGAAAAGCCAACTACAGGCATCAGTAAACACTAGGATCAGTTCAGTTAAAGTACGGAAAATAAAATCTCTTGAGATAAAAACGTGAGTTAAAATCATAAAATGAGAATTGAACCAAAATGAATTTATATTTCCAGTCTAACAGGGGGAATGCAGGGATATGTAAACTATGACAATGAGCACAAATAAAAATCCCGACTAAACTTCACAGAAACTAGGACGAGGTAAAGAGAGAGAAAATTCCCAGTATAAATCACACCATCTCAACCCCATTTTACACATGTTATTGCAAGTGTGTGGCCACTAAGGCACATAACACATTTCTTTAAAGAAACATCCCATATACGAGCATCCCCATCTTTGCTGGCACTTACAAAGCGACAACATGGAGAATTCAGGTGGACAGGTTCCCAAGAGATACCAGTAATCCATTTCTTGTGACCCTATATTTAAGAATAATTTGAATTATATTATCAAAGAAACACATCATATAGAATTCATGACACAAAAACCCTTATACTAATATTTGTTTAAAAGTAAATAGTTAACAAACCAAATAATAGTTGAAATATGTAACTGTTAAACTGATTTTTGTCGCCTAAAATCAGAACAAAATCTGAGCCCCACTAATGTAGCATAGGGCAACCAGAATATCAATCCTAGGACTCAACAAAATTAAGTTTTAAAATGTAGAGTTAAGTCTTGTATTTATTTACTAATTATTTACTTACTAACTACTACTAAACAGGTGGGGACATTTAAAATGAAAACACAGAAATTAAAAAATTAAGAAAAGCGAAACTATAATCTATTTTAAAATAAAAGAAGGAAGAAAATAAAGAAATAAAACCTAAGCTAAAGTAATGAAGAGATTAAACCTATTTATATCCAAAACAAAACCTATATACTAAAACTGGAACAAAATCAGAAATAAAACCAAATTGAAAAGAACTTAAAACTCAAGATTGAAAAACATCATATCAACAAGAATGTAAAGGCTGAAACAGAAGTAAAGCAGATCATAAATTCTAAAATACTCAAAGTAAACAACTGGAACATCAAAACTCAAATTGAACTTCAACTATCACTATCAAAAGCAAAGACAGAATTGATTTCATAGGTGAATGTACATTGATATGAATAAAAGAGTGCTTAGAGTTCTCAAGAAGACATCATGATAATGTGAATCCCAATCCAGGGTATTCTAGTTCATATTTCAGAACTTTAATTTGACTCTTTCCACTCATTTTTCCAATCAAGGTTCATTAGCCTATTCATCAATCTAAAATTCACAAACAAATTCAAGAAACACAAATTTGAATCAATTTTTATGCATTGGACTTTTCTCTGTCTCGAGAAGACATCTCGATGAAAAATGCTACATTTAATTCCGAAAGAAATCATAAAATTGCAGAGAATTAGAATCCAAATCATTTTCTCAAAACATAACAATGGCAGAAATCAAGAACACAGAACAATATCAACACAAACGAGAATACGAAATAGAACTTTATTAATATGAAAAGAAGATTACAACTGTACCAGAAGTCACCAATATTCTCGCGACTGTCACTCTCGCAATTGTCTCAGCGAAATCCAGAAACAAGAACAATATCTCTACTCTAAGAAAAGCGTAAAAACCCTAATCTACAGAGCGTCTGAAAATGTATCTCAAAAGTATATGAAGAAGTGTTCTCTATATCTCCCTATTTACATGGTGAAGGCACTTTATATAGGGTCAAAAACGAAAAGAGAAAAGGAAGGGGGAAAAGAAAAATGGGAGAGGGGGAACCTTGCTATGACGCTTCGAGCTTCACCTTGATCCAACGGTCTCCAAAAGCTTTGCTCTTCAAACCCTCCGATCCACTTAAGCTTCGGTCAGCTTCTTCTCTGGCAAGGATCGCGCTCCGGTCACGTCTTCAGCTTCACCAGTCAGGTTCTTCTTTGGGTAAGTGGCGAGAGCTTTTCTTCTCCCTTCTCTCGCACAAGCCCTAACTTAAGTGTTTCTACTCTCTTCCAAATGAATGTGCTTGAGAGAATGTTATTTTCTCAAATGAGCTGCTCTGCAATGACCCCCAAAAGCTGCCTCCATTGAAACTCACCGTTTCACTTAAGCCCATACCAGCATTGGCAGCCCAATTATCCAATCAGCAACAGTCTTCCAATTGCAGCACCATTGTAGTAGGCCAGCGCTGCCTTCAATTTCACTTGCAGCAGCTTAATGTTAAAATAGTGGCCCAAAACAACGGCCCAAATTTAATCCAGCAGCTCATTTCAATTCAACACCTCTCAATCAACTTCTATTATGGCCCAAATGTTGTCCCAATCTGTAAAAAATCAAACAACAATTTAGAAAAAGAAGAGAAATTATGCAATTAAAACAAAACATTTTTATTGAAAGAATTTCAGAAAAATACTAATTTCCTAATTATTAACAAAAGCTAAAAATTACACTTAAAAACCTCTTTTTAACTAAAATTTTATAAAACTAAAGAATTAAGAGAAAAACATAAAACTAATCTAATTCTAAGAAATTAAAAACTAAAGAAATCTAAGAAATGATTTTTAATAGAGAAAAATATGTAAATCTAGAGTGTTATCAGTAACTAATAATAAATAAATGACAATTCATATAGAACATTTCCAGAATAAGGCAGGATGTTCTTTTATTTACTTTTGGAATTAGGGCAAGGAAAGAAGGGGGAAGCTGTGTAACTAGAGTTGTGTAATTCTTATAGCTAAATCAATGTTGCTCCTGCAGCCATTGCTCCATTGCTCACTACTGTTTTCAATATGTACTTCACTACGACAATTTACTATTCAATGTTCAAAGCATCAAGTTTCTCTGTTTGAATCTTCAAATAGTGGAAGTTTGCAATGCTATCAATAAACTTAAATGAAAAATATTTAAGAAAAGAGTAAACAAACTTTATAATGGATGTTTGTATTCGTGATCAAAGATCTTACAGTTAGTGGATTGCCTAATGACTTTCCAGTTTGAGGGTCCCAACAAATAAGTTCACCAGCCTTGTTCCTACTTACAAGATACTTTCCATCCAGTGACCATGCAATACAAAGTACCCAGTTCTTGTGTCCTGCATAAAATGTTAACAGCTATAATGCTATATATGACTCGTTAAAATTGCCGAAGCATTATGAAACTATAGAAATTGATATTAATTTAATAAGGAAGGATAAAGAATAGCTCTTTACAGCACAGTAGACCATTGTAATTCTCCCAATACTATAATTCTCAGCCTTCACAGTCCCTATCCTTCCCTCTTATTATTTTCTCATTCCTTTGCAATAACCCCCACCCTCCCACTATTCTTTGCCAGCTTAGAATTCCATCATGATCCAGATTTAATAGCATGAACATTCCCCTTAGTAGTAACACACTGCTTCTCATCGAGAACCTTCAACTAATTCTAACTCCTTTTACCATTTAGTTAAATTGATCATTTATATTCCTGTACTTAATTAGCAAATACCAAGAACAACTTAACATTTTTAAATGTCTAACTTAACATTTTAAATGTCTTTCGAAAAAGAAATTTCAGAATTGATCTACCGTTTTGGCTCTCTTCAAGCGACCAACAATACAATCAGCAGAAAGACAGTGGACAAGAACGACAAAATAGCACACATCCAAAGCCAAAAAGTAATAATACACCATAAATTAAACTACCAAACAAGGCTACAAAAGAATGCTGAAGAAAACCAGTGAAGAAAACCAACCTGGATGAAGAAAAAAACAAACCAAACAAATGAGTGAGAAAAGGAAAAAGAAAGGAAAGGAAGAAGAAACGAGATGAAGTGAAACGAAAAGGGAGAAGAGAGGAATCCGTGTGAGAGATGGGTGGGGGCGCGCGGAGAAAATAATGAGGAAAAATAGGGTTTTCAAATTAATTAAAAAAATCCTAAATGATAAAAGTAAAAAAGTTTTAACCTAAGGGCAAGCGGAGGAAACATGGTGTAGTGCTGGATGCAGCAACACCCTAAAAGTCGTATATTTGGGCTTTCCGTAAGGCCCATCGGGAATAAAGGCCCAATTTAATCGTAGTCCCTTTGCTAAGTAGAAAAACCTTTTGCCCCCATTGCTGCAACTCATTCGTTTATTCATTTGTCGCCACCACCAGCGAAATCTCATTCCAGTTTTTCTATCATCTCTTCCCACCCCAGGTGCGTTTATTCTCTGGCAGGCACCTTGCTAAAGGGTCGTTGGCAATTTTTTGTTTTGTTTTGTTTTTGTGATTGTCGTTCTTGGTTTTTGCAGATTTTGAAGAAGAAAATGGTGAAGAAGAGAAAGCGCAGTGAGAGTGGTCAAGTTGTTGCACATCCTAAAAAGGAAGATGCTGCTCCAGAGAGACCGATGAGGACCCTTTTGGGTTGGAAGGATAGGAGTCAAGTCACTGATGAAGTAGAAGACAATAACGTTGCTTCACCAATATTTAGGAACAAAGAGAAGGTTTTGGTCACTTGCTCTAGGCGTATCAGTTACAGGTACAACCTAATAAACACCCCATAACTTTTAGTTACAGTTTTTGTTGCTTTTTCGAGTTTGGATTACTCTAATTTTGTGTCTTGATTTGCAAAGTTTAAGGACAGAGAAACCTTGGATAGTGAGTTAGGTTTTGTATATTGTTATGGTATTCGTGGGTGGAGTGATTGTTTTCCATTAATTTGTAGGTACCGACATTTGATGTTGAACTTGGTGTCACTTTTGCCGCATTGCAAGAAGGATAACAAGGTTGAATCAAAAGAAACTAAAGGCGCCACCCTTAATGAGCTTGTTGAGCTCAAAAGTTGTTCTTCGTGTTTATTTTTTGAGGTATTTTATTTATATGCCACAAGGTTTTTTCAGTGCCGTGTTACTTCAATTTAGGATTGATATGTTGTGTTGTTCTCTAGACTAGTATTTGCAATTTTTTTTTGCGCTATTTGGAAAACCTGAAGCATGCTAATGGGTAGGGGAATTCTTTGTTGGTCACAACTGTTGATGCTATTTCAATGAGATGCTGTAGTCGTGAGTTTGAGTCTGGTCAACTTGTTATATTCTATTAGTGTCTTCTCTCATTTTTTATGTATCAATTTCAGTGCAGGAAAGCAAAAGATCTTTATCTCTGGATGGCCAAATGCCCTAGTGGCCCATCTGTAAATTTTTTAGTCAGTGCAGGTATATTCCGATTCAATCATTGTAATGTTAATATAACACTAGTTTGCTTGCTCTGATTATTTAGAGTTCTGATGTCTGTATACTCTAGGCATCACTGGTCATTCTTCCCAGTGAACTATGTCTTTTGTGTTTCTCTCTCTATCTCGACCATTTTTTATATACACTTTTAGTGATTTTCCTTTTTCCTCCTGTTTTTTCAGTTCGTACAATGGAGGAGTTGAAGCTAACGGGAAATCACCGAAAAGGTTCTCGTCCACTTTTGACGTTTTCTGCAAATTTTGAAAAAGATGCACATTGGAAACTGTTAAAGGAGATGTTGTTACAGGTGTGTTGTTGGTTTCTTTCGTTGCAAGTTTTTTCGTTTTTGTCCATCTAGTTCCATCCGATGAAAGATGGATTTCTGTAAACTTATGTTGATAACTCTCATATGTGCACTTTCATATATTAAAGGTTAGCTTGATGATTTCATCTTATTTTTATGATTCGTGATGTTGTACACCATGAATTTCCGGCCAAATTAAGAATTGCTTCATGTGCTTTCTACCAATTTAATTGGAATCTTACATTTTTGTCGTCATATATCTTCCTACGATTTTTTTCTCAATTTATTATGTCTGATCAATGAAAATTCAATTGATGTTATTGTTATGCCCATCTATTTTACATAGTTTATGTCATATATCTGTTTAATGTATATTTTCTGTGTGCAGTTCTCTCTATTTCTGATACTGTTGTTTGTTTACTGTATTTGATAATTTCTAATATACTATTTCTTTCCTTTTGTTTAGATATTTGAAGTACTAAAGGACCATAGAAAGGCTAAGCCCTTCCATGATCATGTTTTTGTTTTCTCAATAGCTGATGACCATATATGGTTCCGGAATTACCAGGTTTGTGTCTGTATTCCAGAATTACCATAGACTATTTTTGCATTAAGACAAAGGTTAAAAAATCCTGGAGATTATTGTTAGGAGCATCTTTTCTGCCTATTTCTATACAAATTAAGTGTATGCATTGTTATTATAAACATGTTTATTGCTCTTTTTAGCCACATGTTAATGATTGAAGTGAAGTTTGGGTCGAGCATTTTTAACCTTTACTCCTTTACTTTCTTATAAACATTACTCAATTATCAACTTATCTATACATTTCAATTTGAAGTTTTAGTTTTTGACAAGACTTAGATAATATATAAAGAATGGTTAACCACAGGAATTTTGAAGATGGAGGATATTTGACCATTATAATGAGTTTAAATTTTATCTACTACCGATGTAAAACATTTTATTTGTAAATACATTAATATGTTCCGCTATGGTATTGTTTTGTAAGCTCAAAGGTTAAACTATGATGCATGTAATGTTTTATTTTATTGATCATCTTTATTCATTTAATTATGGTCAGTCTTACCAGATCAGTGAAGATCAAATCAAGTGGGGATTTTGGTTTGACCTGTGCGTGCCTGCGATAGATGTTATACTCCGTTTTTGTTGGACAATATACCGTTAGATTGAGTCATTTGTGTTATACTCATGACATGGTCATTAGAGGACAATTGTTACTATTAGTTGTTCGCAATACTCCTATTTAATTTGAACATTATATGGTCTCATTTTCTCCAACTATATAATATTGATTTTTCCATGAGACAATATTGTAGTATTTTCTACCTGTTGCTAATGCCTACTGAGGAATGTTACATCTTTATTCCCTTGCAGATTTCTACTCATCATAATGAATCAGAAAAATTACCAAGGGGAGGCCTTGATAAAATGACATTGATTGAGGTATGAAAACTGGTTCTTCATGTATCTTTTGATCTTTCAATTTCTAACATTCATTTAACCTATGAGCAAACTATTATTTTAGGTTGGTCCACGGTTCTGCTTGAACCCAATTAAAATATTTGGTGGCAGTTTTGGAGGCCCGACATTATATGAGAATCCATTTTATGTATCTCCAAATCAGGTACCAATCAATATATTTTTCATGTATGCCTTGAATTTTTCTTTCCAGATAAGATATATCACACCTGTATATCAAATATGCTAGAAAAATACAATATATAAACAAAACTAAAAGAAAAGGCAAAATTTAAAACCCATTAACCCATGAGAAGAGTCTTAATGGCTTCGAAGAAAAGTGCTGACATTTCAGGGATTGGAGACTTGATTGCACATTTGATGCCAGGGTTTCCAATCACTGGTAAGTTTAATTAAGAATGGAACCCCTTTAGGGAGTTTAGCTGAGAAGTAAAACACGTCCTTGATAGCAATCTTGCGCTTTACAATAAATAACATGTTTGGTGCAACCTATTGTTCCAGAGTTGCGTCTGCACTACTAATTACCTTTCGCAACAAACGCACGTCGGACATCCGTTTAAGGCCAAATGGATATCCCACATCCGTTTTGGCCTATATCCGTTTGGTCTTCGCGGGTTCTGTTCAACAATACAACTACCAGAAAGATAGTGCACAAGCAACGACAAAACAACATAGATCCAAAGCCAAAAAATAATAATACACCATAAATTAAACTATCAAACAAGGCTAAACAATAATGTTGAAGAAAACTAGTGAAGAAAATCAACCTGAATGGAGAGGAAAATAAACCGAAGAAAATTTGGATCACGTTTCTCGATGCTTCTCCACGCTCCTTCATACTAGAAATCAACAACAATGGAAGCAATAACAATGGAAGCAATGAAACCCAAAAGGAAAATGGCAAAGAGACAAATGAAGGAAAAGAAAAGGAAAGGACGAAGAAATGAGAGAAAGTGAGAAGGAAAAGGGGAAGAGAGATATATGTGAGAGATGGGTGGGGTGCAGCTGAAGAGCAAAATTGACGTGAAATAGAGTTTTCAAATTAATGAAAAAATCCTAAACAGTAAAAATAAAAAGGTTTTAACTAAAAAAGAAGGATAAAATTTGAATTAAATGAATTTGGAGAGGTGGAGGAAGCACAGTGTGGTGGTAGAGGGAGTAACACCCGTACAAAATTTGATGGGATGCACGAAGAAACACCCATCACCATGCATTTTTATCCCCATTCGTCTGCATGTCTTGTTTGAGAACGTTCCGACGCATCTGTAGCACCGGAGAGAAGGATTTGTGGCAGAGCATCATTCACGGCGGCTGGGTAAGAATTTTTTTTTGTGCATGAAGAAAAGCCCAAAAGGGTGTTGGTTAATGCGTTCACGAGGCTCTCAATTCGAGTTTGAATTCTAATAGGGAGAGTCTAATTTTTGTTCACTGTAGAAGCGACACCTTCAAGTGTTCGTTAAAATGCCAGAAAAAAACTCTTATGTACACAATCAATTTCTCACCCCACGAAGGTCACCCAGGTTCCTCCCCCAACTAAACCACACCACTCTCAATCCCAAATCTGCCGTCGTTTTCGTAAATAAATCCAATGAGTTGGGTTGAGAATATCATCATTTAAAATTTAAAATTTAAAGTTTAAAATTTAAAATTTAAAATGATGATATTTAACAAAGAAAAAGAAACATAAATTTGGGAAGTCTGAGGTCTCTGTATGATGGATCCTGGGTCCTGCGTAATTTAGGGTTTGTGCCGGTGTGACTTTATTTCACTACTTTTTTTAGTTTCAACACGACAACGAAGATATAACCAAATAGATCCCCAAGTGGAAGAGTAAGAAGCATCATCCGTAAGAGAATCTCAGCATAAGAGAAGGAAAATCCCTGATTAAAAAATGGAGGTAGAGACAGAGACTATGGTGGAGAGGAGGGAGATAATCAACAACGTGATGTGTCTTTTGACAGACCCAGATGGAACTCCCTTGGGCTCTCCCATGTACCTACCTCAGATTGCTGGCCCTCAACACCTCAATCAGATTGTTAATAAGCTTCAAAACAATGTAAGCAAGTCCCTTTATTCTTCTCAAATTCTATTTTACATTTTGTTTATTATTTATAACATTGAGCGATTATCTATGCTTTCATTTTAGGAAGAGAATTTGTCATATGCTTTCTATATATCAGATGAGGAGCTCATTGTGCCACTTGAAACATACTTGCAGAAAAACAAAGGTTAGTCATGTTTGTTTACAATAAATTATTTCTTTTTCTTTCTTAATTCGTTGTAAATTCACTTATTTACTTGCTTTTAACACATTTTGAGAAAAAAAATCCTCATCTTTCTAAAGAATTGATACAAAGAATTACGCACTTGTAATGATGTTTTTCTTTTCCTTTGCAATGTTACTTTAACACTATTCCAGTCTCGGTGGAGAAGGCTTTGCATATAGTTTGTCAACCTCAAGGTATTTTTTGGATTCGTCTTGTGAATCGCTGTTCTGCAACTATTTCTGGTATGTGAGACATATTGTGTATTTTCCCATTCGTAGTGGCACAATGTTGTATTGTGCTTGCTAAACTGTGAGAGACATCAGTGTGGTTTGGATGTTGATGATTGTAGCACAAGTTTGTGTTATTCTTTGAATGTTCTGGAATTCATATTTTTGCGGTTGTTTATATTTTTAGGTCATGCTGAAGCTGTACTTAGTGTTGCCTTCAGTCCCGATGGACGACAACTGGCAAGTGGTTCTGGTGATACCATTGGGCCTATATTTCTGTATATTTTAGAATAGTATATAAGCTTTAGGACGTCCTAGGGTTTGTATCTTTGGCAGAAACGAAGCAAACACTCTCTCTTCCACCCCTTTGAAGGAGGATCTTGGATGCTCAGGCTACCTCTTCACCTTTTTAGGGTTTTATCTTTCATTCTTCCATTATTATTCATCTAGTTTCACCATGAATATGGTGAACTAAACCTTGTATTGTTGTTGGGGAATTAATGTAGTCTTGTGAAACTCTCATATATGGAATTTGTTTTTACATCTTATTTTAAGACCTATGCTTTCTTTCATCATTAGTTAGGGTTTTTCCTCTTTCCTTAATGCTTGCTTTGTTTAACTCATTCAATGCATGATTATTGATTTTGTCGATACTGGAACGTACGGGGAAATCTAGATCCGGGGAATTTCTCCCAATAGTATATTGGTTGCCGTTAAGCTCCTGCACTTAAGAACTAATTACTAGGAATGCTAGGAATTGTATGAACTCGTAATTAAGGATAGGCCTTCTTGCAAGGTGATTTAGAGAGTGGCATTAACAATGATGAAAAGAATGTTGAATTCCTAAAGTATATGAGAGTGGATAAGATGAAATTGATAACCCCAACAACATACTCATCCATATATTTCATTGAAGTGTTTGTATTTTGTTTTAGCCATTGATCAAATTCATGCATACATGTTTATTTTCTGTCTTTTGCGTATTAAACTTCAATTATTTCGTTCTTAAGTCTTAAATAATCAACAAATCACATAACTAAACTAGGCCGTGAGTCCTTTGGGAGAACGATACTTGGTCTTACCGAGTTTATTACTTGAAACAATTCGGTCACACTTGCCGATTGTTAAACAAGTTTCTGGCGCCGTATTTCGGTGTTCATAAATTTGTCATCACTCTCATATATGGAATTTGTTTTAACATCTTATTTTTAGGACTTATGCTTTCTTTCATCATTAGTTAGGCATTTTCCTCTTTGCGTAATGCTTGCTTTGTTTAACTCATTCATTGCTATGATTATTGATTTTGTCGATATGGGAACATACGGGGAAATCTAGATCTGGGGAATTTCTCCCAATAGCATATTGGTTGCCGTTAAGCTCCTGCACTTAAGAACTAATGACTAGTAATGCTAGGAATTGTATGAACTCGTAATTAAGGATATGCCTTCTTGCAAGGTGATTTAGAGAGTAGCATTAGCATTGATGAAAAGAATGATGAATTCCTAAAGTATATGAGAGTGGATAAGATGAAATTGATAACTCTAACAACATACTCATCCATCTAATTCATTGAAGTGTTTGTATTCTGTTTCTCTCCATTGATCAAATTCATGCATACATATTTAATTACTGTCTTTTGCATTTAAACCTAAAATCAATTTGTTCTCAAGTCTCAAATAATCAAGAAATCACACAACTAAATGATGAAAAATTTATGAACACCGAAAAACGGCGCCACAAACTTGTTTAACAATCGGCAAGTGTGACCGAATCGTTTCAAGTAATAAAACTCGGTAAGACCAAGTATCGTTCTCCCAAAGGACTCACGGCCTAGTTTAGTTATGTGATTTGTTGATTATTTAATACATAAGAACAAATTTATTGTAGTTTTATATGCAAAAGACAGTGAATAAACATGTATGCATGAATTTGATCAATGGAAAAGACAGAATACAAACACTTTAATGAATTATATGGATGAGTATGTTGTTGGGAGTTATCAATTTCATCTTATCCACTCTCATATACTTTAGGAATTCAACATTCTTTTCATCAATTGTTAATGCCACTCTCTAAATCACCTTGCAAGAAGGCCTATCCTTAATTACGAGTTCATACAATTCCTAGCATTCCTAGTAATTAGTTCTGAAGTGCAGGAGCTTAAAGGCAACCAATATGCTATTGGGAGAATTTCCCCGGATCTAGATTTCTCTGTACGTTCCCATATCGACAAAATCAATAATCATGGCAATGAATGAGTTAAACAAAGCAAGCATTAAGCAAAGAGGAAAAACCCTAACTAATGATGAAAGAAAGCATAAGTCTTAAAAGTAAGATGTTAAAACAAATTCCATATATGAGAGTTTCACAAGACTACATTGATTCCCCAACAACAATACAAGGTTTAGTTCACCATATTCATGGTGAAACTAGATGAATAATAATGGAATAATGAAAGCTAAAACCCTAGATAGGTGAAGAGGTAGCCTAATGATGGACAAATTTATGATCACCAAAATATGATGTCACAAACTTGTTTCACAATCGGCAAGTATGACCGAATCGTTCAAGTAATAAACTTGGTAAGACCAAGTATCGTTCTCCCAAAGGACTCACGGCCTAGTTAAGTTGTGTGATTTGTTGATTAGCTAAGACTTACAAACGAAATAATTGGAGTTTAATATGCAAGACAGAAAATAAACATGTATGCATGAGTTTTTGATCAATGGCAAAAGCAAAAGATAAACACTTTCAATGAAATATATGAATGAATATGTTGTTGGGGGTCAATTTCATCTCATCCACTCTCATATATTTTAGGAATTCAACATTCAAATCATCATTGTTAATGCCACTCTCTAAAGTACCATTCTAGATGGCTTCTCCCTAATCACGAGTTCATACAATTCCTAGCATCCCTAATGATCAGTTCATAAGTGCAGGAGCTTAACGACAACCAATATAATATTGGGAGAAATTCCCCGGATCTAGACTTCCCCGTACGTGCCCGTATCGACAAAACCAATAATCATGCATCGAATGAGTTAAACCATGCAAGCATTAAGCAAAGAGGAAAAACCCTAACTAATGATGAAAGAAAGCATAAATCTTAATTAAAAGATGCAAGCATAGATTCCATATATGAGAGCTTCAAGAGATTACATTGATTCCCCAACAAACATACAAGGTTTAGTTCACCATATTCATGGTGAACCTAGATGAACAATAATGAAAGAATGAAAGAATAAACCCTAAAAAGGTGAAGAGGTAGCCTGAGCATCCAAGATCCTCCTTCAAAGGGGTGGAAGAGAGAGTGTTTGCCTCGTTTCTGCCAAAGATACTAACTCTAGGACGTGCAAGTCCTTATATACTATTCTAGAATTACAAAAGATTACAAAAGCCCAAGCCCATAAAAGTGCCGCTCAGCGGTAAATACCGCTCAGCGGTGACTGCGCGTCCCTTTTCTTCCCCTCAGCGGCCAGTTTGCCCCTCAGCGGACCTCTCGTGACCTCCTGAGTGCCGCTCAGCGGTAAAATGCCGCTGAGCGGTGCTTTCGGCTTCTCCTTTTGCACTCTTTGATTCCTTTTCTGATTCCATCTCTCTCCTTCTTCACTTCTTTCACTAAATTCACCTTAAAACCTGCACAAAAATACTTAAATCAAGCATAAACCTGTCCAGCTCTCTTATTTCTGAAAATATAGATAAAAGCATGATTTCAAGCTAGTTTTTAAGTCTAAAGGTTGCTTTTAGTATCAATTTTAAGCATGAAAATAACAGTTTTTCAACTGTTATCACCTAAGCATCCAAGATCTTCCTTCAAAGGGGTGGAAAAGAGAGTATTTGCTTTGTCTCTGCCAAAGATACAAACCTAGGACGTCCTAAAGCTTATATACTATTTTAAAATATACAGAAAATTAGGCCCAAGGCCAAAATAGTGTCGCTCAGCGGTAAACTGGCGCTCAGCAGTAAGTGGGTGAGTTGGTTTTCTCCCCTTAGTGGCCATTTTACCCCTCAGCGGATCCAACGTGGGTTTGTGAGTGCCGCTCAGCGGTAAACTACCGCTGAGCGGTACTTGCAGCTTCTCCTTTTGCACTTTTTGATGTCTTTTCTGATTCCATCTCTATCCTTCTTCACTTCTTTCACCAAATTCACCTTAAAACCTGCATAAAAACACTGAAATCAAGCATAAACCTGTCCAGCTCTCTTATTTCTAAAAATATAACCAAAAGCATGATTTCAAGCTAGTTTCTAAGTGTTAAAGGTTGCTTTTAGTATCAATTTTAAGCATGAAAATAACAGTTTTTCAACTGTTATCACAACCCCAAACTTAGAACTTTGCTTGTCCTCAAGCAAACAAGATGTAACTCAATCTTCTACCAATCTGTATAACTGTTATCACTCATTCAAAAATCTTCTTTTCAAGATAAGTAAAGACTTCAATCAAGCTTATGACCAAGATTTCAATCAAGACGTGCACATGCTTTGGTGTTCACAAAGTCACTTAATATCCAACAAATGCTATTTTTCATGAATGATCAATCAATTAAGCATGGATGTTCATGTGCTCATGGAATATTTCCTCACTAGGTAAAGTGTTTCACTCAAACACAAGTGTATAAGAGGTAATCACTCATTCACTCCACTATCACAATGTCACATGAATCAACTTTGCCTTTCATTTAACCACAATCAAACAAATTCACAAGCATGCATCATCACAAGGACTTTTTCAATGGCTTATAATGTGGTTGGGCTAATAAGAAAATTGGTTTTTCTGGATCACAAAATCCTTGAGTTAAGAGAATCATATAAACACAATCATTCTTACTTTTCCCAACTTTCCTTTGCATTGAGCTTTGCCTTTTCTTTTCTTTTCTTTTCTTTTTCTTTTCACATTCTTATTTAGATCTTAGCTCAATGCTTTCAATTTCCCTTTCTATTTTCCAACAACCCCAAACTTGAACATTTATCAATACCACAAAATATTTTCTACTTAACTCAAGGTAAAGCTTTTCACAAAGGGTTTTCAAATCATGTTCAAGGCTAAAGGTTCAAAGGATAGAACACAAAATGTTCTCTTTTAGTGGCTAATGAAATTGGCTAATATAAGGGTTACCAACAAATGGCCTTGATCATATGATGCAGACAACCAAGTAATTCAATCATAGAAAACCTGGGCAAAATCATTCATGTTTCCAAAATAATAGCATTCAATCTCAAAAACTCTGGAGCTCAAAACCTCACAAATGGCTCATTCACATTTCACATACACATCCTGCTTAGCATCATAATCACAATCATAACATCATGCATTTATTCACAATGCGTGTGAATCACCTGTATAAGCATATTATGTGAACATTTCAACATCAATCAATATCAAACCATCATCAAGCATTACTTATCAAACAATCACAATCATAAGCAAACCATCACAATAGACAAAGGTTTCCATTGAGTACATCAAACCCTATTCTAAAAAATAAGTAAGTACAGAACACTGAACCAAATAAAAGCATAAGTCATCCTCTAATTATGATAGCATTCATCAGTAAATGCTATCTCAGCTCCTCATCAATCTGAGTTGTCATCTGTATCCTCCTCTTCTTCTTCATCTTCAGCATCCTCAAATGCATCATCATCATCATCATTAGCTTCAGCATCATCGTCCTCCATCTCCATAGCTGAAGCTTCAGTTGCTTCAGCTCTTCCTCCTTGTACCTGCTCTTCTGGCCAAGCTACCACATTATGAAACTCCTCCATAGACCACCTGTGAGCTGGAGGTGTATCATACATTCCAACAATCATTTCTGCAGTAGCCACCTGCCCTCTGTGGATAGACTGTAACTGTACACCTATAAGAGACATGTACATGTCCCTCATTTGGAACGGTTCTGCTTCATGTGTCTCAGCAGATGCCTGACTCTGTGCTTTGCCTCTTTCTCTATGAGTACGGCGTGGTGGAACTGGCTGAGCTGCTTGATGGACAAATTTGTAAGCACCAAATTATGATGTCACAAACTTGTTTCACAATCGGCAAGTATGACCGAATCGTTCAAGTAATAAAACTTGGTAAGACCAAGTATCGTTCTTCCCAAAGGACTCACGACCTAGTTTAGTTGTGTGGTTTGTTGATTAGCTAAGACTTAAGGACGGAATAATTGGATTATATTATGCAAGACGAAAATTAAACATGTATGCATGAATTGATCAATGGCAAAGACTAAAGATAAACACTTTCAATGGAATTATATGAATGAATATGTTGTTGGGGGTCAATTTCATCTCATCCACTCTCATATATTTTAGGAATTCAACATTCAAATCATCATTGTTAATGCCACTCTCTAATGTACCATTCTAGATGGCTTCTCCCTAATCAAATAGTTCATACAATTCCTAGCATTCCTAATGATTAGTTCATGACTGCAGGAGCTTAAAGGCAACCAATATAATGTTGTCAGTAAAATATTGGGAGAAATTCCCCGGATCTAGACTTCCCCGTACGTGTCCGTATCGACAAAACCAATAATCATGCATTAGAATGAGTTAAACAATGCAAGCATTGAGCAAAGAGGAAAAACCCTAACTAATGATGAAAGAAAGCATATGTCTTAATTCAAAGATGTACTCAACAAATCCATATATGAGAGCTTCAAGAGATTACATTGATTCCCCAACAAACATACAAGGTTTAGTTCATCATCGTCATGGTGAACCTAGATGAATAACAATGAAAGAATGAAAGAATAAACCCAATAAAGGTGAAGAGGTAGCCTGAGCATCCAAGATCCTCCTTCAAAGGGGTGGAAGAGAGAGTGTTTGCCTCAATTCTGCCAAAGATACCTAACTATAGGACGTGCAAGCCCTTATATACTAATCTAGAGTTACAAAAGATTACAAAAGCCCAAGCCCAAAAAGTGCCGCTCAGCGGTATTTACCGCTCAGTGGTAGTTGCGCGTCTTCTTTCTTCCCCTCAGCGGCCATTTTGCCCCTCAGCGTGACTCCCGCAACCTCCTGAGTGCCGCTCAGCGGTAATTTGCCGCTGAGCGGTGCCTTCGTCTTCTATTTTTGCACTCTTTCTTGTCTTTTCTAATGTCACTTCTCTCCTTCTTCACTCTTTTCACTAAATTCAACTTAAAACCTGCACAAAAACACTGAAATCAAGCATAAACCTGTCCAGCTCTCTTATTTCTAAAAATATAACCAAAAGCATGATTTCAAGCTAGTTTCTAAGTCTAAAGGTTGCTTTTAGTATCAAATTTAAGTATGAAAATAACAGTTTTTCAACTGTTGTCACAACCCCAAACTTAGAACTTTGCTTGTCCTCAAGCAAACAAAATGTAACTCCATCTCCAACCAATTCATATGATAGTTCACTCATTCAAAAATCCTCTTTTTCAAGATAAGTAATAACTTCACTCAAACTTATGACCAAGAGTTCAATCAAGATGTGCACATGCTTTAGTGTTCACAAAGTCATTTAAGTTCCAACAAATGCTATTTCTCATGAATGATCAATCAATTAAGCAAGGATGTTCATGTGCTTATGGAATATTTCCTCACTAGGTAAAGTGTTTCACTCAACACACAAGTGTATAAGAGGTAAAGTGTCTCACTCATTCACTCTACTATCACAATGTCACATGAATCAACTTTGCCTTTCATTTAACCACAATCAAAAACATTCACAAGTATGCATCATCACAAGGACTTTTCAATGGCTTATAATGTGGCTGGGCTAACAAGAAAATTGGTTTTTCTGGATCACAAAATCCTTGAGTTAAGAGATTCATAACAACACAATTATTCTTATTCATTCCCAACTTTTGTTTGCCTTTTCATTTGCATTGAGCTTTACTTCTTTTCTTTTCTTTTCTTTTGCATATTCTTACTTTTTAGCTCTTAGCTCAATGTTTTTCCTTTTTCCCAACAACCCCAAACTTGAACATTTATCAATACCACACAAGATCTTCTACTTAACTCAAGGTAAAGATTTTCAATCAAGGGTTTTTAGTGTATATTCAAGGCTATGGGTTCAAAGGATAGAACACAACGTGTTCTCTTTTAGTAGGCTAACTTTATGAATTTGGCCAGTAAAAAGGGTTTCAAAAACACGGCCTTGATCATATGATGCAAAACAAGCAATTGATTCAATCATAGAAAACCTGGGCAAAGTCATTCATGCTTCCAAAGTAATAACATTCAACAATAACAACTCTGGAGCTCAAAACCTCACATATAAGCTCATTCACATTTGACATACACATCCTGCTTAATTTCACAATCACAATCATGATATCATGCATTTGTTCACAAAGCTTGTGAATCACCTGTATAAGCAATTTAATATGCACATCATCTCAACATCAATCAATCAATAAGCATCATCAATCATTACTTATCACACAATCACAGTTAATAGTAAACCATCATAATAAACCAGGTGTTCAATAGAGTACATCAACCCTAATCTAAAAACATAAACAAATAAGTTTAGAAAACTTAAACCAATCAAAAACATAAGCATATGATAGCATTGATCAATAAATGCTATCTCAGCTCCTCCTCAATCTGAGCTATCATCTGTATCCTCCTCTTCTTGGATCTTATAGTCTTGATTCCTTTTGCTCGATGAGGAGGCCATCCCTGCATCAAACATAATTCACAAAACCAAAAGATACATTGTTAAGCATTAGTAAACCACACTGAAGAAATCATCCCCTTCAATGATGCTCTCTCCCAACCCCAAACTTAGATGGAAAACTAGTGAGAAAGTGAGTGAAAGGGAGATTTTCTCAAGAGGGAAGAGGGAAAAGTTGTAGAGAACCTTTGAAAAGGTATGTAGGAGTGTGTGTGCAGAGAAGAGCCTGAAAATAAAAACCAAAATGCAGCTTAGGGTATAAAAATACCCTAATGGGCTTGAATCCCGCTAAGGGGAAACTAAAGCCCATCTGCGAGAATACCGCTCAGCGGTAAGTTGCCGCTCAGCGGCACTTTCGTGATGTGCTCTTCTCCTTCTTTTCTTAACCTACGTGCCTCCTAGACATGCCCCTCATTGGTTCCCTGCAATTCAATGTTTAAAAATGCTTATGCAAACCCTAAATAAAACAAACAAAAACAATCAATCAACTGGGTTGCCTCCCAGGTAGCGCTTGTTTAACGTCACGAGCCTGACCCAAAATCCACCAACACCCATCAGTAGGTGTTTCAAACTTACCAACACCCATCAGTAGGTGTTACAGACTTACCAGCACCCATCAGTAGGTACAAAATTTTCTCACCAACACCCATCAGTAGGTGTTACAAACTTAGTATCCTTCAGTAGATACTTAACCACCTAGCATCCTTCAGTAGATGCTGGATCCAACAAAATATTCACAAAATAATGTCCACAAATTAAAAGTTACAAAACCAAATCAAAAGTTTTTAAATTCACTGGGTTGCCTCCCAGCAAGCGCTCTTTTAACGTCATTAGCTTGACCCAGTAAAGCTCAAGTTCCTTCTTCTTTTTCTTCTTTCTACTGAACTTCTTCAGAAATTTGATCAAACCAGGAACCTGTTGCAGTGTCTCAATCATAGGAACTTTAATCTCCAATTTCTTGAAGATTTCCATAAAGCACTTAAATTTCTTTTCCTTCCTATGATTCTTCTTTAGATGAGGATGGGATTTTTCATATGATTCCTTCTTCTTTCCTCTCATCTTCTTTTTCTTATGCTTCCTCTCCCCAAATTTTCTCTTTTTCTTTTCTCTTATTTTTTTCTTCCCTTCTCTTTTTCTTCTCAACTTCTTTATTTTCACACAAATTTTCTTCCTCTCTTCTCTCTCAACCACTTCTTTTTCTTCTTCATCATCTTTATCTTTCTCACTCAACTCTTCTTTTTCTTCTCTCTCTATCTTTTCCTCATCGCCCCCTAATTTTTCCTCATTAAGAATCTTGTCACTTTCAGTGATAATGACTTGCCCTTCCTCCTTAAGGTTAACTTCAGTATTAACATCATCATTCAATCTCTGATTGATGTAACGAAGTTGCATCTCCATTCTTTTACATGATTCTTCAATGCTTTTCTGAGTGGAGTCGGAATTTTTCAAAAATCGTTGAAGGGTGTCCTCCAACCTATCCAAACTTCCTGATAGAAAGGGTTGTTGTTGCCACTGTTGTTGTGGTTGGTTCTCAAATTGTCCAGCAGCTTGCCAAAATTGGCTTTGATCCATGCTTGAGTGAGGTTCCCACCAGTGGTTGAGATTACTTTGGTAGAATTGAGTGCCCATATGGTTAAATTCTTGATCAAATTGCATCCTGCAAACATTAGGCACAAAACTCTAGAAAATATTTGTTAGCACAAAAAGATATAAGAGAAGATATATATTCAAAAGATGAAAAGATAAAAGATTTAGAAGATAAGAAGATAAAAGATTTAGAAGATAGAAAATAAAATAAAATAAAATCTATTCTAAAAAGATAAAATAAAATCTAACCTAACAAAATAAAATAAAATCTAATAAAATCTATTCTAAAAGGATAAAACAGAATCTGATCTAACCTAAAAGATAAAAAAAATAAAATCTAACCTAATCTAAAAGATAAAAAGATAAAATAAAATAAAAACAGAAAAAATAAAAACAGAAATTCAAAATTAAAGTCAAAGATAATCAATAATCACACAAATTAACCAGTTAAACCACGAGTCCCCGGCAGCGGCGCCAAAAACTTGATGGACAAATTTGTAAGCACCAAATTATGATGTCACAAACTTGTTTCACAATCGGCAAGTATGACCGAATCGTTCAAGTAATAAAACTTGGTAAGACCAAGTATCGTTCTTCCCAAAGGACTCACGGCCTAGTTTAGTTGTGTGGTTTGTTGATTAGCTAAGACTTAAGGACGAAATAATTGGATTATATTATGCAAGACGAAAATTAAACATGTATGCATGAATTGATCAATGGCAAAGACTAAAGATAAACACTTTCAATGGAATTATATGAATGAATATGTTGTTGGGGGTCAATTTCATCTCATCCACTCTCATATATTTTAGGAATTCAACATTCAAATCATCATTGTTAATGTCACTCTCTAATGTACCATTCTAGATGGCTTCTCCCTAATCAAATAGTTCATACAATTCCTAGCATTCCTATTGATTAGTTCATGACTGCAGGAGCTTAAAGGCAACCAATATAATGTTGTCAGTAAAATATTGGGAGAAATTCCCCGGATCTAGACTTCCCCGTACGTGTCCGTATCGACAAAACCAATAATCATGCATTAGAATGAGTTAAACAATGCAAGCATTGAGCAAAGAGGAAAAACCCTAACTAATGATGAAAGAAAGCATATGTCTTAATTCAAAGATGTACTCAACAAATCCATATATGAGAGCTTCAAGAGATTACATTGATTCCCCAACAAACATACAAGGTTTAGTTCACCATCGTCATGGTGAACCTAGATGAATAACAATGAAAGAATGAAAGAATAAACCCAATAAAGGTGAAGAGGTAGCCTGAGCATCCAAGATCCTCCTTCAAAGGGGTGAGAAGAGAGAGTGTTTACTTCGTTTCTGCCAAAGATACTAATCCCAAGGACGTGCAAGCCCTTATATACTAATCTAGAGTTACAAAAGATTACAAAAGCCCAAGCCCAAAAAGTGCTGCTCAGCGGTATTTACCGCTCAGCGGTGATTGCGCGTCTTCTTTCTTCCCCTCAGCGTCCATTTTGCCCCTCAGCGGTTCCAACGCCACCTCTTGAGTGCCGCTCAGCGGTAGTTTGCCGCTGAGCGGTGCCTTCGTCTTCTCTTTTTGCACTCTTTCTTGTCTTTTCTAATGTCACTTCTCTCCTTCTTGACTCTTTTCACTAAATTCACCTTAAAACCTGCACAAAAACACTTAAATCAAGCGTAAACCTGTCCAGCTCTCTTATTTATGAAAATATAGATAAAAGGCATGATTTCAAGCTAGTTTTTAAGTCTAAAGGTTGCTTTTAGTATCACTTTTAAGCATGAAAATAACAGTTTTTCAACTGTTATCAGACCCTCTCATCAATGATAAGCTGAGCTCATCTGCAATTTGCTACCCAATTCACTTTGTAGGGACTACAAAATCGAGATGTAAACCTTGTGTCTCGGTCAGAAACGATGCTGGACGGAACTCCATGCAAACGAACGATCTCGTTGATGTAAAGTTGTGCAAGCTTCGTCATGGACATCTTCAAATTAACGGCTAAGAAGTGTGAGCTCTTCGTCAGCCGATCCACTATAACCCAGATGGAGTCGTGATTCATGACCGTGCGGGGTAAGTGGGTCACGAAATCCATCGAAATTTTTTCCCACTTCCACTCAAGAATCTCCAACTGCTGTAGTAAACCGCCTGGTCTCTGATGCTCAGCCTTTGCTCATTAACAAGTCAAACAGGATGCTACAAAACGAGCGACATCAGTCTTCATTCCTAGCCACCAAAAAGATTTCCTGAGATCTTGATACATCTTATTCATGCCAGGGTGCATGCTAAGACGACTTTGATGTCCTTCCTCAAGAATGATCCTCTTCAGCTCGCCATCATTAGGAACACACGTCTTATCTCTATAGCGTAAGAGACTGTCCGATCCAGTGTTGAAGTACTTGGGTTGGTCTGCACTGAGCGCGCCCAAAATTTTCACCAAATCTTCATCCGCTGACTCTTCTCTTTGATTCGGTCAAAGACGTTACTGGATATTCTAAGGTTACAACATCTGATACTATTCGGTTCCAAGTCGAACTGTAACCTTAGATCTCTAAAGCTCTCAACCAGACTGAGTTCTCTTACCATCATAACCGAGACATGAACTGCTTTTCTGCTTAAGGCATCCGCCACCATATTAGCCTTTCCTGGATGATAAAGCAGTTCAAAATCATAATCTTTTAAGAACTCCAGTCAATGGCTCTACCTTATATTCAACTCTTTCTGATCAAAGAGGTACATGAGACTCTTGTGATCACTGAAGACTTGGAATGTAGACCCATACAAGTAGTGCCTCCAAATCATCAATGCGAAAACGACCGCTGCCAACTCTAAGTCGTGCGTTGGGTAGTTCTTCTCATGTATCTTCAGTTGTTGAGAAGCGTACGCGACCGCCCTCTTCTCTTGCATAAGCACACAACCCAAACCTTGATGAGATGCATCGCAATATACTTCGAACGGTTTGGCTGTGTCAGGGATGACCAAGACTGGAGCGCTCATCAACTTCAGCTTCAGTTCTTGCAATCTCTCTTCACACCGGTCGGTCTACGCGAAAGGGTGATCTTTTCTGGTCAGCTGAGTTAATGGTGCTACTATCTTAGAAAATCCTTCAATGAAACGCCTATAGTAGCCTGCCAACCCCACGAAGCTTCGGACTTCAGTGACCGAACGCGGACTCTCCCATTCTAATACCGCTCGTACGTTGGCCGGATCCACTTAGATCCCTCCAACACAGACTACATGCCCCAAGAACTGTACTTCCTTCATCCAAATTCACACTTGGATAATCTGGCGTACAACTTCTTTTCTCTCAAGACGCCCGGCATTGATAATAGTTGAAAAACTGTTATTTTCATGCTTGAAATTGATACTAAAAGCAACCTTTAACACTTAGAAACTAGCTTGAAATCATGCTTTTGTTCATATTTTCATAAATAAGAGAGCTGGACAGGTTTATGCTTGATTTTAGTGTTTTTGTGCAGGTTTTAAGGTGAATTTGGTGAAAGAAGTGAAGAAGGAGAGAGATGGAATCAGAAAAGACATCAAAAAGTGCAAAAGAAGAAGTCGCAACCACCGCTCAGCGGCAGTTTACTGTTGAGCGGCACTCAGGAGGTCACATTGGATCCGCTGAGGGGCAAAATGGCCACTGAGGGGAAGAAATAACCAACTCACGCACTTACCGCTGAGCGGCAGTTTACCGCTGAGCGGCACTTTTATGGGCTTGGGCCTAATTTTTCTGTATTTTTAGAATAATATATAAGCTTTAGGACGTCCTAGGGTTTGTATCTTTGGCAGAGACGAAGCAAACACTCTCTTTTCCACCCCTTTGAAGGAGGATCTTGGATGCTTAGGCTATCTCTTCACCTTTCTAGGGTTTTATCTTTCATTCTTCCATTATTATTCATCTAGTTTCACCATGAATATGGTGAACTAAACCTTGTATTGATGTTAGGGAATCAATGTAGTCTTGTGAAACTCTCATATATGGAATTTGTTTTAACATCTTAGTTTTAAGACTTATGCTTTCTTTCATCATTAGTTAGGGTTTTTCCTCTTTGCCTATTGCTTGCTTTGTTTAATTCTTTCATTGCTATGATTATTGATTTTGTCGATACGAGAACGTACGGGGAAATCTAGATCCGGGGAATTTCTCCCAATAGTATATTGGTTATCATTAAGCTCCTGCACTTAAAAACTAATTACTAGGAATGCTAGGAATTGTATGAACTCGTAATTAAGGATAGGCTTTCTTGCAAGGTGATTTAGAGAGTGGCATTAACAATTGATGAAAAGAATGATGAATTCCTGAAATATATGAGAGTGGATAAGATGAAATTGATAACCCCAACAACATACTCATCCATCTATTTCATTGAAGTGTTTGTATTTTGTTTTCGCCATTGATCAAATTCATGCATACATGTTTATTTAATGTCTTTGGCATATAAAACTCCAATCAATTTGTTCTTAAGTCTTCAATAATCAACAAATCACATAACTAAACTAGGTCGTGAGTCCTTTGGGAGAACGATACTCGGTCTTACCAAGTTTCATTACTTGAAACGATTCGGTCACACCTGCCGATTGTTAAACAAGTTTGTGGCGCTGTTTTTCGGTATTCATAAATTTGTCATCAAGTTTTTGGCGCCGTTGCCGGGGAACTCGTGGTTTAACTAGTTAATTTGTGTGATTATTGATTATCTTTGACTTGAATTTTAAATTTTTGTTTTTATTTTCTGTTTTTATTTTTCGGTTTTTATTTTATTTTATTTTATTCTCTGAATCTTATATCTTCTCTTATATCTTTTTGTGCTAACCAGTTCTTCTAGGGTTTTGTTTTCTTGTGTATGCAGGAGGCAATTCGAACCAGGAGCAAGAAAACTACAGAACCTCTTCTTGAAGGTTTAGACGAGAGTAGACGGAGGAGAAGAATCCGTACATCTAGAGAACTCTTCTCTCCTCCGGAAACTCTGTTGCAACCATCACCACAAGGTTCTGACCATAGCACTGAAAACATGGAGAACAATAATATCAGAAGAACTCTTGCTGATTACACAAATACAACTGGGCCTCAGCATTTTAACAGCATAGCAAGACCAAGAGTCAATGCAGCTAACATGGAGGTCAAACCAACGTTGATCCAACTGGTGAAAAGTAATCAATTCAATGGGTTATCTCACGAAAGCCCATATGAGCACCTCACGACATTTAATGAGATATGCAACACAGTGAAAATAAATGGGGTGCCAGATGAAGCGATCAAACTTAGCTTGTTTCCATTCTCATTAGGAGGCAATGCTAAGCTTTGGTTAAATTCTTTTCCAGAGGGATGCTTTACAGAATGGGAAGCAGTGGTAACAAAGTTTCTAAACAAATACTTCCCACAATCAAAGGTGAATAAAGGAAAGCAAGAGATTTCTTCATTCAGGCAAGGCATGGAGGAATCACTGGGTCATGCATGGGACAAATATAAAAGTTTGTTAAGAAAAACTCCCACGCATGGATTCGATGAAGTGGAAGTAGTCCTAACCTTCCTTGGAGGTCTTGGTTCAAAAACCAAGATGATGCTTGACGCCTCAGCAGGAGGAAACATCAAATGGAAAACTCCAGAGGAAGCAACATAAATTATTGAAAATATGGCTACTAGTGATAATGAGCTAAACAATGAAAGAGGAGCTCCTATCCAACAAAAAGGAGTTCTACAATTACAAACAAATGATGCCTTGCTAGCACAAAATAAAATTCTAACTCAACAACTGGAGACTCTTATAAAAACACTTGCACAATTGCCTAAAGAGTTAAAGACTGCTGCACAGGTACAATCTTAGTTGTGTGAATTATGTGGGGGCGACCATATCAATGGTCAATGCACCTTTCCAGCAGAAGCCGTAGAGGATGTGAATTACATAGCCAATCAATACCGTCAAGGGAACTATAATCAAGGGTGGAAACCACACCCAAGCATTGGTCAAGGGCAAACTGGCAAGCTGGTCAATTTAACAAGCAACAACAACAACCAACCTTATGGCAGCAGATTTCTATACTTAATGAAAGGTTCATGAGGATGTAAGAAACTCCTAATCAGTTCATACAGAAAACTGAGTCTACCCAAAAGAGCACTGAAGCTGCTATCAAGAATTTGGAGATTCAGATGGGGCAGATCACTAAGCAGGTGGAATAGAGGCCAGATAAACATTTTGGGGCTAATACTCAGGTTAACCCCGGAGAAGAATGCAAAGTGGTAGAGAGTACTAAAGATGAGATAGTTGAGTTAGAAAAAGGAGAGACAGAAGAGAAAAGAGAGAAAAGAGAAATAGAGAGTAAAAATATTTTTCTTTTTCCAATAAATCAAGGGAAACAACTTGATTTTACAGAATTATTCAAGATGGTGGATGATGATGCACCTTGGGAGGAGATTCTACAACAAATTACAGTTTATACTAAATCTGAGGAAGATGTCTCTACAAAGAAAAGACATAGAGATGATGAGGCAAAGAAGTGTAAAACTGTTAAAAAGGAGCCATTCCCTCCAAAAGCTAAAGATCCAGGAGGCTTTTCTATTCCTTGTACCATAGGGAAGAAAAGGATTAAAAAAGCTCTACTTGATTTAGGTTCAAGTGTTAATTTGATACCTTAATCTTTACTCGAGCAGATCGGTGATGTGAATGTGAAACCTGTAAAGGTTAACTTAGTAATGGTCGATGGATCTTCAAAGGAACCTTGTGGAATTGCAGAGGATATTATAGTTTGTGTAGGCAAACTCAGGTTCTTGGCAGACTTTGTGGTAATGAAGATGGAGACCGAAAAGATACCTATTATTCTTGGAAGACCGTTTATGAAAACGGCCAAAGCCATCATTGATGTGAACGAAGGTATAGTGGTGCTCCAAGACCGAGAGGAGAGAGTTGTTGTAGATGTCTTTAAAGATGAGAGGCAGATACAAGAGGAAGAAGCTAGTCATAAAGCTACATTTCAAGATGTACACATGACTAGCCATCAAGATGAAATGCCCAAGGTTAAAGGTAAACATTGTTTGTTGTTTCAGGTACAGAAAGGAGAAAAGATTGGAAGAGGAAGAAAAGTTCCTGATGACTGGATGAAAGGAAGACCCCAACTTGGTACACCTGTGAGAATCAAAAACAAGTTGTGGGTTGTGAAAGGCCATAAAGAGAAGGAGATGATAGAGTGATGAGAGGGTCGCACCTCTCACAAAAGTTGTGCATAAAAGAATGCAGTATAGTGCTAGGACATGACTCCTAGGTCGTCTCTCAAGAACCAAATTTGGTTCAAATCTCAGATCAAACACATAGTGGGGGGGGGTTTGAAAAAGTTTTTGTGATAAAAAAAAAATAAATTAAAATGAAAATTAAACACAACCGAACATAACTGAAAAGAATTAAAGTGAATGAAAACAGTAAACCCAATAGTCCTAAAACATATTGTGTGAACTAATTAGAATGCAGGAAATAATAAAGAAACATATGATATCCTATTCAAATGCAACACTTAAAACTAAAACGCACAATGCAGCTTGGAATAAACTTTCAAAGAAATGCATTTAAGGCTGTGGAGCTGCACCGTTTCTCCCTCATTCTCGGTTCAAGCTTGAAGATAATAAAAAAAAAGAAAAACCCGTGGAGCTCTCTCTCTTGCTGGACATAACAACCATCACCGCACACTCCTCTAAAATGAACCACCGTCTCTCCTAAAAGTGAATCCCGTGTGCACTAAATTTTTAAAACAAGCCACATAATAAAATGAAAATAAGGCCTCTGTTGGTTTCTTCTCAATCAATCATCACCGCTTTCTCTAAAAGAAAAGAAAGGAAATGCATTGCTTTTTTTCTACAATAATAATATCACTGTCTCTTATTTTCCAGGCCTCATCCAACGTGCACTCTTCCAGCCGTGACAGCTGCTGCTTTCTCCTTGCCTAATGTTCCATTCAACACCGCTTCCAATTCATTCTCAATGCTTCTCCTTCCTTTCTCCAGCTACACGTATGCGTGCACACCATTCTGCAACTCCAACTTCCATCCCGCGTGTGCAGCCGTGACAGCACTCTCAACGTGCTTCTACTCATTCTCCGCGCACCATTCTTTCCCTCTCGGTGCTTCACTTCTTCCAGCTCCAACACATCATCAAACGTGCTACTCTTCTTTGTTCAATTTTCTCCAGCTCCTTCTTTAATCAGCCTTCCAGCACAACACACCTCCATTTCATTCTTCTTGCATCCACTTCCCGTGCACACCGAGACACGTCCAGCTCCACGCACACCATTATCTCCCTCTCGGTCACTACTCCAGCGGCTGGCTCCTAGCACCTCTAGCTTCAATGCTTCCAATTAAAATGTTTGAACCAAAGAAAATAAAAAAAAAGGCCATGTTCAATCAGCAAAGTAGAAAAGTGAAATTTTTTCTTTCATTCATCATCAGAATCCAAAAAAAAAAAACGAACGTAGACATCATTTTTCTCCTCCCAGAACACAAGCCGAGAGTGCCCAGTCACTAACTTCTAATTTTTGGGTCTACTCTAATTTACCAAAAATTGACCCAAAATGTAAGAGTTGATACAGAAATTCTAAACTACTGAATTACAATTTAATTAATTCTAAAATGTCTGTGTGGAGAGTCTTGAATTTATTTGGCATTCTTCCTGATGTCCCAAAATGTATTTCCGAAATTTTCCTGCACTTCAAAAATGCACTTAATCAGCTCAGAAAATCCAAATTAGCACAATTACAAATTTCCAACCAAATTAAGCAGAATTCGGAAAACGGGGAAATAACAAACAATTTAAACACAATTCCCTGGTTTATTTAAGTGCAATAAACTAAATATAATTCAAGAAATAACGACTCATCAAAATAGACCACACTTAGTCTTTTGCACTCCTGGGCAAAACCAAAACGAAAACCAGGGAACTACTCAACATCAGGGAGCTGACACAGACTCGACAGACAGACAACAAAGACTCCAAAACAGAAACACAGTTGCACAATTCTCACAAAATCTGGACGGTAAAAGGTATAGGCAGAATCCCATACAGAGTTAATGAAAGCAAATACTCAAAGAATCATCCAAACAGTTCAGTACAAGGAAAACATTCAATCAGTTCAAGAGATGAATCAAAAGCAACAGAGCCTCACAGATGCACACAATCAGTGTTTCTCTCAAGTGTTTAAGGTAAATCAATGTCACTCAATGCACTCAAGAAAGCAATCACAAATAGACTTGGCAAGCCTCTAATATCAACACTCAAGCACATACGCATGTTCAAATCAAAAGGTCTTTTCATGGTTGTAATGGGGCCAAGGACAAGGGAGGATATATCTGGATAAGAAGCTACAAACCATAAGGAACAGAGGAGCAATGGGGAACAAGTGTAAACACATTCAAACACACCCACAATCTCTAATTTCATCCTCTTCTTGACTCCATTATTCACAATTATTCACATTTTTTTTTCACTATTTTTCTGCTCTCTTTTTTTTCATCCTGTCTCTTTTCTTTTCTCTCTTTTCAAAACAAAACTGTAAAAGACAAGATACACATATATTTACCAAAACAAAACAAGAAGAAGAACCAACTAGCCAACTCATCAGAAACCCCCAAGAGACCACACTTGTTCCCAAAACACTTCCAAAGCTCCAAAATTCCCTAAGGTTAAGGTAATCATGGTTTTTCTCTTAGGACTAGTGTATGAGCATTCAAAACAAAGAAATGGGGGAAAGTATAGGCTCAAAAAGGGTTTTCAAAGAATTAAAACAAGGTAAGCTTATTTGGCTAGAGAGGCTCAAGAACAAAATTGCCTTTATCACTTCCAAACATGCATATCAATCAAGAACTACCAACAAGAGTCAAGCCAAGGCATATGTTCAAGCAATCAAGAGACATATCACACACAAGAAAAAAAACATAAAGTGGCTCAAATTCTCACACAGGGCATTTGTGTCACAATCAATTCAACTCTCAAACATCATGATCATCTTCCAAGCAAAGAAAAGCAAGGAATCCACATCTGAGAGTATCAATGAAGTGAAGGAAAACTGACAACCTAACCACAATCCAGAATTTGGGAAAAGCATGCAAAACTGTAAACAAGACACAACAAACTACATAAAAACCGAAACACGAACAAAGAAACAACCTCACAAAGAAACAACCTCCCCTAATAGACCACACTTAAACGACACAATGTCCTCAGTGTGTCACAATCAGTAGATCAAACAATCAGAACAATCATCAAATATCGACAAAGTGCAATAAAAGTGAGGAGGGAAGGAGAAAAGAAACTCCCTGAGTCAGATGGGAGGATAGGTGGGGTGGACCAAAGACGTCTCCTCCACCACTACATCCACTAAAGAAGGGTTGCTGAGGAAAGGCTTCAGTCTATGCCCGTTCACCTTGAAGCTTTTAGCTGTAGATGGACCTTGGATCTCTACTGCACCATAAGGATAAACATTAGTCACAACAAAAGGTCCAGTCCATTTTGATCTCAACTTACCACCCATGAGGCCGAGTCTAGAGTTATACAACAAAACCTGTTGGCCAAGCTCGAAGTCCTTTCTAACAATAGAACTATCATGGAACTTCTTTGTCCTTTCCTTGTAGAACTTCGAGTTCTCATATGCCTCCAATCGGATCTCATCCAATTCATTAAGTTGCAACTTTCTTTCCTCTCCAGCTTGGTCCATGGAGAAGTTGCAAATCTTCACAGCCCAATATGCCCGATGCTCAATCTCGACCGGTAGGTGACATGCCTTTCCGAAGACAACCCGGTAGGGAGACATCCCTATCGGTGCTTTGTAGGCTGTCCTGTGAGCCCAAAGAGCATCGTCCAACCTATTGCTTGATGGAAAAATTTATGATCACCAAAATATGATGTCACAAACTTGTTTCACAATCGGCAAGTATGACCGAATCGTTCAAGTAATAAACTTGGTAACACCAAGTATCGTTCTTCCCAAAGGACTCACGGCCTAGTTTAGTTATGTGATTTGTTGATTAGCTAGGACTTACAAACGAAATATTTGGAATTTACTATGCAAGACAAAAAATAAACATGTATGCATGAAGTTTGATCAATGGCAAAGACAAAAGATAAACACTTTCAATGAAATATATGGATGAATATGTTGTTGGGGGTCAATTTCATCTCATCCACTCTCATATATTTTAGGAATTCAACATTCAAATCATCATTGTTAATGCCACTCTCTAATGTACCATTCTAGATGGCTTCTCCCTAATCACGAGTTCATACAATTCCTAGCATTCCTAATGATTAGTTCATGAGTGCAGGAGCTTAACGACAACCAATATAATATTGTCAGTAAAATATTGGGAGAAATTCCCCGGATCTAGACTTCCCCGTACGTTCCCGTATCGACAAAACTAATAATCATGCATGGAATGAGTTAAACTATGCAAGCATTTAGCAAAGAGTTAAAACCCTAACTAATGATGAAAGAAAGCATATGTCTTAATTAAAAGATGTAATCAACAGATTCCATATATGAGAGCTTCAAGAGATTACATTGATTCCCCAACAAACATACAAGGTTTAGTTCACCATATTCATGGTGAACCTAGATGAATAACAATGAAAGAATGAAAGAATAAACCCAATAAAGGTGAAGAGGTAGCCTGAGCATCCAAGATCCTCCTTCAAAGAGGTGGAAGAGAGAGTGTTTGCCTCGTTTCTGCCAAAGATACCTAATTCTAGGACGTGCAAGCCCTTATATACTAATCTAGAGTTACAAAAGATTACAAAAGCCCAAGCCCAAAAAGTGCCGCTCAGCGGTAAATACCGCTCAGCGGTGGTTGCGCGTCCTTTTCTTCCCCTCAGCGGCCAGTTTGCCCCTCAGCGTGACTCCCGCAACCTTCTGAGTGCCGCTCAGCGGTAAAATGCCGCTGAGCGGTGCCTTTGACTTCTCTTTTTGCACTCTTTCTTGTCTTTTCTAATGTCATCTCTTTCCTTCTTCACTTCTTTCACCAAATTCACCTTAAAACCTGCTCAAAAACACTTAAATCAAGCATAAACCTGTCCAGCTCTCATATTTATGAAAATATAGATAAAAGCATGATTTCAAGCTAGTTTTTAAGTCTAAAGGTTGCTTTTAGTATCAATTTTAAGCATGAAAATAACAGTTTTTCAACTGTTATCACAACCCCAAACTTAGAACTTTGCTTGTCCTCAAGCAAACAAAATGTAACTCAATCTCCAACCAATTCATATGATGGTTCACTCATTCAAAAATTCTCTTTTTCAAGATAAGTAACAACTTCACTCAAACTTATGACCAAGAGTTCATTCAAGATGTGCACATGCTTTAGTGTTCACAAAGTCATTTAAGTTCCAACAAATGCTATTTTTCATGAATGATCAATCAATTAAGCATGGATGTTCATGTGCTTATGGAATATTTCCTCACTAGGTAAAGTGTTTCACTCAACACACAAGTGTATAAGAGGTAAAGTGTTTCACTCATTCACTCCACTATCACAATGTCACATGAATCAACTTTGCCTTTCATTTTATCACAATCAAAAACATTCACAAGCATGCATCATCACAAGGACTTTTCAATGGCTTATAATGTGGCTGGGCTAACAAGAAAATTGGTTTTTCTGGATCACAAAATCCTTGAGTTAAGAGAATCATAACAACACAATTATTCTTATTTATTCCCAACTTTCTTTTGCCTTTTCATTTGCATTGAGCTTTGCTTCTTTGCTTTTCTTTTTCTTTTTCTTTGCATATTCTTACTCTTTAGCTCTTAGCTCAATGCTTTTCCTTTTTCATGTTTTCCCAACAACCCCAAACTTGAACATTTAACAATACCACACAAGATCTTCCACTTAACTCAAGGTAAAGATTTTCAATCAAGGGTTTTCAGTGTATATTCAAGGCTAAGGGTTCAAAGGATAGAACACAAAGTGTTCTCTTTTAGTAGGCTAACTTTATGAATTTGGCCAATAAAAAGGGTTCCAACAAATGGCCTTGATCACATGATGCAAAACAAGCAATTGATTCAATCATAGAAAACCTGGGCAAAATCATTCATGCTTTCAAAGTAATAGCATTCAAACAATAATAACTCTGGAGCTCAAAACCTCACATATAAGCTCATTCACATTTGACATACACATCCTACTTAATGTCACAATCACAATCATGATATCATGCATTTGTTCACAAAGCTTGTGAATCACCTGTATAAGCATTTTAATGTGCACATCATCTCAACATCAATCAATCAATAAGCATCATCAAGCATTACTTATCAAACAATCACAGTTAATAGCAAACCATCATAACAAACCAGGTGTCCAATAGAGTACATCAAACCCTAATCTAAAAACAAAAACCAATAAGTTCAGAAAACTTAAACCACAAAAGCATAATCATATGATAGCATTCATCAGTACATGCTATCTCAGCTCCTCATCAATCTGAGCTGTCCTCTGTATCTTCCTCCTCCTCTTCATCATCATCTTCATCAAATGCATCCTCCTCCTCAGCTTCATCTTCTTCCATGTCTCGAGCTGAAGATTCAGCTCCTCCTCCATGCAATGGTTCTTCTGGCCAAGCTACCACATTATGGAACTCATCCATAGTCCACCTGTGTGTTGGAGAGGTATCATACATCCCCACTATCATCTCAGCCGTGGCCACCTGCCCTCTGTGAATGGACTGCAACTGAGCACCTATAAGAGACATATACATGTCCCTCATCTGGAATGGTTCCGCCTCATGAGTATCAGCAGATGTCCTGCTCTGTGCTGGCCCTCTCTCTCTACGAGCCTGGCGTGGTGGAACTGGCTGAGCTGCCTCCTCACCTCCACAGTATTGTCTATAATAGGCCTCATCAATAGCTTTTCTTGGCCTCTCAAATGGTGGAACAGAAGTGTCCACCCCAGCTAGCTTGCAAAGGTGAGTGATCAAAGAAGGATGTCCTAGTGGTGCTTTGTTGTTTGAGGTGTTAGCACACACACTAATCTCATCAGCTATCACCTGCCCAATATTAACATTCAAGTTTCTGATAGCACAGTAGATGAATAGTGCCCTGCTGAGAGTGATATCTGACACATGTGAACATGGCTGAATGTTGGCATGTGAAAATGCCATCCAATACTTTGCAAGAGGAGTCAAATCTGTCCTCCTAATGTTAACCACTGCGCCAGATCTATTCCTTTGGAAGTGTCCTCCTGGTATACACAACACTCTCTCCACATCCTCAAAATCAGCACCTTCCTCCATGCAAAGAGCAAACTGACATTGCTCACCAGCCCACACAGTATCCAGGAAGTTGTTGATAGAATCAGGATCATACCTGATAGCATGGCCTTTGACATAGCCCAAATAATTCTCAGCTGGATAGTCACCAATCTTCTTCGCATTGGTGTAGAATTCCTTGACTACAGCTATGTTGGCAGGTGCAGGATAAGTGGCTAGCTTTCCCCAATCATTCCCTAACACTTGCTCTCCAAATTGAGGAGCAAAGTTAGGTATCATTCCAACCTTTCTCTCCATCAGAAGTCTTCTGTCCTGAACCACCCTAAAGTGCTTCTCATGTTTCCTAGAGAGGAACCTGCTATTATGGGGTTGCTCTGGTTCCTTTTCCTTTCTCTTGGTTGCCATGGTTTTCAATCTCTTTCCTGAAGAGGATGCCATTCCTGCATTCAAACACAGTAACAAAAACCACAGAACATAATGTTCATCATTAGTAAACACAGAACACAACTCCTTTCGAAGCTAAACCACCGCTGAGGGCCAGAATTTCCCCTCAGCGCCACCAGTACCACAGTCCAACACGCAAAAACCAGAAAAAACCAAATCTGGCAGAGTGCCGCTCAGCGGTAATTGCCGCTCAGCGGTGACCTGCAGATTTTTGCAAATCTCGTTTTAAAACTGTCCTAACTCCACCCAAATGCAATTTTCAGTTTTCTAGTTCATAATCAAGCAGTTTAATCGGTTCAAACATCAAATATATCATCAAATCATGCATAGAAATCAAAACCCCTAAATATTCATGCTTTGACAATCACATTCAAATTCAAGAACCCTAGAATGAACAAAATGCATTTTACTTACTTGGGTGGAGATGCTAGATGATATGAGAATGCTTCCAAACTAGAATGCTCTCTTCCAACCCCAAACTTTGATGGCACACTAGTGAAAAAGTGAGTGGAAGAGAAATTTTTCTAAGAGGGAAGAGTAAAAAGATGTGGAAAACCTAAGAGAAGGTTTGTGGAAGTGTTTGTGCAGAGAGAAGTCTGGAAATAAACCCTAAAACGCAGCTTGGGGTATAAAAATACCCTAATGGGCTTGGGTCCCGCTAAGGGGAACTAGAGCCCATTCTGCGATAGTACCGCTCAGCGGTAAATGCCGCTCAGCGGCACTTTCGTGAAGTGCTCCTCTCCTTCTTTTCTTGACCTACGTGCCTTCCTAGCATACCCCTCATAGGTTCCCTGCAATTCAATGTTAAAAATGCTTATGCAAACCCTAACTAAAATAAATAAACAGAAAACAATCAATCAACTGGGTTGCCTCCCAGGTAGCGCTTGTTTAACGTCACGAGCCTGACCCAAAATCCACCAACACCCCTCAGTAGGTGTTTCAAACTTACCAGCACCCATCAGTAGGTGCAAAAATTTCTCACCAACACCCATCAGTAGGTGTTACAAACTTAGTATCCTTCAGTAGATACTTAACCACCTAGCATCCTTCAGTAGATGCTAGATCCAACAAAATAATGTCCAGAATAATGTTCACAGATTAAAAGTTACAAAACCAAAACAAAAGTTTGTAAATCCACTGGGTTGCCTCCCAGCAAGCGCTTCTTTAACGTCACTAGCTTGACCTAATAAAGCTCATGTTCCATCTTCTTTATAGTTGATGTTGTCAGTACACCAACTTTTCAACTGCTTCCTTTGGACTGTTTTGGATTCTCTAGAATATGGAGACTCTATCTCTATCATCTCCTTCTCTTTAAAGCCTTTTATAACCCACAACTTGTCCTTGAGTCTTACAGGTGTGCCAAGTTGGAGTCTTCTTTTCTTCCAGTCTCTAGGAACTTCTTTTCCTTTTCCCATCTCTTCTACCTTGGGTACCTGAAAATACAAACAATGGTTAAGATTTTCATCTTTACCTCTAGTCATGGGTGCATCTCGAAATGCAGCTTTATAACTAGACTCTTCCTCCTTTGCTTGTATCTCATCTTTGAAAACATCCACCACCACTCTCTCCTCTCTGTCCTGGAGCACCACTATACCTTCATTAACATCTATGATAGCCCTGGCCGTTTTCATAAACGTTCTTCCCAGTATGAAAGGTATTTTTTTGGTCTCCATCTTCATCACCACAAAGTCTGCCAAAAACTGAAGTTTGCCAACACAAACTACAATGTCTTCTGCAATCCCACATGGCTCCTTTGAAGATCCATCAGCCATTACTAGATTAACCTTTACAGGTTTTATTTTAACATGGCCAATTTGCTCCAATAGAGAATAAGGCATCAAGTTAACACTTGAGCCTAAATCAAGGAGAGCTTTCTTTACCTTTTTCTTCCCTATAGAACAAGGGATAGAAAAACTACCTGGATCTGCTGCTTTTGGTGGGAATGACTCTTTCTTAACAGTTATACACTTTTCTTCCTCATCATCTCTACGTCTTCTTTTTGTAGAGGTTCCTTCATCAGATTTTGTGTAAACTGCTATTTTCTGTAAAATTTGTTCCCAAGGTGCTTCATTATCAACCATTCTGAATAAATCTGTGAAATCCATTGGTTTCTCCTGATTTGTTGGAAAAGGAAAAATGTCCTTTCTTTCTTCTTCTCTTCTCTCTTCTGTTTCTCCTTCTTCTAACTCAATCATCTCTTCATTCACACTCTTGACCACTTTGCACTCTTCTCTAGGGTTAACCTCAGTATTAGCCCCAAAGTTTCTGTTTGGCCTTTCTTCCAATTGCTTGGTAATTTGACCCATTTGAATCTCCAAATTCTTTATAGCAGCTTCAGTGCTCTTTTGAGAAGATTCAGTTTTCTGAATGAATTGCTGAAGAGTTTCTTCCAACCTTGTTGATCTTTCATTAAGCATAGATAATTGTTGCCACAAGGTTGGTTGCTGCTGCTGCTTATTATATTGATTAGCTTGCCCAGTTTGTCCTTGGCCAATACTTGGATGTGGTTTCCAACCCTGATTATAATTCCCTTGACAGTATGGAAATTGATTAGCCATGAAGTTAACATCCTCCACGGCTTCCACAGGAAAAGCACATTGGCCATTGATGTGATCTCCCCCACATAATTCGCACAACTGGGTTTGTACCTGTGCAGCATATTTCAACTCTTTAGGTAATGAAGCAAGAGTTTTGGTCAGAGTTTCCAGCTGTTGAGTTAGAATTTTATTCTGTGCTAACAAGGCATCATGGGTTTGTAATTGAAGAACCCCTTTCTGTTGCATAGGAGCTCCTCTTTCACTGTGCAGCTCATTATCACTTGTAGCCATATTTTCTATGATTTCAGTTGCTTCCTCTGGAGTTTTCCATTTGATATTGCCTCCAGCTGAGGCATCCAGCATCATCTTGGTTTGTGAACCAAGCCCTCCAAGGAAAGTTAAGACTACTTCTTGATCTTCAAAGCCATGCGTGGGAGTTTTACGTAACAAGCTTTTATACCTGTCCCATGCATGCCCCAGTGATTCTTCCATGCCCTGCTTGAATGAAGAAATCTCTTGCTTGCCTTTAGTCACTTTAGATTGTGGGAAGTATTTGTTTAAAAATTTTGTGACCACTGCTTCCCACTCTGTGAAACTTTCTTCTGGAAAAGAGTTCAACCAAAGCTTAGCATTGCCTCCCAATGAGAAAGGAAACAAGCTAAGTTTGATAGCTTCGTCTGGCACCCCATTAATTTTGACTGTATTGCAAATGTCATTAAAGGTAGTGAGGTGCTCATATGGGCTTTCATGAGACAACCCATTAAATTGATTACTCTTCACCAGTTGAATCAGTGCTGGTTTGACCTCCATGTTGGCTGCATTGACTCTAGGTCTAGCTATGCTATTGAAGTGCTGAGGTCCAGCAAGATTAGTGTAATCTGCAAGAGTTCTTCTAACATTATTATTCTCCATACTCCCTGTGCTATGAACAGAACCTTGTGGTGATGATTGTAGGAGAGTTTCTGGAGAAGGGAAAAGTTCTCTAGACGTTCTGATTCTTCTCCTCCTTCTAATCTCGTCTAGACCTTCAAGAAGAGGTTCTGTTGTTTTCTTACTCCTAGTTCGAATTGCTTCCGGCATGCACAAGAAAACAAAACCCTAGAAAAGATTTGTTAGAACAAAAAGATATAGGAGAAGATATATATTCAAAAGATAAAAAGATAAAAGATTCAGAAGATAAGAAGATAAAAGATTCAGAAGATAGAAAGATAGAAGATTTAAAAGATAAAAAGATAAAATAAAATCTAATCTAAAAATAAAATAAAATCAAATCTAATCTAATCTAAAAAGATAAAATCAAATCTAACCTAATCTAAAAAGATAAAATAAAATAAAAACAGAAATTCAAAATTAAAGTCAAAGATAATCAATAATCACACAAATTAACCAGTTAAACCACGAGTCCCCGGCAACGACGCCAAAAACTTGATGGACAAATTTATGAGCACCAAAATATGATGTCACAAACTTGTTTCACAATCGGCAAGTATGACCGAAGCGTTCAAGTAATAAACTTGGTAAGACCAAGTATCGTTCTTCCCAAAGGACTCACGGCCTAGTTTAGTTATGTGATTTGTTGATTAGCTAGGACTTACAAACGAAATATTTAAATTTTAATATGCAAGACAGAAAATAAACATGTATGCATGAAGTTTGATCAATGGCAAAGACAAAAGATAAACACTTTCAATGAAATATATGAATGAATATGTTGTTGGGGGTCAATTTCATCTCATCCACTCTCATACATTTTAGGAATTCAACATTCAAATCATCATTGTTAATGCCACTCTCTAAAGTACCATTCTAGATGGCTTCTCCCTAATCACGAGTTCATACAATTCCTAGCATTCCTAATGATTAGTTCATAAGTGCAGGAACGTAACGACAACCAATATAATATTGTCAGTATAATATTGGGAGAAATTCCCCGGATCTAGACTTCCCCGTACGTGCCCGTATCGACAAAACCAATAATCATGCATGGAATGAGTTAAACTATGCAAGCATTGAGCAAAGAGGAAAAACCCTAACTAATGATGAAAGAAAGCATAAGTCTTAATTAAAAGATGCAAGCAAAGATTCCATATATGAGAGCTTCAAGAGATTACATTGATTCCCCAACAAACATACAAGGTTTAGTTCACCATATTCATGGTGAACCTAGATGAACAATGAAAGAATGAAAGAATAAACCCAATAAAGGTGAAGAGGTAGCCTGAGCATCCAAGATCCTCCTTCAAAGGGGTGGAAGAGAGAGTGTTTGCCTCGTTTCTGCCAAAGATACTAATTCTAGGACGTGCAAGCCCTTATATACTATTCTAGAGTTACAAAAGATTACAAAAGCCCAAGCCCAAAAAGTGCCGCTCAGCGGTGACTGCGCGTCACTTTCTTCCCCTCAGCGGCCATTTTGCCCCTCAGCGTGACTCCCGCAACCTCCTGAGTGCCGCTCAGCGGTAAAATACCGCTGAGCGGTGCTTTTGACTTCTCTTTTTGCACTCTTTCTTGTCTTTTCTAATGTCATCTCTCTCCTTCTTCACTTCTTTCACCAAATTCACCTTAAAACCTGCACAAAAACACTTAAATCAAGCATAAACCTGTCCAACTCTCTTATTTATTAAAATATAGATAAAAGCATGATTTCAAGCTAGTTTTTAAGTCTAAAGGTTGCTTTTAGTATCAATTTTAAGCATGAAAATAACAGTTTTTCAACTGTTATCACCTTCCTCTACAAATCAATTTATGTTTTTCAGCTCTACACCAAAAGAATTGACCCAAGATTGGTGGTTTTAAAAGTGAATTCGTGCACAAATGATTCTAACACTTTGGTAATACATTCAACAACTTTAATTCATCAATTTAAACTTTTTTTGAACTCTAATTGGGTTCAAAACCAAATTGTTTAGCATATTCACACTTCTACTTACCAATTTCACTAAAAAAATGACGTTTGAATATGCTATTTTGCACATACATGAATCTGGGTTTAATTTGAATGTTCTAATAAGTTTAAAACAACTTTTAGGACTTGTTTTAACTGCCAAATAGCACAGAATAACAACAACACGAAAATTGACACCTAATAACCCATATTATGCAGAATTTGTGCCATTTTTGGAACTTGCAAAGTGAATATGAGTTAAAGTTATGTTTTGTGCCTTATTAGAGTTCAAACAAGTGTATTTTGATGACTAACAACTGTTGAATGATTAACAAAGTGTTAGAATGGTTTAGGCACAAAATTACTTCCAAAACCATCAATTTTGAGTCAATTTTGGGAAGTACAAAGGTGATTTTGAGTAGCTATACATATACACATATTATATATATATATATATATATAGATATACATATTATATATATATATATATAGTAGTGTAGAGCACGATAGGAAATCAAATTGAAATAAAATATAAGGAATATAATAAAAGATCCAAATTGATAAATAATACTTTTATATTATATATTGACCTTTGTTTATCAAGAGTCTAAAAAAGAATGTCAAGAAACATTATTTACAATAAAAGTACTATACTTCCCAAATAGATTGTATTAAAAAAATTAGGACAAGCTATGTCCAGGTTAACAATCTCAGTATTAAGCATTTAATTTACTAATAAGATTATTTTTCTTTACTCTTATTTATTCTCTTTCAACTCATCCAAATAACCTCATTTTCCAATCTATCACTTTCTTTCACAGCATCTAAACACTAGTAAAAAAACTTGAAACTAACGTGACATACACGCTTCTGTTATGCAAAACCCGAAGCATAAAAGGCCATATGCCTTGGTTACAGCTTGACCGAGGCCGAAAGGTAATATTGTCTCGGTTAGAAGAAGACTGGAGACATATACCTTTGTCCTGAGCACACAACCTTTTTGAAAAAGCCCTGTTGCCTCGGGTTGCCCAGACGACCACTGTCTATACACTCGCTACAATTTCTCAGTTTCTCTGAACCTTTTCATTTTCACACTCAAACAACTTATTCTTTCTCAGTGCTCTCCCTTCCCCTCTGTGCTCTCCCATTCTTCATATTCTCGTGCACAGTCCAGATGACCGTCGCTGCCTCCGCCATTCTTCCCCTCTGTATCTTCATCTTCATCCACCGCTCCAGATCTACCGCTCCGGATCCACCGCTCCGGATCCACCGCTCCGGATCCACCGCTCCGGATCCACCGCTCCAGATCCACCGCTCCAGATCCACCACTTCAAATCGCCAAGCCGCTCCTGATCAACGAGCCCTTCGTCGTCGTTGTCGCGGCCGCTGCTGCCTCAGCCATTCTTCCCCTATGCGAGTGATTGGAAACCCTAAGGGAGCTTCTTGGTTCTTCTGCTTGTCGTCAAATCTACTCTTGTTCTTCTACTTCTTCTTCATATCTGGTTTTGGATTTTCTAGTTTTGGGATTTTTTGGTTTTGGATTTTCTAGTTTTCGATTTTCTGGTTGCTGAAAAATAATTTCACTTGCACCACTCCGTTTCAGGTTCTTTTGCCGTCAGAGCCACTTCTCGGGTTGAAGGTTTACACATGCCCAACTGCATTGTGAACCTTCATTAACATCTATGATAGCCCTGGCCGTTTTCATAAACGGTCTTCCCAGTATGAAAGGTATTTTTTCGGGCTCCATCTTCATCACCACCAAGTCTGCCAAAAACTGAAGTTTGCCAACACAAACTACAATGTCTTCTGCAATCCCACATGGCTCCTTTGAAGATCCATCAGCCATTACCAGATTAACCTTTACAGGTTTTATTTTAACATGGCCAATTTGCTCCAATAGAGAATAAGGCATCAAGTTAACACTTGAGCCTAAATCAAGGAGAGCTTTCTTTACCTTTTTCTTCCCTATAGAACAAGGGATAGAAAAACTACCTGGATCTGCTGCCTTTGGTGGGAATGACTCTTTCTTAACAGTTATACACTTTTCTTCCTCATCATCTCTACGTCTTCTTTTTGTAGAGGTTCCTTCATCTGATTTTGTGTAAACTGCTATTTTCTGTAGAATTTGTTCCCAAGGTGCTTCATTGTCAACCATTCTGAATAAATTTGTGAAATCCATTGGTTTCTCCTGATTTGTTGGAAAAGGAAAAATGTCCTTTCTTTCTTCTTCTCTTCTCTCTTCTGTTTCTCCTTCTTCTAACTCAATAATCTCTTCATTCACACTTTTGACCACTTTGCACTCTTCTCTGGGGTTAACCTCAGTATTAGCCCCAAAGTTTCTGTTTGGCCTTTCTTCCAATTGCTTGGTGATCTGACCCATCTGAATCTCCAAATTCTTTATAGCAGCTTCAGTGCTCTTTTGAGAAGATTCAGTTTTCTGAATGAATTGCTGAAAAGTTTCTTCCAACCTTGTTGATCTTTCATTAAGCATAGATAATTGTTGCCAAAAGGTTGGTTGCTGCTGCTGCTTATTATATTGATTAGCTTGCCCAGTTTGTCCTTGGCCAATGCTTGGATGTGGTTTCCAACCCTGATTATAATTGCCTTGACGGTATGGAAATTGATTAGCCACGAAGTTAACATCCTCCACGGCTTCCACAGGAAAAGCACATTGGCCATTGATGTGATCACCCCCACATAATTCGCACAACTGGGTTTGTACCTGTGCAGCAGATTTTAACTCTTTGGGTAATGAAGCAAGAGTTTTGGTCAGAGTTTCCAGCTGTTGAGTTAGAATTTTATTCTGGGCTAGCAAGGCATCATGGGTTTGTAATTGAAGAACCCCTTTCTGTTGCATAGGAGCTCCTCTTTCACTGTGCAGCTCATTATCACTTGTAGCCATGTTTTCAATAATTTCAGTTGCTTCCTCTGGAGTTTTCCATTTGATATTGCCTCCGGCTGAGGCATCCAGCATCATCTTGGTTTGTGAACCAAGCCCTCCAAGGAAAGTTAGGACTACTTCTTGATCTTCAAAGCCATGCGTGGGAGTTTTACGTAACAAGCTTTTATACCTGTCCCATGCATGTCCCAGTGATTCTTCCATGCCCTGCTTGAATGAAGAAATCTCTTGCTTTCCTTTAGTCACCTTAGATTGTGGGAAGTATTTATTTAAGAATTTTGTGACCACTGCTTCCCACTCTGTGAAACTTTCTTCTGGAAAAGAGTTCAACCAAAGCTTAGCATTGCCTCCCAATGAGAAAGGAAACAAGCTAAGTTTGATCGCTTCATCTGGCACCCCATTGATCTTTACTATGTTGCATATCTCAATGAATGTAGTGAGGTGCTCATATGGGCTTTCCTGAGATAACCCATTGAATTGGTTGCTTTTCACCAGTTGGATCAGTGCTGGTTTAACCTCCATATTAGCTGCATTGACTCTAGGTCTAGCTATCCTGTTAAAGTGCTGAGGTCCAGCTATATTGGTGTAATCAGCAAGAGTTCTTCTCACATTGTTGTTCTCCATATTTTCTGTGCTATGGTCAGAACCTTGTGGTGATGGTTGTAACAGAGTTTCCGGAGGAGGGAAAAGTTCTCTAGATGTTCGGATTCTTCTTCTCCGTCTACTCTCGTCTAAACCTTCAATAAGAGGTTCTGCAGTTATTTTACTCCTTGTTCGAATTGCTTCCTGCATACACAAGAAAACAAAACCCTAGAAAATTGGTTAGCACAAAAAGATATAGGAGAATATATAGATTCAGAGAATAAAATAAAATAAAATAAAATAAAATAAAATAAAATAAAATAAAATAAAATCAAATCAAATCAAATCAATTAAAATAAAATAAAATAAAATAAAATAAAATAAAATAAAATAAAATAAAAACTGAAAAAATAAAAACAGAAATTCAAAATTAAAGTCAAAGATAATCAATAATCACACAAATTAACCAGTTAAACCATGAGTCCCCGGCAACGGCGCCAAAAACTTGATGCACAAATTTATGATCACCAAAATATGATGTCACAAACTTGTTTTACAATCGCAAGTATGACCAAATCGTTTCAAGTAATAAACTCAGTAAGACCAAGTATCGTTCTCCCAAAGGACTCACGGCCTAGTTTAGTTATGTGATTCGTTGATTAGCTAAGACTTAAGAACAAAATAATTGGATTTACTATGCAAAAGACGAAAATAAACATGTATGCATGAGGTTGATCAATGGCTAAAACAAAATACAAACACTTTCAAAGGAATATATGGATGAATATGTTGTTGGGGATCAATTTCATCTTATCCACTCTCATATATTTTAGGAATTCAACATTCAATTCATCATTGTTAATGCCACTCTCTAAATTACCTTGTCAATAAGGCCTATGCCTAATTACGAGTTCATACAATTCCTAGCATTCCTAATAATTAGTTCTTTTAGCACAGGAGCTTAACGACAACCAATATACTATTGGGAGTAATTCCCCGGATCTAGACTTCCCCGTACGTTCCCGTATCGACAAAACCAATAATCATGCATTGAATGAGATAAACAAAGCAAGCATTGAGCAAAGAGGAAAAACCCTAACTAATGATGAAAGAAAGCATAGGTCTTAGATTAAGATGTAAGCACAAATTCCATATATGAGAGCTTCAAAAGTTTACATTGATTCCCCAACAAACATACAAGGTTTAGTTCACCATATTCATGGTGAACCTAGATGAACAAGAATGAAGAATAAAACCCTAGAAAGGTGAAGAGGTAGCCTGAGCATCCAAGATCCTCCTTCAAACGGGTGGAAGAGAGAGTGTTTGCTTCGTTTCTGCCAAAGATACAAACCCTAAGACGTCCTAAAGCTTATATACTAATCTAAAATTACAGAAAATCTGGGCCCAAGCCCATAAGTGTGTCGCTCAGCGGTAAAGTACCGTTCAGCGGTAAGTGCGTGAGTTGGTTTCTTCCCCTCAGCGGCCATTTTGCCCCTCAGCGGATCTCCCGTGACTTCCTGAGTGCCGCTCAGCGGTAAACTACCGCTGAGCGGTACTTGCGGCTTCTCCTTTTGCACTTTTTGGTGTCTTTTCTGATTTCATCTCTCTCCTTCTTCACTTCTTTCACTAAATTCACCTTAAAACCTGCACAAAAACACTGAAATCAAGCATAAACCTGTCCAGCCCTCTTATTTCTGAAAATATGAATAAAAGCATGATTTCAAGCTAGTTTCTAAGTGTTAAAGGTTGCTTTTAGTATCAATTTTAAGCATGAAAATAACAGTTTTTCAACTGTTATCAAGCGGCACTCAGGAGGTCACGTTGGATCCGTTGAGGGGCAAAATTGCCGCTGAGGGGAAGAAACCAACTCACGCACTTACCGCTGAGCGGCAGTTTACCGCTGAGCGACACTTTTATGGGCTTGGGCCTAATTTTCTGTATTTTTAGAATAATATATAAGCTTTAGGACGTCCTAGGGTTTGTATCTTTGGCAGAAACGAAGCAAATACTCTCTTTTCCACCCCTTTGAAGGAGGATCTTGGATGCTTAGTGATGAACGGGTCGCACCGCTCACAAAAATTGTGCATAAAAGAAATGCAGTATAGTTTACTAGGAGGTGACTCCTAGGTCGTCTCTCAAAGACCAATTTGTGTCGGTTTAGTCTCAGATTTTATACACGAAGTGGGGGGGTTTTAAGGTTGTTTTGGGACAGAAAATTAAATTGCAGTGAAAATAAAATTGATGAAAAGTAAAAAAACGAAATTAAATCAGTAAATGTAAAAACATTGAAATACAATTCAGACAGTAAAAACCGAGCAGTAAAATAAATTGCAGAAACGGTAAATGTACAAGACAGTCAAAACGTGTAAAACAGTAAAAACGCACAGAAGAGTAAAATCGCAGACAGTAAAAACGTAAATCAACCCAGTGCAGTAAAATGAAGCTGAAAAACATGACTGAATAGTAAATGTGCAGAAAATAGTAATTTCAGAAACATTAACTTCAGAAAACTTTAAATTGCAAAACAAGAAAACAGAAGCAGAATCATTGCAGCAGAATACAGAACGAAATTTATCAACAACAGAAGAAATAAAAGCAGCAGTAAAAATTAAATCGCAGATGAAATTAAATGGCAGAAAACGTAACACAGCAGAGATTAAAATTGCGCAGAAATTAAATGGAAGCATTAGAACAGACCTGGAATTTTAGTGCGGAAATTGAAATGAAACTGAAAGTTAAACTGATTCGTTACAGGAAAACAGAAATTACATTCATCATCGAAGAACACTCAGGAAAACGAAAATAACCCAAAACCTTCCCAAGGGGAAGGGGGAAAAATTGAAAGCCAGACTACACTACTCCTACTGTCTACTGGTTCTCTACTATCCACCTACTGGAATCCCTTTTAAAGGAAAGAAGAACCGTGTGCTGATGATGTGTGCATACCACTTAAATTTCAATGAGGGGTCCTCCATAAATTTGTCTCCATACGTATTCTCCATGTGTGATTGCTTCTGGACTGTGGAGCTCGTGAGGAATGGATGTCCGTGAGCTCTTTTCTGGTCCAAGTCCGTGAGCATTTTACATGTGTTGCTGCTTCACGGCCTTTGCTTACTTTACTCAAAGATGTGACAAACAATTTCACCTTCTATGTGGGCCAAGGCCGTGGATCTTCATGTGTTGTTGCTTCACGGCTTTTCCTTCTTCTCTGGTCTTGTGATGTTTGCTGGACCGTGAGGAGCTGGTGAAGAATGAATCCGTGAGCTGCTTCCAAAGACCCCGTGATTTCCATGTGTGGTTCCCACTTCCCATCAAAGAGTTGGCCGTGAATATGGAGCTATGTTTCAGTAAATTGAAATGAAAGTGTGTTTCAGTAGCTTTACTGACTTCACTTATTTTCCAATCCGTGACAAACAACTTCACCCTTTATGTGGGCCAAGGCCGTGAGTTATTTGCATGTATGGCTTGAGTGGTCCTCGCTACTTCAGAAAGCAGATTCCCTTTGCTTGGCCATATGGTGTCAAAAGGTTTGCTCCTCACGTGAATTCTGAACATCAATTTTGAATTAAAAGTATTAAGGGCCACTTCCTATTTTGTTTTTACGTGAAAGCCTTACCTTTTAGCAATGTTGATGCTTCCCATTCCCATGTCTGCAAATGCTCTTTTATGAGTGGTTTCCATGTCATCATAGCACCATTTTATTTTTCATGCCTTTCCACTTTCACGTTTAGTGGTTTCAGAATTTTGGCATTACTTTCTTTTCTTTTTTTAAAAATGTATTTCTCCTAGTACCAATTATTCTTTCCTGATCAAAATTCCATTTACACCCATGTGCTGCCTATTTCTTTGTGGGTAAGATTCCTTTCTCCACTTTCATGTTGTCCATCACGTGCACACATGGACATTCACTCATGGGCGTGACCTCCTCCAAAGTGGTCTTCAAATGCAGAATTCACGTGCAGCCCATGTGGCTTTTTTTTGGATGTTGTCATCTTCCTTTCTTCATCAAAGAACACTACCATGTGCTGCTTTTTCTTTCTCCGATCACCATACAGCTGCTGGACCGTGCTGGATGTGTGCCTTCCTCTCCATCTGCTGCTGCTGGATCACGCTTCCTCTCATTGCTGAACGTGTTGCTGGAGTTGCTTCCAGCCCCCACCGTGACTACTGCTGCGTGTTGGAGCTGCTGGACCGTGAAGTACCATTCCTTGTGCTTGCTGGAAAACGTTGAATGCTGGATGAAGACTTGCTGGATTTGTTGAACCTGCCACCGTGTCTACTGGAAGAACTGCTCCTCTCCAAGTTGTGGCAGCCATGAACCGTGAGCTCCTCTTCATGTGCCATGCTGTGCAACCAAGCTGCTGGACCGTGTTGATGGAGCTGCTTCCAGCCATCACCGTTTCTTCTCATCCAGTATGGACCTCTTCCAGCTGTGACAGATGTGTACTGCTTCAACTGCTTTGCTGGACCATGAAGTCCTTCCTCCCCTGCTGGTTGCTCCTACTTTTGTCCACTCTTCTGGATGTGTGGGAAGTGGTGGAGTTGAACGTGAAAGTTTGCTGGACACCAACGTGCTGCTGCAGTGTGGAAGCTAGATGGCTTCCTTCATTGTTGGACCGCACGTAACTCCTCTGCTGGTGCTGACCGTGAAGGTGTTGAAGCTTGGGCGTGGCAGCTGCTGCTGGTTTAATTGGACTGGTGTGGATGAGCTGGTTGCAAGCCAATAATTGTGGTTGAAGAAATGAAAGAATTCTGCAGACCATGGACAATTATGATTTTTAGTAATAAGTTTCTTTTGACATGGGTGGCCTCCTTCTTTGATTCATGTCCTGGACAACAACACTTCATTCAAAGAAAAACAATGGACCGTGACCATGTGCATGGTCTTGCTTGCTTTCCAGCCGTGAGACTTGAGCTTTGACCAGTGATTAAAAACCAAATGAAATATCATTACCCAAAAGTAATTTGAACTGGACATCAATTTTCTAAAAGGAAAATAAATTGATCTAAAACTTTGCTCTCGGAATGCAGCAGCCATATGCCCTCCAAATATGACAAATTATTACCCAATAATTTTCCTAGAATTAGTAAGTAAATAATTAATTATAGATAATTCAAATTTAATCAAAATAAGAATTATCTATCAAATTAAGCACTATTGTGAAAAACGGGAAAATACTGGACAATTAAGCACAATTCCCTGACTAATACTAGCACACTAAGCTAAGTGTAGTGAATAAAATATTTACTCATCACTTAGGCTACCTCTTCACCTTTCTAGGGTTTTTATCTTTCATTCTTCTATTATTATTCATCTAGTTTCACCATGAATATGGTGAACTAAACCTTGTATTGTTGTTGGGGAATCAATGTAGTCTTGTGAAACTCTCATATATGGAATTTGTTTTAACATCTTACTTTTAAGACTTATGCTTTCTTTCATCATTAGTTAGGGTTTTTCCTCTTTGCTTAATGCTTTCTTTGTTTAACTCATTCATTGCCATGATTATTGATTTTGTCGATACGGGAACGTACGGGGAAATCTAGATCTGGGGAATTTCTCCCAATAGTATATTGGTTGCCGTTAAGCTCCTACACTTAAGAACTAATTACTAGGAATGCTAGGAATTGTATGACCTCGTAATTAAGAATAGCCCTTCTTGCAAGGTGATTTAGAGAGTGGCATTAACAATTGATGAAAAGAATGTTGAATTCCTAAAGTATATGACAGTGGATAAGATGAAATTGATAACCCCAACAACATACTCATCCATCTATTTCATTGAAGTGTTTGTATTCTGTTTTCGCCATTGATCAAATTCATGCATACATGTTTATTTACTGTCTTTTGCATATTAAACTCCAATCAATTTGTTCTTAAGTCTTAAATAATCAACAAATCACATAACTAAACTAGGCCGTGAGTCCTTTGGGAGAACGATACTTGGTCTTACCGAGTTTTATTACTTGAAACGATTCGGTCACACTTGCCGATTGTTAAACAAGTTTGTGGCGCCGTTTTTCGGTGTTCATAAATTTGTCATCAGCAACACACGTCCATGTGCACGAGAAGCATCCAGCAACGGTTCAGCAAGCAGCTTCAGCACACGTATTCGGCCCACATCAAGAGAAGCACGGTCCAGGAGAGGGCAACCTATCCAGCAGCAAGCACCAAGCACGACCTTCATTTATTGGGAGGTGCAGACTTCATTTTGAAGAGAAGCCCACGGTCCAGCTAGGATGAAGCAAAGAAAGTGCAGCCCACACTTTTTCACGTTCAACAGAAGGAACTTTGGCAAGCAAGGGGCTGGACACGCTGGCAGCAGGGAAGGTCTCCACAGTCTTTCAACCTTCAAATCCAGGCCCAGCAATGTGGAAGCATCCAGCGTCCAGCACACTCCACGCCCACGGTCCAGCAGCAAAATTCACCCTGATATATTTGGAGGTGTCTAGTCGCTAAGAGTAGGCAAGCACATGGAGGGCTACGGCTGAAAGAGTTGCGTCCAGCAGGATGGTCCAGCCGCCACGGAGAAAAAGCACACAACTGCATTCTACATTTTGCTTATGGAAGAAGACATAACTTGATTTTGAATTGCAAGCTGCACACGGTCTAGGGAAGAATTTTTTCATTTATCATTTAACTTGCCTTTAGAAAGTTGGTAGCAGACATGCATTAATTGAAGACAGGAACACAGCTCACGACCAAGAATTGGGGATAACTCCAAAGTGTTGATGCATTATTAGAGGCAAGCGGTGCACACACATATGGACATTTCATTTTTCTTGGTGAAAACGCATATTTACTTTGCAATTGGTATATGCACAAGGCTGCCACGTCCGAGCTCCAAGTGTCACGGCTTGAAGGAAGTTTGAATGTCAAATCCAAATTTGCTTTTAGATAGTTGTAGACGCTAATTTCATTGAGGGCTTATTTCTTTTTCTTTTCTTTGAGAAACTCACGATGATGGAGCTGCAATGTGTGCGTGGATGTTGCTGGAATATGCACTTCATTTATTAGCTAAGCTTTGTTTCTTTATTTCCGCTGTGTGCATTTTAATTTTTTAGCTTAAACTTTGTTTCTTTTTCAGACACAATGATATTTTTTTTAAATTATTTATTTCATTTAAATGGATTCCCGCACTTTTGTATTTTGTTTTATTCTAGCTGCATGACATTTTAAGTGTTTTAGTTTATTGTTATAATTCACTATGTTTTATATTATGTTCGGTTTATTGTTTTGGTTCGACTTATTTATCTTCTTGCATTTTCAATTTCTCACTTGCATCGTTCGGTCTTCATGCTTTATTCATCTATCTCAATGTTTTCAATTATGTTTGGTTATATCTAATTTCGTCTTTTAATTTAGCTCATTTGCATTCACAAAACTCTTCACAAACCCCCGCCCCCACTACGTGTTTGTTCTAAGCCTCGAACCACATTTGGTCCTTGAGAGACGACCTAGGAGTCACTTCCTAGCACTATACTGCATTCCTTTATGCACATCAAATTTGATGGGCCGCGATAGCCGATGACAAATTTATGAACACTAAAAAACGGTGCCAAAAACTTGTTTAACCCTCGGCAAGTGTGACCGAATCGTATCAAGTAATAAACTCGGTAAGACCAAGTATCGTTCTCCCAAAGGACTCACGGCCTAGTTAGTTATATGATTTGTTGATTATTTAAGACTTGTTAACAATTGATTGTAGGTTTTAAATGCAAGAGACAATAATTAAACATGTATGCATGAATTTGATCAATGGAAAAGAGGAATACAAACACTTTAATGAATTAGATGGATGAGTATGTTGTTGGGGTTATCAATTTCATCTTATCCACTCTCATATATTTTTAGGAATTCATCATTCTTTTCATCAATGTTAATGCCACTCTCTAAATCACCTTGCAAGAAGGCCTATCCTTAATTACGAGTTCGTACAATTCCTAGCATTCCTAATAATTAATTCTGAAGCGCAGAAGCTTAACGGCAACCAATATACTATTGGGAGAAATTCCCCAGATCTAGATTTCCCCGTACGTTTCCATATCGACAAAATCAATAATCAGGGCATTGAATGAGTTAAACAACGCAAGCTTTAAGCAAAGAGGAAAAACTCTAACTAATGATAAAAGAAAGCATGTATCTTAAAATAAGATGTTAACACAAATTCGATATATGAGAGTTTCACAAGACTACATTGATTCCCCAACAACAATACAAGGTTTAATTCACCATATTCATGGTGAAACTAGATGAACAATAATGAAAGAAACCCCAATCTACCCCTAAGGAGTGAAAAGTGTGTTTCTGCTTCCTCCCAACCAAAGATACAAACCCTAGGATGTCTTAAAGCATATATATTATTCTAAAAAATACAGAAAATTAGGTCCATGCCCATAAAAGTGCCGCTCAGCGGTAAGTGTGCGAGTTGGTTCTTCCCCCTCAGTGACATTTTCACCCCTCAGCGGATCCAACGTGATTGCTTGACTGTTGCTCAACGGTAAACTGCCGCTGAGCGCTAATTGCGATTTCTCTTTTGGCACTTTTTGATGTCTTTTATGATTCCATTTCTATCCTTCTTCACTTCTTTCACCAAATTCACCTTAAAACCTGCATAAAACACTAAAATCAAGCATAAACTTGTGCAGCTCTCTTATTTCTGAAAATATGACCAAAAGCATGATTTCAAGCTAGTTTCTAAGTGTTAAAGGTTGCTTTTGGTATCAATTTTAAGCATGAAAATAACAGTTTTTCAACTGTTATCAACAGCCCGCATCACTTGGCAAATTTCTTTATCATGAGGCTCATGTTGTCCTCATCATCAGAATCATCATCTTCAATCCTTTTAGAGTTCTTTCCTTTAGAGATCTCGGACTTGAAGGCTAGTGTCTTCCTTTTGCCTTGATCTTCTTCAGCCGTCAATCTTCTCAACTCAAGCTCATGCTCACGGAGTTTCCCAAACAAAATTCGCATTGACATTTGAGTGAGATTTTGAGACTCAGAGATGGCAGTCACCTTTTGTTGCCACGACCTGTCCAATGATTTCAAAATTTTTACATTCAATTCATCAGTATCAAAAGTCTTACCCAACCCTATCAAGTGGTTCACTATGTGAGTGAAACGCTTTTGGACATCAGAAATTGTTCTCCAGGTTGCATTCTGAACATCTCATACTCCTAAATGAGAGTGTTCTTCCTTTCACGTTTCATGTCCTCTGTTCCTTCATGTGTGACTCTGAGAACTTCCCACATTTCCTGTGCTGTCTTACACACTGAAATTCTATAAAATTCATCAAGCACAACAGCAGATGAAATAATATTACGAGCTTTAATATCAAACTAGGCTCATCTATTTTCTTCATTAGTCCACTCAAAAAATGGTTTTTCTACTTCTACACTTCAACTCTATTTTTAGGAATATAAGGACCATTTTGTACAGCTTCCCAGATGCCTTTGTCAGCAGACCCCATAAAAATTTCCATTATGACTTTCCAGAACGCATAGTTATCACCAGTAAAAAGTGGTGGTCTATTAATAAAAGCACTCTCAGCATATACAAGGTGTTGGTTGTGACCGGCCATTTTCGTAAATTTTGAAAAACTATCAAAACAAGCTCTGATACCAATTGTTGGTTAGTACCAGACAGAGTGTAACAAAGCGGAATAAATCTTAGAGTAGTAGAAAGTGTGTTCAGTCACCTTTTTAAAATAAATTAGTCTGTTTTTTGAAAATCAATTTTCTTTCAGAAAATTTATTGAACAGTTGATATGCGTAAAAGATAAAAAAATGTAGGGAATAGAAAATCACACGAGTAATTTTTATACGGGTTCGATTCAACATAATCTACATTCAGTCGTTAATCACTTTAAAAAGTGATTAATAGTTCCTCTAAAAAGATGTTTCACAACTTACAACAAATAGTGAATAAAACAGATAAATAAACCTTCCTTTACGACGAACGAACCGGAAGAAGAACACTCTCCCAACTCGAAGAGAACCGCTCCGACTATTGACAAACGAAACGCGAGCTTCTCCTATTCACGAGACCAGGCAAAGCACCTTGCTAACTCGAAGAGAGCTTGCTCCGACTATCGACACACGAAACGCGAGCCCCTCCTATTCACGAGACCAAGCAAGGGAACTTGAACTATAGCTTCTGAGAAATTCCTCTGACAAATAGTATTCTGCAAGAGCTTCTGTTCAACAACTTCCTTTCTTTGAACTTCACAGAAACCCAATATATAGCTAGTTGTTTTTAATATCTAAGGTTAAGTCCCAATTGCCACGAATAATCAATTATTGTAGGTGATAATCGATTATATGAGGTGATAATCGATTATTCCTGGATGACTTTGTGATAATCGATTATTGCAGTTAAAAATGCAAGTTTTACAAAGTTTACAAGACTTTCCTACTATATTTAATTTCTACAAATTGCTTTTAAATAATTCTAATATCTTCTTCAACTAAAACTTCTTGCAGCATCATCAAAACAATTTTCTTCAAGATTTACCAATACTCCTTATTGGTAACAAGCATCATCACAAGGGCTTTTCTGTGGCTGGGCTAAAAAGAAAATTGGTTTTTCTGGATCACAAAATCCTTGAGTTAAGAAATTCATTCACAACTATTCTTACTTCTTTCCAACTTTCCCTTGCATTGAGCTTTTCTTTTTCTTTCTTTTCTTTTTTCTTTCTTTTCTTTCCATTTTCTTTTTCTTTTTCATTTGCTCAACACTTAGCTCAATGCTTATTTATTTTCCCTTTTCAAATTTCCCAACAACCCCAAACTTGAACCTTTATTAATACCACAAATATTCTCAACTTAACTCAAGGTAAATATTTTCACAAAGGGTTTTCATATCATGTTCAAGGCTAAAGTTTCAAAGGATAGAACACATTGTGCTATCTTTTATTGGGCTAAAATCATGCATTGGCTAAAAAGGGATAACAACAGATGGCCTTGATCATATGACACATGCAAGCAAGTGATTCAATCATAGAAACCTGGGCAAAGTCATTCATGCTTTCAAAGTAATAGCAATCCTTCACAAAAACTCTAGAGTTCATAACCTCACACAAGTTAATTTATTTCCCACATACACCACATAAACATCCTGCTTAGCATCATAATCACAATCATAACATCATGCATCTATTCACAAGTTTGTAACAATCACCTGTATCAAGCATCCTGTGCAACATCTCAACATCAATCAATATCCAAGCAACATCAAGCAATACTCATCATGCACAAGTCAATATCAAACCATCACATCAGATAAAGTTTTAGACCGAGTACATCACAAAACAGAAGCAAATATAGTTATGTAATACAAAACAAAAGATAAGACAAGTCCCGCTCTAGTGCTGATAATATCCATCAGTAAATGTTATCTCAGCTCCTCATCAGCCCATGTTATCAGTCAGAATCTTCCTCCTCTCATTCTTCTTCAGCATCTTCAAAATCATCATCCTCATTATCTTCCTCCATAGTTGGATTTTCAGTTGCTCCAGCTCCACTGGCCTATGCCTGCTCCTCTGGCCATGCCACCACATTGTTAAATTCATCCATAGTCCACCGTCTTCAAGGGGGTGTATCATACATCCCTATGATCATATCTGTAGCGGGTAACATAAATTTTACGTCGAATATTACTGGGCGACGTTGATGAATAATTTATGAACACCAAAAAACGGCGCCACAAACATGTTTAACAATCGGCAAGTGTGACCGAATCGTTTCAAGTAATAAAACTCGGTAAGACCAAGTATCGTTCTCCCAAAGGACTCACGACCTAGTTTAGTTATGTGATTTGTTGATTATTTAAGACTTAAGAACAAATTGATTGTAGTTTTATATGCAAAAGACAGTAAATAAACATGTATGCATGAATTTGATCAATGGAAAAGACAGAATGCAAACACTTTAATGAATTATATGGATGAGTATGTTGTTGTGGTTATCAATTTCATCTTATCCACTCTCATATACTTTAGGAATTCAACATTCTTTTCATCAATTGTTAATGCCACTCTCTAAATCACCTTGCAAGAAGGCCTATCCTTAATTACGAGTTCATACAATTCCTAGCATTCCTATAATTAGTTCTGAAGTGCAGGAGCTTAAAGGCAACCAATATGCTATTGGGAGAATTTCCCCGGATCTAGATTTCCCCGTACGTTCCCATATCGACAAAATCAATAATCATGGTAATGAATGAGTTAAACAAAGCAAGCAATAAGCAAAGAGGAAAAACCCTAACTAATGATGAAAGAAAGCATAAGTCTTAAAAGTAAGATGTTAAAACAAATTCCATATATGAGAGTTTCACAAGACTACATTGATTCCCCAACAACAATACAAGGTTTAGTTCACCATATTCATGGTGAAACTAGATAATTAATAATGAAAGAATGAAAGATAAAACCCTAGAAAGGTGAAGAGGTAGCCTAAGCATCCAAGATCTTCCTTCAAAGGGGTGGAAAAGAGAGTATTTGCTTCGTCTCTGCCAAAGATACAAACCCTAGGACGTCCTAAAGCTTATATACTATTCCAAAAATACAGAAAAATTAGGCCCAAGCCCATAAAAGTGCCGCTCAGCGGTAAGTGCGTGAGTTGTTTTTCTCCCCTCAGCGGCCTTTTCACCCCTCAGCGGAGCCAACGTGGGTTTCTGAGTGCTGCTCAGCGGTACCTGCGGCTTCTCCTTTTGCACTTTTTGATGTCTTTTCTGATTCCATCTCTATCCTTCTTCACTTCTTTCACCAAATTCACCTTAAAACCTGCATAAAAACACTGAAATCAAGCATAAACATGTCCAACTCTCTTATTTATGAAAATATGACCAAAAGCATGATTTCAAGCTAGTTTCTAAGTGTTAAAGGTTGCTTTTAGTATCAATTTTAAGCATGAAAATAACAGTTTTTCAACTGTTATCACAACCCCAAACTTTGAACTTTGTTTGTCCTCAAGCAAACAGCATGTAACTCAATCTTCTACCAATCTGTATAACGGTTCACTCATTCAAAAATCCTCTTTTCAAGATAAGTAAAAACTTCAGTCAAACTCATGACAAAGATTTCAATCAAGACGTGCACATGCTTTGGTGTTCACAAAGTCACTTAATATCCAGCAAATGCTATTTTTCATGAATGATCAATCAACTAAGCATGGATGTTCATGTGCTCATGGAATATTTCCTCCCTAGGTAAAGTGTTTCACTCAAACACAAGTGTATAAGAGGTAATCACTCATTCACTCCACTATCACAATGTCACATGAATCAACTTTGCCTTTCATTTAACCACAATCAAAGACATTCACAAGCATGCATCATCACAAGCACTTTTCAATGGCTTATAACATGGCTGGGCTAACAAGAAAATTGGTTTTTCTAGATCACAAAACCCTTGAGTTAAGAGAATCACACAATCATTCTTATTTATTCCCAACTTTCTTTTGCATTGAGCTTTGCTTTTTCTTTTCTTTTCTTTTCTTTTTTTTCTTTTGACATTCTTAACTCTTAGCTCAATGCTTTTCCTTTTTCTTTTTCACAATTTTCCCAACAACCCCAAACTTGAACATTTATCAATACCACAGAAGATTTTCTACTTAACTCAAGGTAAAGCTTTTCAATAAGGGTTTTTAAATTATGTTCAAGGCTAAGGGTTCAAATGATAGAACACAAAGTGTTATCTTTTAGAGGGCTAACTTATGAATTTGGCCAATAAAAAGGGTTACCAACAAATGGCCTTGATCATATGATGCAAAACACGCAATTGATTCAATCATAGAAAACCTGGGCAAAATCATTCATGCTTTCAAAGTAATAGCATTCAATCAATAAAACTCTGGAGCTCAAAACCTCACATATAAGCTCATTCACATTTGACATATAACATCCTGCTTAGAATCATAATCAGAATCACAACATCTTGCATTTGTTCACAATGCTTGTGAACCACCTGTATAAGCATATAATGTGCACATTCTCAGCATCAATCAATATCAAAGCATCATCAGGCATTACTTATCAAACAACAATCATAAGCAAACCATCATAACAGACAAAATTTCGAATTGAGTACATCAAACCCTATTCTACAAACATAAGTGATTGATAAAACAAATCCTACTCTAGTGCTTTGAAAAACTCAGCCCCATCAATGATGCTCTCTCCCAACCCCAAACTTAGATGGAAAACTAGTGAGAAAGTGAGTAGAAGGGAGATTTTCTAAAGAGAAATGAAAGGAAAAATGTATAGAACCTTTGTAAAAGTGTTTAGGAGTGTGTGTGCAGAGAAGAATCTAGAAATAGAGGCCAAAACGTGACTTAGGGTATAAAAATACCCTAATGGGCTCGGGTTCCACTAAGGGGCAACCTAAGCCCATTCAACGACACCACCGCTCAGCGGTAGTTTGCTGCTCAGCGACACTTTCGTGAAGTGCTCTTCTTCTTCCTAGCTTAACCTAGGTGCCTTCTACTCATGCCCCTCACTTGCTCCCTGCAATTAAGTTCTCAGATCACTCAAACACTCAATCACTATCATGCAACTAAAGCAGAATCAAAACAACCAATACAGATAAAATCAATCAACTGGGTTGCCTCCCAGGTAGCGCTTGTTTAACGTTACGAGCCTGACCCAAAATCCTCTAGCACCCTTCAGTAGATGCAAATCTTCCTTACCAACACCCATCAGTAGGTGTATACAAACATAGTATCCTTCAGTAGATACTCTGTGGCCTAACATCCATCAGTAGATGTAAACCCTGTAACAAACTTATAACAAAAACAAAAATACCAAAAAGTTCAAAATTACATCACCAAACCAAAAATTAAAAGTTCTTAAATGACTGGGTTGCCTCCCAGCAAGCGCTCTTTTAACGTCACTAGCTTGACCCAGTAAAGTTCAAGTTCCATCTTCTTTTTCTTCTTCTTTCTACTGAACTTCTTTAGAAATTTGATCAAACCAGGAACCTGTTGCAGTGTCTCAATCATAGGAACTTTAATCTCCAATTTCTTGAAGATTTCCATAAAGCACTTAAATTTCTTTTCCTTCCTATGATTCTTCTTTAGATGACGATGGGGTTTTTCATAGGATTCCTTCTTCTTTCCTCTCATCTTCTTTTTCTTACGCTTCCTCTCCCCAAATTTTCTCTTTTTCTTTTCTTTTATTTTTTTGTTCCCTTCTCTTTTTCTCCTCAACTTCTTTATTTTCACACAAATTTTCTTTCTCTCTTTTCTCTCAACCACTTCTTTTTCTTTTTCTTCATCTTTATCTTTCTCTCTCAACTCTTCTTTTTCTTTTCTCTCTATCTTTTCCTCATCTCTCCCTATTTTTTTCTCAACAAAAATCTTGTCACTTTCAGTGACAATAGCTTGACCTTCCTCCTTAAGGTTAACTTCAGTATTAACCTTAACGTTCAATCTCTGACTAATGTAACGAAGGTGCATTTCCATCCTTTTACATGATGCTTCAATGCTTTTCTGAGTAGAGGTGGAATTTTTCAAAAATCGTTGAAGGGTGTCATCCAAACTTTCTGATAGAGAGGGTTGTTGCTGCCGTTGTTGTGGTGGCGGCCTATCAAATTCTTCGGCAGCTTGAGTGCTTTTGTGATGACAATTAGATATCTGTATGTATGATGGACAAATTTGTAAGCACCAAATTATGATGTCACAAACTTGTTTCACAATCGGCAAGTATGACCGAATCGTTCAAGTAATAAACTTGGTAAGACCAAGTATCGTTCTTCCCAAAGGACTCACGGCCTAGTTTAGTTATGTGATTTGTTGATTAGCTAGGACTTACAAACGAAATATTTAGATTTTAATATGCAAGACAGAAAATAAACATGTATGCATGAAGTTTGATCAATGGCAAAGCAAAAGATAAACACTTTCAATGAATTATATGAATGAATATGTTGTTGGGGGTCAATTTCATCTCATCCACTCTCATATATTTTAGGAATTCAACATTCAAATCATCATTGTTAATGCCACTCTCTAATGTACCATTCTAGATGGCTTCTCCCTAATCAAATAGTTCATACAATTCCTAGCATTCCTAATGATTAGTTCATGAGTGCAGGAGCTTAAAGGCAACCAATAAAATATTGTCAGTATAATATTGGGAGAAATTCCCCGGATCTAGACTTCCCCGTACGTGTCCGTATCGACAAAACCAATAATCATGCATTAGAATGAGTTAAACAATGCAAGCATTGAGCAAAGAGGAAAAACCCTAACTAATGATGAAAGAAAGCATATGTCTTACTTAAAAGATGTACTCAACAAATTCCATATATGAGAGCTTCAAGAGATTACATTGATTCCCCAACAAACATACAAGGTTTAGTTCACCATATTCATGGTGAACCTAGATGAATATCAATGAAAGAATGAAAGAATAAACCCAATAAAGGTGAAGAGGTAGCCTGAGCATCCAAGATCCTTGATGAGTCGTTATTTCTTGAATTATATTTAGTTTATTGCACTTAAATAAACCAGGGAATTGTGTTTAATTGCTTGTTATTTCCCCGTTTTTCCGAATTCTGCTTAATTTGGTCGGAAATTTGTAATTGTGCTAATTTGGATTTTCTGAGCTGATTAAGTGCATTTTTGAAGTGCAGGAAAATTTCGGAAATACATTTTGGGACATCAGGAAGAGTGCCAAATAAATCCAAGACTCTCCACACAGACATTTTAGAATTAATTAAATTGTAATTCAGTAGTTTAGAATTTTTGTATCAACTTTTATATTTTGGGTCAATTTTTGGTAAATTAGATTAGACCCAAAATTAAAAGTTAATGACTTGGCACTCTAGGGTTTTTATGTGTGTGGACCCTACCCTTATTAAAGAGGGACACACGGCCCTTGTGCCAGCCGCCACTTCCAATTTTTTTGGCCACTATTTTAGTTTCTCTTCTCTCGGTTTTGAACGGGGGAGCTTTCTTTGAACATTGTTTCTATGGAATGAGAGATGGGAGGGCTGTTACGCTAGCATGAATGAGAGCTCCAAATTTATTTCAAATTGCAAATTCACTCTTGCCTTTTCATTTTGCTTTTCACGCACTGTTTAATTGAAGCCTAGTCTAGCATACTGGAAACGTTTTTCCTTAAATTACATTTTGCATTCCAATTGGTGAAGGAGCTGGAAGCAAGGAGAAGGAAGTCACGGCTGCTGGAAGAAAAGTAGCTTGCTTTTAATTATTTTTTTTTTGGAATGAAGAAGTGGATTAGGATGGAGTAGGTGTGTTAGGGATTCTTCTTGGAAGCAATGTCACGCTGATTGGCAGGGAGAATTGGAGCACCACGGTGATGCAAGTGGAGCTGTCACCGTTTGGATGCAAGAGGAAGAGGTGATTTTGAGCTGGAAGATGCACGGCCTGCCACATACACATTCAACGTGGAGCTGGAAGCACTAGGTGTCACGGTTTTGGGAAGGAGAGCACTTATTTTTGGCTTAGGGAATTGTGGGAAGTCAAGTCCAGCAGGGATGCTACGGCTTAGAGGAAAAGTATAGCTTTGCTTTTGATTATTTTTTTTGGAGTGAAAGTGGTGCCACGGAGATTAGGTGAAGGAAAAGTGAAGTTTCGGCCCAGCAAAGTAGTGCAGACGGTCACATCATGTTCCCCTTGTCACGGCTGGAAGCATTAAAGAATGAAATGTTGATTGAGTAGGAGAGAATGAACGTACGGGATTGGTGACTCATTTGGAGCATGCGCCTGGATGTCCTGGAAGAAGTGATGCACGCGGACGGCTGGAATGGTGCGCTCGTTCCGTGAACGAGCGTCCTTTCTATTCATTTTGAGACGAGGTGATTCTCGGCTGGGAGAAAAGCACACGCTGATCACTTAGTCTTTGAAGAAGGACGCGCATATGTGCATACGGAAGCAGCTCACTCATGGATTCAACATTCACGGTTTTCATTTAGCATTTTACTTCTTAGTTCAACATTGAATTTTAAGAGTATTGAACGTATTTCTTTAGCGCCGTGCATTTTAAATGAGTTCAAGCACTTTATGAATTTACCTTGAAATTTTATTCGAAGTTGCAATGTGCATTTCGTTATTAGGCAAACGTACTTTTTATTATTATTACTGCATTTTAATTAGTTCACACATCTCGTTTTAGAATTGTTCATCACTTTATTGTTTTCTTTCACTGCTTATTATGTTTGGTTTATTGTTTCCGTTCACTTTAATGTTGTCTATTATGTTCGGCTTCTTTATCTTCTTGTATTTCCAATTACCTCACTTGCTTTAGAGACCATTTGGTCGCAATGTAGAACAGTTCGATTTTCATGCTTTGTCAATTTATTTCAATGTTTTCAATTATGTTTGGTTGTATTTAATTTCCCGTTTTAATTTAGTTCATTTCCAAAGCACAAAAACACTTTCAACCCCCCCACTACGTGTTTGATCTGAGACTGAACCACAATTTGGTCCTTGAGAGACGACCTAGGAGTCACTTCCTAGTACTATACTGCATTCTTTTATGCACAACTTTTGTGGGAGGTGCGACCCTCTCATCAATCCTCCTTCAAAGGCGTGGAAGAGAGAGTGTTTACTTCGTTTCTGCCAAAGATACTAATCCCAAGGACGTGCAAGCCCTTATATACTAATCTAGAGTTACAAAAGATTACAAAAGCCCAAGCCCAAAAAGTGCCGCTCAGCGGTATTTACCGCTCAGCGGTGATTGCGCGTCTTCTTTCTTCCCCTCAGCGGCCATTTTGCCCCTCAGCGGTTCCAACGCCACCTCTTGAGTGCCGCTCACCGGTAGTTTGCTGCTGAGCGGTGCCTTCGTCTTCTCTTTTTGCACTCTTTCTTGTCTTTTCTAATGTCACTTCTCTCCTTCTTCACTCTTTTCACTAAATTCACCTTAAAACCTGCACAAAAACACTTAAATCAAGCGTAAACCTGTCCAGCTCTCTTATTTATGAAAATATAGATAAAAGGCATGATTTCAAGCTAATTTCTAAGTCTAAAGGTTGCTTTTAGTATCACTTTTAAGCATGAAAATAACAGTTTTTCAACTGTTATCACAACCCCAAACTTAGAACTTTGCTTGTCCTCAAGCAAACAAAATGTAACTCCATCTCCAACCAATTCACATGATGGTTCACTCATTCAAAATCCTCTTTCCAAGATAAGTAACAACTTCACTCAAACTTATGACCAAGAGTTCAATCAAGATGTGCACATGCTTTAGTGTTCACAAAGTCATTTAAGTTCCAACAAATGCTATTTTTCATGAATGATCAATCAATTAAGCATGGATGTTCATGTGCTTATGGAATATTTCCTCACTAGATAAAGTGTTTCACTCAACACACAAGTGTATAAGAGGTAAAGTGTTTCACTCATTCACTCTACTATCACAATGTCACATGAATCAACTTTGCCTTTCATTTTACCACAATCAAAAACATTCACAAGCATGCATCATCACAAGGACTTTTCAATGGCTTATAATGTGGCTGGGCTAACAAGAAAATTGGTTTTTCTGGATCACAAAATCCTTGAGTTAAGAGAATCATATCAACACAATTATTCTTATTCATTCCCAACTTTCTTTTGCCTTTGCATTTGCATTGAGCTTTACTTCTTTTTCTTTTCTTTTCTTATTCTTTGCATATTCTTACTTTTTAGCTCTTAGCTCAATGCTTTTCATGTTTTCCCACCAACCCCAAACTTGAACATTTGTCAATACCACATAAGATCTTCTACTTAACTCAAGGTAAAGATTTTCAATCAAGGGTTCAGTGTATATTCAAGCTATGGGTTCAAAGGATAGAACACAAAGTGTTCTCTTTTAGTAAGCTAACTTTATGAATTTGGCCAATAAAAAGGTTTAACAAACACGGCCTTGATCACATGATGCAAAACAAGCAATTGATTCAATCATAGAAAACCTGGGCAAAATCATTCATGCTTTCAAAGTAATAGCATTTAACAATAACAACTCTGGAGCTCAAAACCTCACATATAAGCTCATTCACATTTGACATACACATCCTGCTTAATTTCACAATCACAATCATGATATCATGCATTTGTTCACAAAGCTTGTGAATCACCTGTATAAGCATTTTAATGTGCACATCATCTCAACATCAATCAATCAATAAGCATCATTCAAGCATTACTTATCAAACAATCACAGTTAATAGCAAACCATCATAATAAACCAGGTGTTCAATAGAGTACATCAAACCCTAATCTAAAAACAAAAACAACTTACAAGATACTGGGTTGCCTCCCAGTAAGCGCTTGTTTAACGTCCCGAGCCTGACCCAAACTTTCAAGGATCAACCAACAACATCATTGTGGAAAATTGTTGCACCTCTCCCCCTAGATAGGGCTTGAGACGTTGACCATTTACCACCCAACTTCTCTGTGGATCATCAGATGGATTAAATATTTCAATTGCTCCATGCGGATGCACTTCTTTTATCACAAATGGTCCTGTCCATTTTGACTTCAACTTCCCAGGAAATATCTTCAATCTTGAATTGAACAATAATACCTGTTGTCCTGGATTGAAGACTCTATTCACCAACTTCCTGTCATGATAAAATTTCATTTTGTCTTTGTAAGCCTTGGATGAATCATATGCATGTAAGCGCATTTCTTCAAGCTCCAAAATCTGCCGTCTGCGTGTACATTGAGTATCATAAGGATCAAAATTCAAGAATTTCAAAGCCCATAATGCTCTATGTTCAAATTCGACTGGCAAATGGCATGCTTTCCCATAGACTAATTGAAATGGTGATAATCCCATAGACGTCTTCATTGCTGTCCTATAAGCCCAAAGAGCATCATCCAATTTGAGAGACCAATCCTTTCTTGATGAAGTCACAGTCTTTTCCAGGATTCTTTTTATCTCCCTGTTAGATACCTCAGCTTGTCCATTGGTTTGTGGATGATAAGGTGCAACTACCTTATGCTTCACTCCATAGTGTTTGAGTACTTTCTCTAGCTGATAATTGCAAAAATGAGATCCTCCATCACTAATCAACACTCTTGGAGTGCCAAAACGTGAGAATATCTGCCTCTTCAGGAATTTAATTACCGTGCTAGCATCATTTTTAGGACAAGCTAATGCTTCCACCCATTTACTCACATAATCCACTGCTACCAGAATATATTCATTGTTGAAAGATGGAGGGAAGGGTCCAACAAAGTCAATACCCCAACAATCAAAAACCTCAACCTCTAAAATACCTTGTAAAGGCATCTCATGACGTTTAGTGATTGTCCCTGCTCTTTGACATTTATCACAATTCCTAGCATGATTATGGGCATCTTTAAATAAAGTTGGCCAATAAAACCCTGATTGAAGGACTTTTGCTGCTGTTCTTTCCCCATTAAAATGTCCTCCATAAGGTGAATCATGACAATGCCAGAGAATTCCTTCTGCTTCTTCATTTGTAACACATCTCCTGAGAAGATTATCTGCTCCAATTTTGAACAAATATGGATCGTCGCACACAAACTGCTTGGCATCATGCAGAAATTTCTTTCTCTGTTGCCAAGTTAAGTCTTCCGGCATGACTCTTGCAGCTTTGAAATTTGCCATATCAGCAAACCAGGGCCTCTGCTGAATATACATGAGTGATTCATCTGAAAAAGATTCCCAGATTTCAGACTCCCTGCTAGTGACCTCATTGTTGACTAATCGTGACAAATGATCAGCAATTAAGTTCTCACTTCCTTTCTTATCACGGATTTCTACATCAAATTCTTGCAACAGTAATACCCATCTAATCAAACGTGGCTTAGAATCTGGTTTTGTCAACAAATATTTGATAGCTGCATGATCTGTGTAGACAATCACCTTAGACCCAATAAGATAAGGTCTAAATTTCTCTAGAGCATATACAATGGCAAGAAACTCTTTCTCTGTGGTAGCATAATTCAATTGAGCATCATTCAGCACCTTGCTAGCATAATAAATTGGATGAAACTTTTGTTCTTTCCTTTGGCCAAGGACAACTCCTATTGCATAATCACTTGCATCACACATCAATTCAAAATTTTGATTCCAATCTGGTGCTACAATTACTGGAGCTGACACTAGCTTCTGCTTCAATATATCAAAAGCTTTCAGACAATCTTCATTCATCACAAAAGGAGCATCCTTCATCAAAAGATTACTCAATGGTTTAGCAATTTTTGAGAAATCTTTGATGAATCTTCTATAGAACCCAGCATGACCAAGAAAACTCCTAATCCCCCTCACATTTGTTGGTGGGGGCAGTTTCTCAATGACTTCTACTTTGGCTTTATCTACCTCAATTCCTTTAGCAGAAATTTTATGCCCCAGTACAATCCCTTCAGTTACCATGAAATGACATTTCTCTCAATTCAAAACCAGATTTGTCTGAACACATCTTTTGAGTACCGTGTTCAAATTAGCTAAACATCTTTGGAAAGAATTTCCAAAAACTGAGAAGTCATCCATGAATACTTCAATGCATTTTTCTAGAAGATCAGAAAAGATTGCCTGCATACACCTCTGAAACGTAGCTGGAGCATTACATAATCCAAAAGGCATCTTTCTATATGCAAAGATACCAAAAGGACAAGTAAAAGCCGTCTTCTCCTGGTCTTTTGGATCTACCACAATTTGATTATATCCAGAATATCCATCTAGAAAACAATAGAAAGCCTGCCCTGATAACCTTTCTAACATCTGATCCATGAAGGGAAGAGGAAAATGATCTTTCCTAGTAGCTTTATTCAGTTTACTATAATCAATGCACATACGCCAGCCAGTAACTGTCCGAGTAGGAATAAGCTCATTCTTATCATTATAAATTACTGTCATCCCACCTTTCTTTGGAACCACCTGTACTGGACTCACCCATTCACTATCAGAGATTGGATAGATGATACCAGCTTCTAGCAGTTTCAACACTTCTTTTCTGACCACCTCCTTCATGACAGGATTTAACCTTCTCTGAGGTTGAGCACTTGGTTTATAATCTTCTTCCATAAAAATCCTGTGCATGCAATAAGTTGGGCTTATACCTTTGAGATCGGATATTGACCACCCAATTGCTTCTTTGTTGGCTTTCAGAATTTCTATCAACTGCTCTTCTTCTTGCAAAGATAAAGAGTTATTGATGATGACTGGCTTTGTTTCACCCTCTTCTAAAAACACATATTTCAGATGTGGTGGCAATCTTTTTAATTCTGGTGACTGTGCTTTGATTGTTTCTTCCTTATCAATTGTTTCAAATATTGGATATTCCTCTGGACTCTTTTTCAATGTTTCCAAATCCATCAGACATTCATCAATCAATTTTTCTTCTTCCTCATCCAAATCTTCACATGCATCAATGAGAGTTTTTTCCAATGGAGAAATATTACGCACCATTCTCTCCTGAACCATGCATACTTCATCAAGTTCATCAAATTGAAAACATGCTTTGTCATCATTTGGATATGTCATGGCCTTAGATACATCAAAAGTGACCTCTTCATCATCAACTCTCAGTTTAAGCTTACCATTCTCTACATCAATCAGAACTCTAGCAGTCTTCATAAAAGGTCTCCCCAGAATAAGAGGAACATCACTAGTTCCTTCCATCTCCATCACAATAAAATCCACTGGAAATACAAATTTTTCAACCTTCACTAGAACATCTTCAACCACTCCATATGGATATTTAAGAGACCTGTCTGCCAATTGAAGAGCCATTCTGGTTGGTTTAATTTCCAACCCCTGAATTGTTCTGCACATGGATAACGGCATCAGATTAATGCTAGCTCCCAAATCAATCAATGCTCTTCCAACTTTCACATCTCCTATGGTACATGGAATGGTGAAGCTTCCTGGGTCTTTAAGTTTAGGAGGTAGTTTCTGTATGATTGCACTGCAATTGCCCTGTACATTGATAGTTTCCTTCTCAGTGTACTTGTGTTTCTTTGTGAGAAGTTCCTTCAAAAATTTTGCATATGCTGGCATCTGTTGCAATGCTTCAGAGAATGGTATAGTAATCTCCAGCTTCTTAAACAGTTCCATGAATCTTTCCAACTGCTTTTCTTTCTCCTTCCTTGAATAACCCTTTGGATAAGGAAGTGGCTTTTCATACTCTTTTTCTCTCTCTCTCTCTTCTCTCTCATTTTTTTCTCTCCTCTCCTCTTCTTCTTTTCTCTTTTTCTCTCTCTCAACTCTTTCTTTCCACTCACATGTTTCTTTTTCACTCTCACTCTCAATTTTTTCTTTCTCTCTCTCTTTTTGCCTCTCCTCTAACACTCTACCACTTCTGGTCACAACAGTTTTACAATCCTTTCCAAGATTATCATATTTAATCTCGTCAACTATTCTCTCAACATGACTCTTCATTTTTTTAAATGCAGCATCCACATTATGACAATAGGACGCATTTGTCTTCACGAATCTCTGGAAAGTCTCATCAAGCTTTGTTGCTTTCTCAACTGGAGTGAATTGCATCTGCCATTTTTGTTGCTCTTGAACCATTGAAACCTGTTGTATTTCCTGTGGTATTTGAGAAAGTTTCATAGTCACTTCCTCAAGCTGTTGAGAGAGAGTTCTATTTTGGACAAGCAGAGCCTCATTTAATTTTGACAACTTCTTCTGATTAAGATCTTCTGTGTCAATGTTGAGTTCGTTGTCACTAGTAGCCATATTTTCAATAATTTCAGTTGCTTCCTCTGGAGTCTTCCATTTGATATTGCCTCCTGCTGAGGCATTCAGTATCATCTTGGTGTGTGAACCAAGCCCTCTAAGGAAAGTTAAGACTACTTCATGTTCTTTGAAGCCATGCATGGGAGTTTTACGTAACAAGCTTTTATATCTGTCCCATGCATGCCCCAGTGATTCTTCCATGCCCTGCTTGAATGAAGATATCTCTTGCTTTCCTTTAGTCACCTTAGATTGTGGGAAGTATTTGTTTAAGAATTTTGTGACCACTGCTTCCCACTCTGTGAAACTGTCTTCTGGAAAAGAGTTCAACCAAAGCTTAGCATTGCCTCCCAATGAGAAAGGAAACAAGCTAAGTTTGATAGCTTCGTCTGGAACCCCATTGATTTTGACTGTATTGCAAATCTCATTAAAGGTAGTGAGGTGCTCATATGGGCTTTCATGAGATAACCCATTAAATTGATTACTCTTCACCAGTTGAATCAGTGCTGGTTTGACCTCCATGTTGGCTGCATTGACTCTAGGTCTAGTTATGCTATTGAAATGCTGAGGTCCAGCAAGATTAGTGTAATCTGCAAGAGTTCTTCTACCATTATTGTTCTCCATAATCCTAGTTCGAATTGCTTCCTGCAAGCACAAGAAAACAAAACCCTAGAAAAAATTTGTTAGCACAAAAAGATATAGGAGAAGATATATATTCAGAAGATAAAAGATTCAGAAGATAAGAAGATAAAAGATGTAGAAGATAGAAAATAAAATAAAATAAAATCTATTCTAAAAAGATAAAATAAAATCTAACCTAATCTAAAAGATAAAGATAAAATAAAATCTAATAAAATCTAACCTAAAAAATAAAATCTAACCTAATCTAAAAAGATAAAAAGATAAAATAAAATAAAAACAGAAAAAATAAAAACAGAAATTCAAAATTAAAGTCAAAGATAATCAATAATCACACAAATTAACCAGTTAAACCACGAATCCCCGGCAACGGCGCCAAAAACTTGATGGACAAATTTGTAAGCACCAAATTATGATGTCACAAACTTGTTTCACAATCGGCAAGTATGACCGAATCGTTCAAGTAATAAACTTGGTAAGACCAAGTATCGTTCTTCCCAAAGGACTCACGGCCTAGTTTAGTTATGTGATTTGTTGATTAGCTAGGACTTACAAACGAAATATTTAGATTTTAATATGCAAGACAGAAAATAAACATGTATGCATGAAGTTTGATCAATGGCAAAGCAAAAGATAAACACTTTCAATGAATTATATGAATGAATATGTTGTTGGGGGTCAATTTCATCTCATCCACTCTCATATATTTTAGGAATTCAACATTCAAATCATCATTGTTAATGCCACTCTCTAATGTACCATTCTAGATGGCTTCTCCCTAATCAAATAGTTCATACAATTCCTAGCATTCCTAATGATTAGTTCATGAGTGCAGGAGCTTAAAGGCAACCAATAAAATATTGTCAGTATAATATTGGGAGAAATTCCCCGGATCTAGACTTCCCCGTACGTGTCCGTATCGACAAAACCAATAATCATGCATTAGAATGAGTTAAACAATGCAAGCATTGAGCAAAGAGGAAAAACCCTAACTAATGATGAAAGAAAGCATATGTCTTACTTAAAAGATGTACTCAACAAATTCCATATATGAGAGCTTCAAGAGATTACATTGATTCCCCAACAAACATACAAGGTTTAGTTCACCATATTCATGGTGAACCTAGATGAATATCAATGAAAGAATGAAAGAATAAACCCAATAAAGGTGAAGAGGTAGCCTGAGCATCCAAGATCCTCCTTCAAAGGGGTGGAAGAGAGAGTGTTTACTTCGTTTCTGCCAAAGATACTAATCCCAAGGACGTGCAAGCCCTTATATACTAATCTAGAGTTACAAAAGATTACAAAAGCCCAAGCCCAAAAAGTGCCGCTCAGCGGTATTTACCGCTCAGCGGTGATTGCGCGTCTTCTTTCTTCCCCCTCAGCGGCCATTTTGCCCCTCAGCGGTTCCAACGCCACCTCTTGAGTGCCGCTCAGCGGTAGTTTGCCGCTGAGCGGTGCCTTCGTCTTCTCTTTTTGCACTCTTTCTTGTCTTTTCTAATGTCACTTCTCTCCTTCTTCACTCTTTTCACTAAATTCACCTTAAAACCTGCACAAAAACACTTAAATCAAGCGTAAACCTGTCCAGCTCTCTTATTTATGAAAATATAGATAAAAGGCATGATTTCAAGCTAATTTCTAAGTCTAAAGGTTGCTTTTAGTATCGCTTTTAAGCATGAAAATAACAGTTTTTCAACTGTTATCAATGTACTGTTGAACTGCGTCCTCCAACGTTATCCTTCTTCCCGATAGAGAGGGTTTTTGTTGCCATTGTTGTGGTGGTTGATTTTTAAATTGTTCGACAGCTTGCCAAAATTGATTGTTATCCATGCTTGAGTGAGGTTCCCACCAGTGGTTGAAATTACCTTAGTAGAATTGAGTGCCCATATAGTTAAATTCTTGTCCAAATTGCATCCTACAAACATTAGACACAAAAACTCTAAAAATATTTGTTAGCACAAAAAGATGGTGAAGATAGATAAAAAAAATCAAAGGATATAATTGAAAAGATAAGAAGATAGGAAATAAAAACAGAAAAATAAAAACAGAAAATAAAATAAAATAAAATCAAATAAAATAAAAACCAAAAAATAAAAACAGAAAATAAAAACAGAAATTCAAATTTCAAAATTCAAGTCAAAGATAATCAATTATCACACAAATGAACTAGTTAAACCATGAGTCCCCGGCAACGGCGCCAAAAACTTGATGACAAATTTATGAACACCGAAAAACGGCGCCACAAACTTGTTTAACAATCGGCAAGTGTGATCGAATCGTTTCAAGTAATAAAACTCGGTAAGACCATGTATCGTTCTCCCAAATGACTCACGGCCTAGTTTAGTTATGTGATTTGTTGATTATTTAAGACTTAAGAACAAATTGATTGTAGTTTTATATGCAAAAGACAGTAAATAAACATGTATGCATGAATTTGATCAATGGAAAAGACAGAATGCAAACACTTTAATGAATTATATGGATGATTATGTTGTTGGGGTTATCAATTTCATCTTATCCACTCTCATATCCTTAATTACGAGTTCATACAATTCCTAGCATTCCTAGTAATTAGTTCTGAAGTGCAGGAGCTTAAAGGCAACCAATATGCTATTGGGAGAATTTCCCCGGATCTAGATTTCCCCGTACGTTTCCATATCGACAAAATTAATAATCATGGCAATGATTGAGTTAAACAAAGCAAGCAATAAGCAAAGAGGAAAAACCCTAACTAATGATGAAAGAAAGCATAAGTCTTAAAAGTAAGATGTTGAAACAAATTCCATATATGAGAGTTTCACAAGACTACATTGATTCCTCAACAACAATACAAGGTTTATTTCACCATATACATGGTGAAAATAGATGAATAATAATGGAAGAATGAAAGATAAAACCCTAGAAAGGTGAAGAGGTAGCCTAAGCATCCAAGATCTTCCTTCAAAGGGGTGGAAAAGAGAGTATTTGCTTCGTCTCTGCCAAAGATACAAACCCTAGGACATCCTAAAGCTTATATACTATTCTAAAAATACAGAAAAATTAGGCCCAAGCCCATAAAAGTGCCGCTCAGCGGTAAACGGCCGCTCAACGGTAAGTGCGTGAGTTGTTTTTCTCCTCTCAGCGGCCTTTTCACCCCTCAGCGGAGCCAACGTAGGTTTCTGAGTGCCGCTCAGTGGTACTTGCGGCTTCTCCTTTTGCACTTTTTTATGGCTTTTCTGATTCCATCTCTATCCTTCTTCACTTCTTTCACCAAATTCACCTTAAAACCTGCATAAAAACACTGAAATCAAGCATAAACCTGTCCAACTCTCTTATTTCTGAAAATATGACCAAAAGCATGATTTCAAGCTAGTTTCTAAGTGTTAAAGGTTGCTTTTAGTATCAATTTTAAGCATGAAAATAACAGTTTTTCAACTGTGATCAGACGTAAATAGGACAATTTCACGTCGAGTGGATCGAGAATTGACGTAAGCCTAATGTCGATTTTTTGCAACGACGTGAGGTTACATCCATTAGTAAAGAGAATGAAGTCCAATATTTGAATAAATATTTATAGTAATATTTGTCGTCTTATGTACGAGGGAAGGGACGTAAAGTTAACGTCATTACGAAAGATATTGGACGTAATGTTCACGTCGAAGTTCAAAGAGGACGTCAATTTTTGAGTAATATTTGAATAAATATTTATATTTTTAGGAATATTTGACGTCAAGTATAAGGCGAAGGACGTAAGGTTAACATCGAACTTGTCGATATGTGACGTTATTGTCACTGTATGAACGTCGAACAATGTATACTTCGACGTTACCTTTAGTGTTTTTTTTAACTTTGATTCGGTTTACCTCATTTAACCAAACCTGAAATACAGACACCAGTTTTCCAATTCATATATATTCACATAATTAATTAATTTAAACCATGCTATCATTAATTTATCAATTCCAATTAAATAGTAAAACTAAAAGACATTAATGCTATCATTAAAACTTAAAAGAACCCAGTTTTTCATTCATTTATTTACAATATTCATCTATTCACAATATTCATCCATTCACAATAATCTATTAATAGTTTAAAGATGCACAAGCAAACAAATTCTGCTATCATGAAAGGAAAAACCTAAAGCTATAACTATTTAAAATGTTTATTCAAATATCCTGCCCAATCCTCTCTTATCGTCTTTATTACTAAAGTGGACAATGGAGAGGTAGTGTTGAACTGCTTCATAATCAAGGAAACTTTACTATTATATTCATTTTAATGTCAAAAGTTTATTGATATTTGTAAGATTTTCAAATGTAAATTTCTACCTCAGTCCATTCCCCTCTGATTTCTGCTCGGATGATTGCCTTTATCCATGACATGATGTAGTAACCACATGTCTAGGAATCATTCTGCTTATTACACTAAACATGTGAAAGAACTTAGTCAAATGTATTGATTTAAATTTGACTACGAAAATTAAAGGTTAAAGATCAACGAATTCCAACCTTAGGATATATAATTTCAAGTTGTTGTCCTCTGGTCCTAGTCACAACTCTAAACAAAATTGAAACATTTGAAACATTAGAAACATAAGTTAATATATTAATACCATAATGAATTGATAAGAATGAATGTAATACTTACGTTTATATCAAAGACTTCAACTTCGCTTTAATCTTCCCATGAAGAGAACAAAACCATACAACTTGTGCTTTTTTTGGAATGATCACCATGAGTTTCCAATGGCCCCTATCATGTACCAACAACTAGTGAGTTAGTGATAACGATTCAAAAACCGTTATTTTTTTATACTTAATTTTGATATTAAAAACACCCTTTCTGACTTAGAAACTTGCTTTAACTCATGTTTTTGCTTTAATTTTGTGAATAAGAGAGTTGAAGGTGAATTTAATGGTTTTGTGCTAGATTCCATTGATTTTGTGGGCTATTGGAATGATTTGAAAGAAGAGTTAAAGTACCGAATGGGTGGAATGCAGAAAAGTTAATCAATCAACCAGAGTGCAAAAAAAGTTGAGTTGAGCGCCAAAGTTGCACTGAGCGCCAGTTTTGAGTGTGGCAGCTACCGTTGAGTGCCGACGACGTGGGCTTAGAGCTGTTGTATGTTATTTTTATGGGCTTTGACATGTTTTCTGTTATTTTTATATTCTATTTAAGGACTTGCACGTCCTAAGGATTGTATCTTTTGATGGCTTGAGCACAGAAACACATTTTTCACCCCTTGGGGGTAGATTTTGAGATGGTGATGGCTCTTCGCTTCTCTTCCTAGGGTTTTCCTATCTCTTCCATTCTTTCATTCCATTGTTCAGTTCTTCCATGACAGGAGAGCTAAACCTTTATTTGTTGTTGGGAAAGATGTAACCTCTAAACTCTCTTGTATTTGAATTGATTCTTAGTATGGATATATGCTTCTTTCATTAATTGTTAGAGATATTCTTCTTTGCTCAAATGCTTGTGATGTTTTATTCTTGTGTGGCATAAATCTTATGATTTGTAAGTATTAAGAGATTTCGTACTACTAGGGTTGGACAATTTGGGGATGTGACAGCTCTCCTCTTCTCTCCCTAAGATTGTTATTGAGAGATATCTTACAAATCATGATATGGGGAATTCTTCCGGAAACAATATTACCTAGACATAGAAATAGGAGAATCGGTTGCCTTTAAGCTTCTGTGCAAATATAATACATGATTAATATTTAGGGAGACAAGACATTGTGAACTAGTGATTATGATTAGGCTTTTTTCACCGAGACATCGGGTTTAATGTAAATTAGAAAGTTGCATTAACATTAATGAAGAAGATGAATTCATATATGGATGAAAGTAAATTAGGTGAAATCTAAATCCAACAATAATATCATCAACTTCATCCATTCATTCTTGTTTAGGGTTTATAATATTACCTCCAACTGAGGCATCTAGCATCAACTTGGTTTGTGAACTAAGACCTCCAAGGAAAAGAATGACTATCCTTGCTTTGTCAAAGCCATGAGTGGGCGTCTTTCTCAACAAGCTCTTGTATCTATCCCATGCTTGACCTAGCGTCTCCTCCATGCCTTGTCTAAAAGAAGAAATTTATTGCTTTCCTTTGTTGATTTTGGATTGTGGGAAGTACTTGTTTAGAAACTTTGAAACCACCACTTCCCATTCAGTAAAGCTATCCTCCGGGAACCAATTCAGCCATATCTTAGCATTGCCTCCAAATGAGAAAGGAAGCAAACTAAGCTTTATAGCATCATCCAACACACCATTGATCTTTACAGTTCTGTAAATCTCGTTGAATGTGGTTCGATGCTCATATGGACTTTCATGTGATAGCCCATTAAGTTGGTTGCTCTTCACCAATTGTATCAACACCGGTTTCACTTCCATGTTTGTAGCATTGACCCTGATGGAGGACCATCTAAGCTTCACATAGGACCTTTAACAAGAGCCATGTCCAAAAGAATCCAAGAGGATGAGGGAGCACTTACTATTTTACTCTTATGGAGTATTAATTACTAAATCTTCTTTATCCTTGCTAAAATACTTTATGTTGTTTTGTAGGCCAAATAACAAGGAATTGGATCTTATAATGATGCTGCCAAAGAAGCCTTGCTGCACATTAATTAGCCATGAAAGAAACACATTTTACACATTTTACATGTGCAAAACGTGAAACACAAGCAACCGGGTGACTTCCTTCATTTAGCACCTTTTCCATGAGAAACATATGGAGCACATGGATTGGAAACAACTGCTGCACTTGGAGTCTGCACGGTTTACATTTGTAGACTAAGATAGCTTTCATAGCACACTTCCAAAAGCTCATCTTTGCCTATAAAAAGAGAGCTCCTCCATTGTAAATTCAACTTGATTTGTAGTAAAGAAATGCTGCCAATTTTCAGCTTTCACTCTCAAGTTCAACCTTGTGCATTGTTATCTTGCACCTCCTCTAGCTTCTTTCCCCTTTGGAAAGCCTGCTGAGCTAGAACTCTACCATACAGCCACTCCAAAACACCTCCAACATATTATCAAACACCTTGCGTGCATCCAGAAACTCCACTGCATTCTCTCAATCCGCTGCTACTTTTCTGAGTTTTGGAGCTTCTTCTGCATGTCCTGGAGTAGCTTCCATCATTTGGTATCAAGAGCCAGCACGTCCACGATTGTCTTCAAGAGATAAGCCTCTCTTTAGTTCAATTTTCGTTTCTGTCATGTGCTGTCAAACTCTGTCACTGTTTTAGAAATTTTTTTTTATTCTGTTTTGGCTTAATTCGTGTCTGTGAGTGCTGTAATCATGCATTTGCTTTTCCTTAGTGTTTGTTGATCATTTTAAACGGTGAAAATTGTTTGTATGAGTTCATTCCAGCGTTCAAATTCATTCTCCAGTTTTGTCCAAGTCTTGTGCAATGTGCTGCAGTGTTCTTGCTGTCATGAAGTATTGATTCTGTTCCAGCACTATTTTTTTTGTTTTAATTTGTGTTTAGATGCATGATTAGCACTATATCAATCCTACAAGGCAATGAGACAATGTCTAACCTGGATGACATGAGCTAAAGCATCCAAAAATCAAAACAAAACCTGATACTGTTTCACAAAAATCTGCATCAAAAGTCAATTCTGGTTTGATCTTGAGCAATCTGTTTCAGTCCAGAATTTTTGTTTCTAAAGCATGAGACAAGTTTCTTGTTGTTATTAAGCATGTCTAAAGTTGTAGCAACTCATATTAAGTACTGAATTACAAAATGCATTGCCTAGTTGCTTACAATCCAATAACATGTGTTGTCCAGAATTTCCAGTCCAAAGCTATCACCGTGCTTATCTTCCTCGATTGGTATTAGGTGTTTTCATATCTCTAGCTGATATTCTACAGTTAGATCTAGATAGTAGGACTATCCTAGAGTCTTTGCACCTGCTGTTTTCATTTTATTCTATTCAGTTCTAAATTCTGGTGCTAAATTTTTTGGTAAAAAGTGCTGCATAATTGGTTATAGCTACTGTGATTTGGAGCATTTGACTGTTTCAGTGCAGTTTTCATGCATTTTCCTGCATAATTTGGCAACTAGTGAGGTCAATTTGAGTTTCTGTATGTACCTGTACATTTTCAATGGTTCCACAAGTGTCTTTGGTCAATTAAAACTTGTAGTTACTATTCATTTGATCCATTCTACACCATAACTACAAAATCAGTTTCCAACCATTGAATTTGCTTATTTTTGAAAGTGGACCAGTGATTTTCGGGTGTGGTCCCTTTCCTTGCTGTTTGACAGTTTGCACACCTTCAATTTAAGCATATAAAGTTGCTTGAACCATTAGTTCAGCCATCAAACCACAGCAACTCATTTTTGCATCTCAAAGCACCATTTTTCACATCACTTTCTGGTGCAGTAAGCATTTTTTTTTGTTGCTGTTTGACATTTGAAATACTCATAATTTTCATTATTGGATTGGCAAAAGCTGGGTTTAAGTTTCCAAATACATATATATATGCTTATCCAATTGTATAGCATTCATAAAAAGCAATATAAACCCTGCAATCCAGATTTGAAAGGTCAAAAACCAGAAAACACAAAATCTGCTGTTTTTGTGGCATTTCATTAAACAGTTTTGAATTTTCATCAAACACTTACATTGCACAGAATTCAATCACTGTTTTTGGGTTTTTTTGTTTTTTTTTAATCCGTTCTAGACCCTCTCTTAAGTTCCTTTTGTGTGCTAGCCTTTATTCCAGCCCCAAAGTGTTTAGAAATCACTTTTCTTGACTTCCATATACTGCTGTCAGAATTATTTCTGCATTCAACTTTGTTGCAGCACTCTTTTTGATCACTCACTGGTTTTGTTCCTTTTGTCTGCTGGAACCTTATCTTTTGGTAGAGTTTTAACATTCAGTTGGACCTTATCAAAGGGGTAGCATCTTAAGGAGTGGAGGTCTTGCTAACTTTGCTACAAGGGAACTTCAAGAGGACTTTCCATTGGTTGTCCAGCACTTCTTTGCAGCAGAAAAACATCACTTTAGAGTTATACTTCAGCTCATTTCTTTTGCTGTAGCAGCCACACTTGGCTTTGTATAAATTCTTTTATACTTCTTTGTATAAGTGGCATTCTATCACGGAACCTTTGTGGTAATTTCTTCTTGGTTTTTGAAACTTAAAGTGACTTGGAAAAATGCTTTTCAAGCAATTCCAAGTGCACCATACAACATTGTAATAGTTTAGTTTCCACTTCTTAGTGTGAAAGTGTGTCAAGTGGCTCCAAGTGTCATTTGCACTTTCACTTAGGGCCGTGTCTCACTCTTTCATTTCTTTATCATCTTTCTTTACTTTTTGCTTGTTGATATTTGTGTTCTAAGTCTCCGTGATAGCTAGGTGTGCTACCATATAGACAAACCTTCGTTTGTGATGGAGCCAAATTCCAGAGGATTCCAGTGGCCTGAAGCTCCCAGATCAGAGGTGTGGTAAGTGTGTTGGTGTGCAACGGACTTGATGGAGTAAATGTTGATGGAGGTGTTTGAATGAAGCAAGGTAGAATGAGTGAAGCCTCTCAGCTCAGAAAGCCTTCATATAATGGAAGGAAGCTTGAGAGAAAATGAAGAAATTGCAAGCAATTTTGACTCAAGAGCAGAATGCAAGACTGGAATATATTTCTCAGCATTTGGGCATAGCTCTAAGTAACTACAAAAGGAAGAGGTCTCCTATTTATAGGAAAATAAGAGCCTCAAATCTGAAATGAAATTCAATCCAAATGCAAATGAAAAAGGCGCCAATTTGCTTCAGCTCCAAACATGCCTCAGCAGCACACGTGAACAGCACCAATTCTGAATTCTTTTTCCAACTCAGCAGTACACGTGAAAGCTGGCCTAGCTGAGTTTTTTTTTTGATAGCTTTGGCAGCAAGCTTCTCCCTCCAAGTCTCCCTTTTCATGTGCTCAAATGCTATGCTGGCAGCTGCTTCCTCCAATTTTATTAATCCTACAAAACAAAGAAAAAATGTGCTTTTAATTATGGGAAGAAGGATTAATGTAAATTACCTTCCATAGAAGCAAAATAGTATATGGTCCTTCTTCCTCTTGAATCCTCTTTGCCATGGCTCTAGTAAGAGGTCCAATGTGCGTCTTAGATGGTCTTCCATCAGACCCTCCCTCTTGAAAAAGATCTGTCCTCAGATCTGCTTCATCCTGTTGATCATCTCCTGTGAAAGGAATTAAATCGCAAATGTTAAAAGTAGGACTGACACCATAACTTTCAGGAAGGTCTAATATGTATGCATTATCATTTATCCTTTTGACCACCTTGAATGGACCATCTCCTCTTGGACTAAGTTTGGATTTCCTTTGAGAGGGAAATCTTTCCTTTCTCAAATGAAGCCAAACTAGGTCTCCTTTTTCAAAAACTATTTTCTTTCTCCCTTTGTTGTTGTATTTTGCATATTTTTGAGTTTGTTTTTCAATTTGGATTTTGACTTTCTCATGTAACCTCTTGATAAACTCCGCTTTAGAAGCACCTTCTTTATGAAGAAGAGAAGATGATTCTGGAAGAGGTAGTAAATCAAGAGGTGTGATAGGGTTAAAACCATAAACAACCTCAAAAGGAGAAAGATTAGTAGTCTTGTGGACTACTCTATTATAAGCAAATTCAATGTGAGGTAGATGTTCATCCCAAGATTTGTTATTACCCCTTAATATTACCCTTAATAGTGTAGATAAAGATCTATTTACTACTTCAGTTTGCCCATCAGTTTGTGGGTGACATGTAGTAGAGAATAGAAGTTTAGTTCCAAGCTTTTCCCATAAAGTTTTCCAAAAATGGCTTAGAAACTTCACATCTCTATCAGACACTATAGTTTTGGGTAAGCCATGCAATCTCACTATTTCCTTAAAGAAGAGTCTAGAGATATAGCTAGCATCATCTACTTTGTGGCAGGGTATAAAATGAGCCATTTTACTAAAACGATCTACTACCACAAATATAGAATCATACCCCCTTTGAGTTCTTGGCAATCCTAAGACAAAGTCCATGCTTATGTCCTCCCAAGGGGTATTAGCTATAGGAAGAGGTGTATAGAGTCCATGAGGCATAATTTTGGACTTGGCTTGTAAACAAGCTATACATTTAGAACAATGCCTTTGAACATCTATTCTCATGTGTGGCCAATAAAATTTACTTTTCAAAATGTTTAGAGTTTTATCAACTCCATGATGGCCCATGAGTCCTCCGCCATGACTCTCTTTGATAAGAAGTTTTCTAATGGATCCTTGGGGTATACAAAGTTTTCCTTTATTAAAAAGATACCCCTCAGAAAGATAGAATCCATCAAAAGGCTTCTTAAGACATGATGAACAAGTGGATGCAAATGTTTCATCATTTTCATATAACTCTTTTATGTCATCAAATCCTAATATTTGAGATCCTAGGGTTACTAATAATGCATGTCTTCTAGATAAAGCATCCGCAACAACATTAGTACTCCCCTTTTTGTGTTTGATGACATAGGGAAATTGCTCAAGATATTCCACCCACTTTGCATGTCTTTTGTTTAGCTTTGCTTGCCCTTTAATGTACTTGAGAGATTCATGGTCAGTGTGTATGATGAATTCTCTAGTTACCAAGTAATGCTCCCAAGTTTTCAAAGCTCTAATGAGGGCATACAACTCTTTGTCATAGGTAGGATAGTTTAAGGTAGGCCCCCTAAGTTTTTCACTAAAGTAAGCTACGGGATGTCCTCCTTGTATTAAAACAACTCCTATTCCTACCCCAGATGCATCACATTCTAGTTCAAAGGCTTTGGAAAAATCAGGCAAAACTAGAATAGGTGCATGTGTTAACTTGTGTTTCAAAGTCTCAAAAGACAACTCTTGCTTATCACCCCAAATAAAAGGCATATCTTTCTTGACTAGCTCATTTAAAGGAGCAGCTATGGTGGAGAAGTCTTTCACAAATCTTCTATAAAAACTTGCTAACCCATGAAAACTTCTCACCTCTCCTACATTTTTAGGGGTTGGCCATTCTTGTATAGCCTTGATCTTCTCTGGATCAACATGTACACCTTCTTTTCCCACTTTGAATCCAAGGAAAATCACACTTTCTTGACAAAAAGTACATTTGTCAAAGTTGGCAAAGAGATGATGTTCTCTAAGAAGAAGCAAGACTTTTCTGACATGGTTAAGATGTTCTTGAAGGCCTTGACTATAGATAAAGATATCATCAAAGTAGACCACTACAAATCTGCCTATGCATTCCCTAAGCACATGATTCATTAATCTCATGAATGTACTTGGAGCATTGGTCAAGCCAAAGGGCATGACTAACCATTCATACAAACCAAACTTGGTCTTGAAAGCAGTTTTCCATTCATCTCCTTCATGAATTCTTATTTGATGGTATCCACTTTTAAGATCAATTTTGGTGAAGAGATTTGCTCCATGTAATTCATCCAACATGTCATCTAACCTAGGAATGGGATGCCTATACTTGACAGTTATGTTGTTGATGGCCCTACAATCTGTACACATTCTCCAAGACCCATCCTTTTTAGGGACCAACAACACAGGCACAGCACAGGGACTTAAACTCTTTTGGATCCACCCTTTGTTCAACAAGTCATTAACTTGTTTCTCTATTTCTTTTGTTTCCATAGGGTTGGTTCTATAGGCTGGCCTATTAGGTAGGCTTGCCCCAGGCACCAAATCTATTTGATGTTCTATTCCCCTCAAAGGTGGTAATCCACTTGGTACCTCTTTGGGAAATATATCATCAAATTCCTTTAAAAGTTTTTGCAACCCCTTTGGTAGAGAACCAAGTTCATGAGTGATTGAAAAAAATGCCTCTTTGCAATAAAGAAGGAAATGAGGTTGTCCAAGAAAAAGATTTTTGGAAATATTCAAGGTTTGAGGTTGGACAACTTCATGGGCTGAGGCATGGGTTACCAAATTCTTTCTTTCTTTCCTATTTTCTTTTTTCTTTTCTCCATCCAACTTCTTCTTAAGAATTATTTGGTCCTCTCTTACTTGTGAAGGTGTAAGAGGACACAAAATAATTTTCTTTCCCTTGTGTTGAATGGTGATTTTGTTGGTGACTCCATCATGTAAAGCTTGTTTATCATATTGCCAAGGTCTTCCAAGTAATATGTGCCCTGCTTCCATTGGTACTATATCACAAACAATTTGATCTTCATATTTGCCAATGGAAATAAGTACACTTACTTGTTCTTTAACTACTATTCCATCATCCTCTTTGATCCATTGAAGTTTGTAAGGTTTAGGATGAGGAGTAGTGGTTAAGCCAAGCTTCTCTACCATTCTAGAACTACAACAGTTGCAACAAGAGCCACTATCCACTATCATTGAACATGTCTTTTCTAAAACTTTGCATCTTGTGTGGAATAGGTTCTCTCTTTGTGACTGTTCTAATTCTACATGTTTACTTTCCAGGAGTCTCCTTACCATAAGTAAGTCACCATCACAAGGTAAAGCTTCTTCTTCTTCAGAAGTGGATGTCTCAGACTCACTATATGAAGAACCCTCACTTTCACTCTCATGCTCAAGGATGTAAGTTGACCTTCTATTGCGGCACTCAGATGCATAGTGCCCTTTTTCCCCACATCTAAAGCACTTAGTCTCCTTACTCTTATGATCTCTTGAAGGTTCTTTGACTTTTTCTTTTCCTCTCTCTCTCTCTTTCTTCATATCTTGGCTTGGTTTGACTACCCTCCCTCTTATACTCTTTCTTATGGTGAGAACTATGAGGGTAATCTTTCTTGGTGGAGCTTTTCCTCTTTAGTTGTTGCTCTACCCTCACACAAAGTTGGACTAACTCATTGAGATCATTGTAGGGTATAAGTTCAACCCTATCTCTTATGTCATAGTTAAGTCCACTTTGAAACCTAGCTATTGTTATCCTAGGTTCTTCTCTTATCCCAGCTCTCAACATGAGTAACTCCATTTTTTGTCTATATTCCTCAACACTCATGTTCCTTTGTTGGAGTTTATGGAGTTTATCCATTATCTCCCTATCATAATAGGCTGGTACATGCCTCCTCCTCAAGGCAGCTCTCATTTCATTCCAATACCTAATGGGAGGTAAGTGTCTTAGCCTATGGTCCTTGACTAAGGCTGTCCACCAAATTAAGGCATAACCTTGAAAGCTTAGAGAAGCCATGGTCACTCTCCTTTCATCATCTATTTGGTGGCACTCAAACAATTGCTCAACTTTCATTTCCCACTCTAGGTATTCTTCTACATCATCTTTTCCATGGAAGGAAGGAAGATCAATCTTAGGCTCTCTTGGATAATGCTCTCTAACTCTATGTTGTCTTCTAGGAGGCATTTGGTAGTGGTCATCATTGTGATGACTACTATTTTGCTCAATTTCACTTGGAGAAGATGATGATTCTTCTCTTCTCCTATGGGAAGACCTCTCTTTCTTTTTATCTTGATTAATCAAAAGTTGACTAATCATATCTTTGAGCTCACTAATCTCTTTATCCCTTTGTTCAAATCTTTGCTCAAATTCTTCCCTTAAAGACATTTCACTATTGGGTTTCAAACTTCCTTGCACACTTGATTGACTCATTCTTGTCAAAGGAAAAGGTTTTCACAAAGTTTTCAAAATATTTGACAAGTAATGAGTGAAAAGATTTTCACAAGCTTTCTTTGTTTTTGGTGAAAAATTTCTAAAGAGATTCTAGAAGTAAAAGATGTTTCTAAGTAGCTCCCAGGAAGAAGAGGTGAGTCACAAATGGACAAGCTTAGAAACCAAGTTCTTCCTTAGCCAGAGTTTCCTTAGAATGTTCCTTTACTTTAGTTTCTAAGTAGAAATTCTTCAAATTCTTTTTAAATGTTATGAACCTACAAACCAAAGAAAGGTTTACTATATGCTATGCTATCCTAAATACCACGGAGACCTAAAAACAAAAGGATTACTCAAGACATTTAAGGAAAGCAATAAAGATGCAAGAATGTAAATGCTAGACGGCCCTAAGTGAAAGTGCAAGTGACACTTGGAGCCCCTTGACACACTTTCACACTAAAGAAAACGAAATTGGACTATTACAATGTTCAATTGTGAGCTTGGAATTGCTTCAAAAGCATTTTCCCAAGTCACTTGGCACAACAACAGAAATATAAAAAAAAAACTACAAGATTCCGTGATATGAGTACTCAAACAAGCTCAATTAAATGTGTAAAAATAGTGTGGACTTCAATCTTCAGCTGCTGCCAAGTGTATCTCAAAAACAGTATGCAAGTTGTTCCAATTCTGGTGGCAAATTATGCTGCTGGAATGTATTCTGCAGCTGCTGGACAGCAGAGTTGCATCTACTCAAGAGCTCCTAATTGCTTTTCATTTCAGCTTTCCCCTCACTTCCTAGTATGCTACCATTATAAGTAAAGGTTTCTGCAACTGGATGCTTCACAACAGCTGTCACAGTACCTTAAATCCACTCAAACAAACCAAGCTAAATTTACCATTCTGCATCAGTTTTCCACACCAATTTCCAGCAATAATTGACAATTTTGGAAGCCAAAAATGTGGTAAACAAATGAACTAGGTATGGAAAAACAGCAAGTACACAAAAGGAACCTACCAAAGGTGCTAGAACAGATTAAGAAAGCAAAAAAAAAACGCAAACACAGTTCAGAAATGATTCCAAATGCAAACTGTTTGATAATTTTCAAAACTGTTTGATAAAATGCCCCAATGACTTTCAGATTTTTGAATTTTGATTTTTCAGGGCCTGTAATCTGGATTGTACAGTTCCAACAGCTTTTTTTTCACTTGATATTACTTCTTTGAGTCATCTATTTCATTTTTAATCATGGAACCAGCTTTTTCACAATCCAGTATTGAATTTTTGCATCAAAATTACCAAACAGCAGCTGGAAAAACAGAACTGCACCAGAAAAATTAACTGATTTTTGGTGGTTTGAGATCCAAAACTATATGGAAGTGTTTCAATCTTTGTTTGGACAGTTTCAACAATTTTTAATGATGAATTTGAACATGTTCAGACCTTAAAACAACTTAGAAACTGCCTATAATTCGAAATCATTGTTTCACTTCCATTTTCACTCAAAAATTGATGGTTTCAAATGCAAATTTGCATATAAGTCATGTTTTGACCAAATGAACAGTACTAGCAACTTTGAACCATCAATTGAGACTTGTTCAAGCTATAAAACAGCAAAGAAACAGCAGATTTTCGAAAATCCCTACTGCTGTACCACTTATGCAGTAAATGGCACCAAAATAACCAATCAAATTCAGTTTTATGGAATCAAAGTTTGGATCAGCAAGGAAAAGACTCTAGGCAATGTGAATACACAGATCTAAGCTGGAATTAAAGATGCTTAGCAAAACCAAACTCAGATTAAACTATGCAATGAAAATTGGCACGGTGATAAACCAAATTTAAATCTGAAATAACAAATGACTAGTGTTTATGCACAACCAAGCTATGCAAATTGCATTTCATTGCTTGTTATGGTTGGCTACACTCTTAGCATCATTCAACAACACTAAACAATGTTGTATCAAGCTTTAGAATCAATCAAAACCAGCTGAAAACAGATTTGATGATTTAGAACAGCAAACAAAATTCTGCATCAGATTTTAACAGAATTTTACAACCAGTTTGGCTTATTGGATGCTTCAGCCTATATTACCAAGGCTAGATCAACTCATCACTGCCTCTAATGGTAACAAACAGCTTGTATAGCACTGGTAAGCACAGAACTCAATAGAAACAATTTCAAAACAGTGACAATGTTAAAACAGCAACAGTAGTTTGCACAAGACTTTAGACAAAACAGAATTTAAAGTTCAAAGCTGGAATTGACTCAAACAAGAAATGATTCACCGTTTAAAATGAAAAATGGACATAATACACTGTAAGAACACAGAATTAAAGGCTGGAACAGAATTACAGAAGCAGAACTAAAACTGAAACAGAAATAGAAAACAGAAACAGAAACAGAAAACAGAAACAGAAAACAGAAACAGAGATGGAATTCAGCAGAATTAAATTGCAGAATGAGAAGAAATGCTTAGCTCCTTGGTGCGTGGAGAACCTAAGCTCTGGATACCACTTGATGGAGCCAAATTCCAGAGGATTCCAGTGGCCTGAAGCTCCCAGATCAGAGGTGTGGTAAGTGTGTTGGTGTGCAGCGGACTTGATGGAGTAAATGTTGATGGAGGTGTTTGAATGAAGCAAGGTAGAATGAGTGAAGCCTCTCAGCTCAGAAAGCCTTCATATAATGGAAGGAAGCTTGAGAGAAAATGAAGAAATTGCAAGCAATTTTGACTCAAGAGCAGAATGCAAGACTGGAATATATTTCTCAGCATTTGGGCATAGCTCTAAGTAACTACAAAAGGAAGAGGTCTCCTATTTATAGGAAAATAAGAGCCTCAAATCTGAAATGAAATTCAATCCAAATGCAAATGAAAAAGGCGCCAATTTGCTTCAGCTCCAAACATGCCTCAGCAGCACACGTGAACAGCACCAATTCTGAATTCTTTTTCCAACTCCGCAGTACACGTGAAAGCTGGCCTAGCTGAGTTTTTTTTTTTGATAGCTTTGGCAGCAAGCTTCTCCCTCCAAGTCTCCCTTTTCATGTGCTCAAATGCTATGCTGGCAGCTGCTTCCTCCAATTTTATTAATCCTACAAAACAAAGAAAAAATGTGCTTTTAATTATGGGAAGAAGGATTAATGTAAATTACCTTCCATAGAAGCAAAATAGTATATGGTCCTTCTTCCTCTTGAATCCTCTTTGCCATGGCTCTAGTAAGAGGTCCAATGTGCGTCTTAGATGGTCTTCCATCAGTTTGGTTTATTAGGAGCATCTCATTGTTGCATTCTAATTGTTTTGGAAAGACTTCTCCATTGAAACTTGGGTAAGAAATAGGAGAACCTCTGGCTAAGGAAGGACAAGGTTCTTAAGCTTGTCCATTGAGACTCACCTCTCCTTCCTGGGAGCTATTCGGTTTCTTTACCTTTAGAATCTATCTAGAAGTCATTTCACCAAAAATACAAAAACAAATCTTTGAAAAGTGTTTTGACTCAACACTTGTGAAGCTTTTCAAAACTCTTTTGAAAATCTTTTATCTACTTCACAAGTATAAGTAACTCTAGTATTCAAGGCACCTTTCATCATGATGAGGAAAATATGGAATTGAGAGAGGAACTTAATAGAACTAAAGCTGAGTGAAATGAACTCAGACAGATGGTTGCAAACCTCACTCGCAATCAGAGAGGACAAAATAATGAGGAACACTCTCATAGGCAACACCATGATAATGGTGATCATTCCCAACATAGTGATCACAATAGTTTTCATCCTTTTGATCACTATCAACACCCTCCTAGGAGACACCACCATCATACGAACCATCATGTGGAACCCAAACTTGACCTTCCCCCCTTCTATGGCAGAGATAATGTGGAAGAATATTTTGAATGGGAGATGAAGGTTGAACAGATTTTTGAATGTTACCACATAGATGATAGGAGGAGAGTGACCTTAGCTACCTTGACTTTTCAAGGTGCAGCTGATGAGTCATTATTTCTTGAATTATATTTAGTTTATTGCACTTAAATAAACCAGGGAATTGTGTTTAATTGTTTGTTATTTTCCCGTTTTCCGAATTCTGCTTAATTTGGTCGGAAATTTGTAATTGTGCTAATTTAGGTTTTCTGAGCTGATTAAGTGCATTTTTGAAGTGCAGGAAAATTTCGGAAATACATTTTGGGACATCAGGAAGAATGCCAAATAAATTCAAGACTCTCCACACAGACATTTTAGAATTAATTAAATTGTAACTCAGTAGTTTAGAATTTCTGTATTAACTTTTATATTTTGGGACAAATTTTGGTAAATTAGATTAGACCCAAAATTAGAAGTTAGTGACTTGGCACCCTAGGGTTTTATTGTGTGGGCCCTACCCTAAAAAAAGGAGGACACACGGCCCTTAGAAAAGTGCAGCCGCCACTTGAGGGCTTTTGTTTTTTGGTCTCTCGGTTTTTTTTGTCTTGGGATTTCAGGATTTTGTTTTTTTTAATTTTTCTTTTGCTGGAAACGCTATTTTCGGATCATGAATGAAACACACACTTTCAATTTTTCCATTTCGTTTTTATAAGTGCTGGATTCATGAGCAATGCTTATTTAATTTTCATTATGAAAAGTGCACGTTTGATAACAGTTGAAAAACTGTTATTTTCATGCTTAAAATAGATACTAAAAGCAACCTTTAGACTTAAAAACTAGCTTGAAATCATGCTTTTATCTATATTTTCTTAAATAAGAGAGCTGGACAGGTTTATGCTTGATTTAAGTGTTTTTGTGCAGGTTTTAAGGTGAATTTGGTGAAAGAAGTGAAGAAGGAGAGAGATGACATTAGAAAAGACAAGAAAGAGTGCAAAAAGAGAAGTCAAAGGCACCGCTCAGCGGTATTTTACCGCTGAGCGGCACTCAGGAGGTTGCGGGAGTCACGCTGAGGGGCAAAATGGCCGCTGAGGGGAAGAAAGTGACGCGCAGTCACCGCTGAGCGGTATTTACCGCTGAGCGGCACTTTTTGGGCTTGGGCTTTTGTAGTCTTTTGTAACTCTAGACTAGTATATAAGGGCTTGCACGTCCTAGAATTAGGTATCTTTGGCAGAAACGAGGCAAACACTCTCTCTTCCACCCCTTTGAAGGAGGATCTTGGATGCTCAGGCTACCTCTTCACCTTTATTGGGTTTATTCTTTCATTGATATTCATCTAGGTTCACCATGAATATGGTGAACTAAACCTTGTATGTTTGTTGGGGAATCAATGTAATCTCTTGAAGCTCTCATATATGGAATCTGTTGCTTACATCTTTTAATTAAGACTTATGCTTTCTTTCATCATTAGTTAGGGTTTTTCCTCTTTGCTCAATGCTTGCATAGTTTAACTCATTCCATGCATGATTATTGGTTTTGTCGATACAGGCACGTACGGGGAAGTCTAGATCCGGGGAATTTCTCCCAATATTATACTGTCAATATTATATTGGTTGTCGTTAAGCTCCTGCACTCATGAACTAATCATTAGGAATGCTAGGAATTGTATGAACTCGTGATTAGGGAGAAGCCATCTAGAATGGTACATTAGAGAGTGGCATTAACAATGATGATTTGAATGTTGAATTCCTAAAATATATGAGAGTGGATGAGATGAAATTGACCCCCAACAACATATTCATTCATATATTTCATTGAAAGTGTTTATCTTTTGTCTTTGCCATTGATCAAACTTCATGCATACATGTTTATTTTGTGTCTTGCATATTAAAATCTAAATATTTCGTTTGTAAGTCCTAGCTAATCAACAAATCACATAACTAAACTAGGTCGTGAGTCCTTTGGGAAGAACGATACTTGCTCTTACCAAGTTTATTACTTGAACGATTCGGTCATACTTGCCGATTGTGAAACAAGTTTGTGACATCATATTTTGGTGATCATAAATTTGTCCATCAACGTTATTGTTCAATCTCTGCTCGCATTTTATGATTCTGGAAGTGACACACGGTGATGGATTTTGGTGATGCACACAGCTTACTTCAGCAAGGTTACGTCTTGGAAGTTTTATAATTTTCTTAGAAAAGATGAAGGCTATTTACCTTTGGAGCATGCGCTGATTTCAATTGGACTGCACGGTGATGGATTTTTGGTGATTCACGGCTGGCTGGATGTAATAAGCAAGGAGAAACTTTAGAAGGAGTAGAGTAGGTGAAATATTGGTGTGCACGGGAATGAAAACCTGCAAAGTGTAGCTGGAAGAGAAGCGGCATTTGGATGCAAGAAGAATGAGCTGGAAGCACACCACATCACGGCTGGAAATTTAGAAGCGAAGCAGCGTTGAGGAAGTGATGTGATTCACGTGGAGCTGGAAGAAGAGGTGTTGGTGAGCACGGTTGATTCCAGGAGCTGGCACGCATGTGATGGAAGCACGTTTGATGATGAGTTGGAGGCAGAGAAGCGGTGCAGCTAAAAAATGGTGTGCACTCGGTGGTTGGAGAGTGATGGTCCAGCTTGGATGGTTAATTTATTGAAGCATTTTATTTGGTTTAAAGCACACTTTACACGGTGAAGAATTGGTGCAGCCCATGAATATTTTCTTCCTTTCTTTAAGTTCCTTTCTTTAAGAAGAGACCCGTGATTAGGACAAAGAAACTGCTGGAAGAAAAGAAGAAGCGGTGTTGAATGGAGAATGGGCACGGACACTTGGCTGGCTGCAAGGAAAGTGTGAGTGTGCACACGGAAATGAGACTCTCGGTCTTTATTCCAGCAAGGGGAGAGCTCCAATAGGTTTTGGTTTTTGTTTATTTATAATTGCACCGAGAATGTTTTATAGTCTATACATTGAATTGCATTTAGCTTGGAAGCACCCTGCTCAAATTTTTTTTTTCAGCTTGTTGTTCACGCATTTTAATTTAAGTGTTGAATCCTTTATGAATTTCATTTCTAGTTAAAGGGTTTTAATTTTTATTATCCGTTCTATTTTACCGTTTACTGTTTTTTGCATATTTATTATTACAGCGTTTTAATTTCAAGCATTGATGAATTTTGCATTCTCTGATTTTATTGTCATTTACCATTTAGTCTTACTGTCGTAAAAATTTATTTCCACGTTTTAAATTCCGTTTTATTTAATTTCAGTTTGATTTAATTTTCCGCAACCAAAAACACTTTCAAAACCCCCCCCCCCCACTTAGTGTTGACCTGAGACTGAACCACAAATTGGTCCTTGAGAGACGACCTAGGAGTCACTTCCTAGCACTATACTGCATTCTTTTATGCACAACTTTTGTGGGAGGTGCGACCCTCTCATCAGCAGCCCTTTATTGGTGGACATCAATCATAAGAGATCAAAAGATGAGTGGCGACTATACCATCCAATACTGGAATGAGTTAAAAGCAGCCTTACACAGAAGGCATGTACCAACATACACTAGTAAAAAAAAGCTTTTTTAACGCGCTATATACGCCTCGGTTCTACTGAAACCGAAGCGTATAAAAGCGCGGTGGCATTTCTGTAAATATTGAATAGTTATATGCCTCGGTTATATGTGAACCGATGCCTATATACGTTACTGTCTCGAGTAAAAGTCCAACCGAGGCATATAATATACATTTTAAAAGATTTAGACACCGGTTAACTGTTTAACCGGTGCAGTTAAATGGTTTAGGCACCGGTTATAAGAGAAACCGGGGTAGTAAACTTGAGTTAAAATTAAAAAACAAAACCCTTTCTCTCGCACGCTCGCGAACTCTGCCTCCCTCCACTCTGCCTCCCTCCGCTCACGAGTTTTCCTCTCCACCAAACCCCACATCAGGCCGTCACCGTCACCGACCATTGGGGTTGCCGTCGTTCAACCACACCGTCAGCCACAACGTGCAAACCCGCAAGCCGCCACCCAAAGCCGCTACCACAGCGCCTTCGTTCTCCATGGACGCCATTCATCTTCTCCACCATTCATCTTCTCCAACACGCAGCCACCACCGCGTTTCAACCTTCTTCCATCACCATCACCGAAATCGCGCCACCGTCACCAAAATCCCTAAAGCATGTCGCCGCCGTCGCGAGAGTTGCCATGGCTGTGCGATTAGGGTTGATTGATTTCGCTGCTTCTGGAGTTGCGATTTCTCAATTGCGATTAGGGTTGATTGATTATGGTGTTAAATCTGGTTTCTGCAGGTCTGATTGTGGTTGCAGGTGGAGGCACGATTCTGATTTAGGGCTTCCGGTTTCCAATCTCTTTTACGCCGTTGTCATGGTCCTCTGATTTCCAATCGGAGGTGCGATTCTTATTTAGGGCTTCCGGCTCCTCATCCTCTTCCTTATCTCCGTCTGGGTGGCCTTCAAGCGCTCCAAAGCCAACCCGTTTCCATCCCCGACGTCTCCAAGGAGATCCAAGAAATTAGGGTCGACCACGCCCCCACCCCCCAACCCGACCCTTTTCCCGAACCTGACCCAGTTTCGCCCACCGAGGAAGAAACCAACCCTCTCAACTACCAGAGAATCCAGTTCGAGATTGGGAAGAACCACCGAATCTCCTACCCCGAACGTGCCTTGCTTCGCTCATCTTCCAACGATCCCGCCGGTGTTGAGCCTCGCCTCCTCGATCAGGTTCCCACCGTCATTCCCAAAGTTTCACACTTGGGCTGGGGCCACTGTACACTCTCCGAGAGCTTGAGGATTCCACCAACACCTTCGCCCCTGAGAATGTTATCGGCGAAGGAGGATATGGAATTGTTCACCACCGCAAGATCGTTCCATGTGAATCTGGATGGTTGAAAAAAAATTACGTTACTGCCTCGGTTACCTTAAAAACCGAGGCATAATCCCATTTTTCTTGAATCGGTTTAAAACCGAGGCATAAAACGTACCCCTTTTTACCTCGTCGTTATATGCCTCGGTTATAGAACCGGTGCCTATAAGCCAAAGCAACCGGTGCCATTTCCTGTTTGTGTACTAGTGATATTATGCTAGAGAAGTCATGGACAAGCTCCATAGACTTCAACAAAGAAACATGAGTGTTGAGGAATACCGGCAGAAATTAGAATTACTCATGTTAAGAGCTGGGATTAAAGAAGAAGAGAGATTCACCATAGCTAGATTCCAGAGTGGATTGAACTATGAGATTAGAGATAAGGTAGAACTCTTACCTTACTTAGATCTCAATGACTTTGTCCAGCTATGTGTGAGAGTGGAAGAACAAAATAGAAGAAAAGCTTCCACAAAGAGACCTTATGCTACCTCCTCTTCATATAGGAAAGATTTGAAGAGGGAGGGTAGTTTTCCAAGATATGAAGAGTCAAAAGAGAGAGAGCGTGAAAAAGATAAGATCAAGAGCAAAGATAGAGATCTCAGAAAAGAAAAAGAGACCTCTAAAGGAAAGGACCAACGACTTCCAGGAGAGCACAATAGAGCTACCAAAGGTAGGGAGACTAGATGTTTCAAATGTGGGGCACGAGGACACTATTCAAATGAGTGTCATTTTAAAAGGTCAACCTATATCCTTGAGCATGAAAGTCATAGCGAGGTGTCAACCTCCAGTGAGTCTGAATTGTCCTCATCTGAAGAGGAACATGAAGCTCCACCTTGTGATGGAGATCTTCTTATGGTTAGACGACTACTTGAAGCAAAGCCTGTTGAGTTAGAACAAACTCAACGAGAAAACCTATTCCACACACGCTGCAAAGTTCTTAATCAAACTTGTTCTATGATTGTGGATAGTGGTTCTTGTTGTAACTGTTGTAGCTCTCGAATGGTGGAAAAGCTAGGCTTAACTCCTACTCTTCATCCTAACCCTTACAAACTTCAATGGATAAAAGAGGATGACGGAATAGTTAAGGAACAAGTAAGTGTACCCATTTCCATAAGCAAGTATGAAGATGAAATCATTTGTGATATAGTTCCAATGGAAGCGGGCCACATTTTACTTGGGCGACCTTGGCAATTTGACAAACAAGCTTTGCATGAAGGGGTCACTAACAAAATCACCATCCACCACAAAGGCAAAAAGATTATCTTGAGCCCTCTTACACCTTCACAAGTACGAGAGGATCAAATAATCCTTAAGAAAAAATTGGATGGCGAGAAAAAGCAAAAAAGTAAGTCATTGCTCAAAGAGAAGAAATTGAGTTTGGTAGAAAATGTTTCAACCAATGAAGTTGTTCTTCACAAACATTCTCAAAAACTTTTTCTTGGGCAACCTCACTTTCTTCTCTATTGCAAAGAGGCATTTGTTTCTATAAATCATTCTCTTGCTTCTCTTCCAAAAGGGTTACAAAAGCTTTTAAATGAATTTGTTGATTTATTTCCTCAAGAGTTTCCTAGTGGTTTACCACCTCTTAGAGGAATTGAACATCAGATTGATTTAATTCCTGGAGCCAGTCTTCCAAATAGACCAGCTTACAGGAGTAACCCAACAGAAACTAAAGAGATAGAGAAACAAGTCCATGATTTATTGAACAAAGGATGGATACAGAAAAGTCTTAGTCCTTGTGCGATGCCAGTGTTGTTAGTCCCAAAGAAAGATGGTTCTTGGAGAATGTGTACGGATTGTAGGGCTATCAACAATATCACAGTCAAGTATAGGCATCCTATTCCTAGGTTGGACGATATGTTAGATGAATTACATGGAGCAACAATGTTTAGCAAAATTGATCTCAAGAGTGGTTATCATCAAATCAGAATTAAAGAAGGAGATGAATGGAAGACCGCTTTTAAGACCAAATTTGGCCTTTATGAATGGTTAGTCATGCCTTTTGGCTTAACCAATGCTCCTAGTACATTCATGCGACTAATGAATCATGTCCTTCAGGAATACATAGGCAACTTTGTTGTAGTCTACTTTGATGACATCCTCATTTTTAGCAAAAGTCTTAAAGAACATTTTAATCATTTGAGGAAAGTTTTGATTTTACTTTGACAACATCACTTATTTGCCAACTTTGACAAATGTACTTTTTGTCAAGAAAGTGTCATTTTTCTAGGTTTCAAAGTTGGGAAAGAAGGTGTACATGTTGATCCTAGCAAAATCAAAGCAATACAAGAGTGGCCTATCTTAAAATCAGTGGGAGAAGTAAGAAGTTTTCTGGGTCTCGCAGGGTTTTATCGACGATTTGTAGAAAATTTCTCTACTATTGCTGCTCCCCTCAATGAACTTTTAAAGAAAGATGTGTCATTCAAGTGGGATGAAAAGCAAAGTCTAGCCTTTGAGACCTTGAAGCATAAGTTAACACATGCACCCATTCTACATTTACCTGATTTTTCCAAAATTTTTCAAGTCGAATGTGATGCATCTGGGGTAGGAATAGGAGCTGTCCTTATACAAGAAGGTCATCCCATAGCTTATTTTAGTGAAAAACTCAGGGGACCTACATTGAATTATCCTACCTATGACAAAGAACTATATGCCCTTATTCGGGCATTGCAAACTTGGGAGCATTACTTGGTGTCTAGAGAATTTATTATCAATACTGACCATGAATCTCTCAAGTATATTAAAGGGCAAGGAAAGCTGAACAAAAGACATGCCAAGTGGATAGAATATCTCGAGCAGTTTCACTATGTCATCAAACATAAAAAGGGGAGTACTAATGTTGTTGCGGATGCTCTATCTAGACGTCATGCATTGTTAGTAACTTTAGGATCACAAATACTAGGTTTTAATGACATCAAGCAACTTTATGAAACTGATCCTACATTTGCATCCACTTATGCATCTTGTCTTAAGAAGCCATTCGACGGATTCTATATTTCTGAGGGGTATCTTTTTAATAAAGGAAAACTATGCATACCCCAAGGATCCATTCGAAAGCTTCTTATCAAGGAAAGTCATGGAGGAGGACTCATGGGCCATCATGGAGTTGATAAAACTCTTCATACTTTAAAAAGCAAATTTTATTGGCCACACATGAGAATAGATGTCCAAAAGCATTGTTCTAGTTGCATAACTTGTTTACAAGCTAAATCTAAAGTCATGCCTCATGGACTCTATCTTCCTCTTCCAATAGCTAGCACCCCTTGGGAGGACATTAGCATGGACTTTGTCCTAGGTCTACCGAGGACTCAAAAGGGGTTTGATTCAATCTTTGTGGTGGTTGATAGATTTAGTAAAATGGCTCATTTCATACCTTGCCACAAAGTAGATGATGCTAGCTATATAGCAAGACTTTTCTTCAAAGAAGTAGTCAAATTACATGGCTTACCCAAAACTATAGTTTCTGATAGAGATGTTAAGTTCCTTAGCTACTTTTGGAAAACACTTTGGGCCAAGCTAGGAACTAAACTACTATTTTCTACTACATGTCACCCACAAACTGATGGGCAAACAGAAGTAGTAAATAGATCTCTATCAATTCTATTAACGGTAATGTTAAAGGGCAATATTAAAAATTGGGATGATCATGTACCTCATATAGAGTTTGCTTATAATAGAGTAGTTCACAAGACTACTAAACTTTCTCCTTTTGAGGTTGTTTATGGTTTTAACCCTATCACACCGCTTGATTTACTTCCTCTTCCAGATTCATCTTCTTTTCTTCATAAAGAAGGTATTTCTAAAGCGGAGTTTATCAAAAAGTTACATGAAAAGGTTAAAACCCATATTGAAAAACAAACTCAAAAATATTCTGACTACAACAACAAAGGGAGAAAACAAGTAATCTTTAAAGAGGGAGACTTAGTTTGGCTTCACTTGAGAAAGGAAAGATTTCCTTCTCAACGTAAATCCAAATTAAGCCCAAGAGGTGATGGTCCTTTCAAAGTGGTCAAGAAAATAAATGATAATGCATATCAATTAGACCTTCCTGAAAGTTATGGCGTCAGTCCTACTTTTAACATTTGTGATTTAATTCCTTTCACAGGGGATGCCCAACAGGATTCCCAAGATCTGAGGACAGATCTTCTTCAAGAGGGAGGGACTGATGGAGGACCATCTAAGCTTCACATAGGACCTTTAACAAGAGCCATGTCCAAAAGAATCCAAGAGGATGAGGGAGCACTTACTATTTTACTCTTATGGAGTATTAATTACTAAATCTTCTTTATCCTTGCTAAAATACTTTATGTTGTTTTGTAGGCCAAATAACAAGGAATTGGATCTTATAATGATGCTGCCAAAGAAGCCTTGCTGCACATTAATTAGCCATGAAAGAAACACATTTTACATGTGCAAAACGTGAAACACAAGCAACCGGGTGACTTCCTTCATTTAGCACCTTTTCCATGAGAAACATATGAAGCACATGGATTGGAAACAACTGCTGCACTTGGAGTCTGCACGGTTTACATTTGTAGACTAAGATAGCTTTCATAGCACACTTCCAAAAGCTCATCTTTGCCTATAAAAAGAGAGCTCATCCATTGTAAATTCAACTTGATTTGTAGTAAAGAAATGCTGCCAATTTTCAGCTTTCACTCTCAAGTTCAACCTTGTGCATTGTTATCTTGCACCTCCTCTAGCTTCTTTCCCCTTTGGAAAGCCTGCTGAGCTAGAACTCTACCATACAGCCACTCCAAAACACCTCCAACATATTATCAAACACCTTGCGTGCATCCAGAAACTCCACTGCATTCTCTCAATCCGCTGCTACTTTTCTGAGTTTTGGAGCTTCTTCTACATGTCCTGGAGTAGCTTCCATCAGACCCTCAGCCTAGCAATGCTATTAAAGTGATGAGGGCCAACAACATTGGTGTAATCCGCCAGAGTACGTCTACCATTGTTCTCTCCAGAGAAGGAAATAATTCTCTAGATGTTCGGATTCTCCTTCTTCTAATTTCATCCAATCCTTCAAGAATACTGCCTTTGATGGCATATAACATCAACTGAAGTTTGATGCAGGCTCTGGTCTCCGAGTATTGAACTCTCACGACATCATTCACAAAGACTTGAAATCGGAGGTAGGAATATGATGTTTGTTTTCCGGACATAGAATACAGTACACTTTCAAAAATGGATTTTTAGCCCTTGAATTTCTTTTTCATATATTGTGAGGTTGACTAGAAATGCTCATCTTCTTTTCAGGACTAGATTGGTAGTTGTTGCCACTCAAGTTGTTGCTGAAGTTGTAGTAGACGCACTTTAGTATGTTCATTTTACCTATGTTTTTGTTGAATCTTTACCATCAAGCTTTTATTTTATTTTTAACCTTGAATTATTGCATCAGAGCTAACTATTCATGTGTTCGTTAATTTGAGAAATATTCTTCTGTTGAACTTGATTTGTGGTTTCCTAAAATTTATTGAACTTCTTGTGAAAGTTTGTTTATGCATGTGAGATGAGTTGAGGAGTGTGTGAGAAACACTTGTTCCCTTATGCTTCATTTCACTAGTACAATAATAAGAAAAGACACCAGTTAGTTTTGCTTATAGACATCGGTTGTAGAACCGATGCATATATGGACGAGATAAAAAGGACACGCTTTATGCCTCGGTCAGATGCCGAGATAAAACAGTATAGAATTATGCCTCGGTTCTTAGATAATTGAGGCAGTATGTTTCTTTTTCTCAGATTTTAGTACACAATGGAACTGTGCTCTTCAGATCCAAAAATTCATTTCCATGTCATTGGAGAATTCACAATGCAGTTGGGCATGTGTAAACCTTCAACCCGAGAAGTGGCTCTGACGGCAAAAGAACCTGAAACGGAGTGGTGCAAGTGAAATTATTTTTCAGCAACCAGAAAATCCAAAACCAAAAAATCCCAAAACTAGAAAATCCAAAACCAGATATGAAGAAGAAGTAGAAGAACAAGAGTAGATTTGACGACAAGCAGAAGAACCAAGAAGCTCCCTTAGGGTTTCCAATCACTCGCATAGGGGAAGAATGGTTGAGGCAGCAGCGGCCGCGACAACGACGACGAAGGGCTCGTTGATCAGGAGCGGCTTGGCGATTTGAAGTGGTGGATCTGGAGCGGTGGATCTGGAGTGGTGGATCCGGAGCAGTGGATCCGGAGCGGTAGATCTGGAGCGGTGGATGAAGATGAAGATACAGAGGGGAAGAATGGCGGAGGCAGCGACGGTCATCTGGACTGTGCACGAGAATGTGAAGAATGGGAGAGCACAGAGGGGAAGGGAGAGCACTGAGAAAGAAGAAGTTGTTTGAGTGTGAAAATGAAAAGGTTCAGAGAAACTGAGAAATTGTAGCGAGTGTATAGACAGTGGTCGTCTGGGCAACCCGAGGCAACAGGGCTTTTTCAAAAAGGTTGTGTGCTCAGGACAAAGGTATATGTCTCCAGTCTTCTTCTAACCGAGACAATATTACCTTTCGGCCTCGGTCAAGCTGTAACCGAGGCATATGGCCTTTTATGCTTCGGGTTTTGCATAACAGAAGCGTGTATGTCACGTTAGTTTCAAGTTTTTTTACTAGTGTTTAGATGCTGTGAAAGAAAGTGATAGATTGGAAAATGAGGTTATTTGGATGAGTTGAAAGAGAATAAATAAGAGTAAAGAAAAATAATCTTATTAGCAAATTAAATGCTTAATACTGAGATTGTTAACCTGGACATAGCTTGTCCTAATTTTTTTAATACAATCTATTTGGGAAGTATAGTACTTTTATTGTAAATAATGTTTCTTGACATTCTTTTTTAGACTCTTGATAAACAAAGGTCAATATATAATATAAAAGTATTATTTATCAATTTGGATCTTTTATTATATTCCTTATATTTTATTTTAATTTGATTTCCTATCGTGCTCTACACTACTATATATATATATATATATAATATGTATATCATATATATATATATATATATATATATATATATATATATATATATATATATATAATATGTGTATATGTATAGCTACTCAAAATCACCTTTGTACTTCCCAAAATTGACTCAAAATTGATGGTTTTGGAAGTAATTTTGTGCCTAAACCATTCTAACACTTTGTTAATCATTCAACAGTTGTTAGTCATCAAAATACACTTGTTTGAACTCTAATAAGGCACAAAACATAACTTTAACTCATATTCACTTTGCAAGTTCCAAAAATGGCACAAATTCTGCATAATATGGGTTATTAGGTGTCAATTTTCGTGTTGTTGTTATTCTGTGCTATTTGGCAGTTAAAACAAGTCCTAAAAGTTGTTTTAAACTTATTAGAACATTCAAATTAAACCCAGATTCATGTATGTGCAAAATAGCATATTCAAACGTCATTTTTTTAGTGAAATTGGTAAGTAGAAGTGTGAATATGCTAAACAATTTGGTTTTGAACCCAATTAGAGTTCAAAAAAAGTTTAAATTGATGAATTAAAGTTGTTGAATGTATTACCAAAGTGTTAGAATCATTTGTGCACGAATTCACTTTTAAAACCACCAATCTTGGGTCAATTCTTTTGGTGTAGAGCTGAAAAACATAAATTGATTTGCAGAGGAAGGTGATAACAGTTGAAAAACTGTTATTTTCATGCTTAAAATTGATACTAAAAGCAACCTTTAGACTTAAAAACTAGCTTGAAATCATGCTTTTATCTATATTTTCATAAATAAGAGAGCTGGACAGGTTTATGCTTGATTTAAGTGTTTTTGTGCAGGTTTTAAGGTGAATTTGGTGAAAGAAGTGAAGAAGGAGAGAGATGACATTAGAAAAGACAAGAAAGAGTGCAAAAAGAGAAGTCAAAGGCACCGCTCAGCGGTATTTTACCGCTGAGCGGCACTCAGGAGGTTGCGAGAGTCACGCTGAGGGGCAAAATGGCCGCTGAGGGGAAGAAAGTGACGCGCAGTCACCGCTGAGCGGCACTTTTTGGGCTTGGGCTTTTGTAATCTTTTGTAACTCTAGAATAGTATATAAGGGCTTGCACGTCCTAGAATTAGTATCTTTGGCAGAAACGAGGCAAACACTCTCTCTTCCACCCCTTTGAAGGAGGATCTTGGATGCTCAGGCTACCTCTTCACCTTTATTGGGTTTATTCTTTCATTCTTTCATTGTTCATCTAGGTTCACCATGAATATGGTGAACTAAACCTTGTATGTTTGTTGGGGAATCAATGTAATCTCTTGAAGCTCTCATATATGGAATCTTTGCTTGCATCTTTTAATTAAGACTTATGCTTTCTTTCATCATTAGTTAGGGTTTTTCCTCTTTGCTCAATGCTTGCATAGTTTAACTCATTCCATGCATGATTATTGGTTTTGTCGATACGGGCACGTACGGGGAAGTCTAGATCCGGGGAATTTCTCCCAATATTATACTGACAATATTATATTGGTTGTCGTTAAGCTCCTGCACTTATGAACTAATCATTAGGAATGCTAGGAATTGTATGAACTCGTGATTAGGGAGAAGCCATCTAGAATGGTACTTTAGAGAGTGGCATTAACAATGATGATTTGAATGTTGAATTCCTAAAATGTATGAGAGTGGATGAGATGAAATTGACCCCCAACAACATATTCATTCATATATTTCATTGAAAGTGTTTATCTTTTGTCTTTGCCATTGATCAAACTTCATGCATACATGTTTATTTTCTGTCTTGCATATTAAAATTTAAATATTTCGTTTGTAAGTCCTAGCTAATCAACAAATCACATAACTAAACTAGGCCGTGAGTCCTTTGGGAAGAACGATACTTGGTCTTACCAAGTTTATTACTTGAACGATTCGGTCATACTTGCCGATTGTGAAACAAGTTTGTGACATCATATTTTGGTGCTCATAAATTTGTCCATCAAGTTTTTGGCGCCGTTGCCGGGGACTCGTGGTTTAACTGGTTAATTTGTGTGATTATTGATTATCTTTGACTTTAATTTTGAATTTCTGTTTTTATTTTATTTTATCTTTTTATCTTTTTAGATTAGGTTAGATTTGATTTTATCTTTTTAGATTAGATTAGATTTTATTTTATTTTATTTTTAGATTAGATTTTATTTTATCTTTTTATCTTTTAAATCTTCTATCTTTCTATCTTCTGAATCTTTTATCTTCTTATCTTCTGAATCTTTTATCTTTTTATCTTTTGAATATATATCTTCTCCTATATCTTTTTGTGCTAACAAATCTTTTCTAGGGTTTTGTTTTCTTGTGCATGCCGGAAGCAATTCGAACTAGGAGTAAGAAAACAACAGAACCTCTTCTTGAAGGTCTAGACGAGAGTATAAGGAGGAGAAGAATCAGAACGTCTAGAGAACTTTTCCCTTCTCCAGAAACTCTCCTACAATCATCACCACAAGGTTCTGTTCATAGCACAGGGAGTATGGAGAATAATAATGTTAGAAGAACTCTTGCAGATTACACTAATCTTGCTGGACCTCAGCACTTCAATAGCATAGCTAGACCTAGAGTCAATGCAGCCAACATGGAGGTCAAACCAGCACTGATTCAACTGGTGAAGAGTAATCAATTTAATGGGTTGTCTCATGAAAGCCCATATGAGCACCTCACTACCTTTAATGAGATTTGCAATACAGTCAAAATTAATGGGGTGCCAGACGAAGCTATCAAACTTAGCTTGTTTCCTTTCTCATTGGGAGGCAATGCTAAGCTTTGGTTGAACTCTTTTCCAGAAGAAAGTTTCACAGAGTGGGAAGCAGTGGTCACAAAATTTTTAAACAAATACTTCCCATAATCTAAAGTGACTAAAGGCAAGCAAGAGATTTCTTCATTCAAGCAGGGCATGGAAGAATCACTGGGGCATGCATGGGACAGGTATAAAAGCTTGTTACGTAAAACTCCCACGCATGGCTTTGAAGATCAAGAAGTAGTCTTAACTTTCCTTGGAGGGCTTGGTTCACAAACCAAGATGATGCTGGATGCCTCAGCTGGAGGCAATATCAAATGGAAAACTCCAGAGGAAGCAACTGAAATCATAGAAAATATGGCTACAAGTGATAATGAGCTGCACAGTGAAAGAGGAGCCCCTATGCAACAGAAAGGGGTTCTTCAATTACAAACCCATGATGCCTTGTTAGCACAGAATAAAACTCTAACTCAACAGCTGGAAACTCTGACCAAAACTCTTGCTTCATTACCTAAAGAGTTGAAATCTGTTGCACAGGTACAAACCCAGTTGTGCGAATTATGTGGGGGAGATCACATCAATGGCCAATGTGCTTTTCCTGTGGAAGCCGTGGAGGATGTTAACTTCATGGCTAATCAATTTCCATACCGTCAAGGGAATTATAATCAGGGTTGGAAACCACATCCAAGTATTGGCCAAGGACAAACTGGGCAAGTTAATCAATATAATAAGAAGCAGCAGCAACCAACCTAGTGGCAACAATTATCTATGCTTAATGAAAGATCAACAAGGTTGGAAGAAACTCTTCAGCAATTCATTCAGAAAACTGAATCTTCTCAAAAGAGCACTGAAGCTGCTATAAAGAATTTGGAGATTCAAATGGGTCAGATTACCAAGCAATTGGAAGAAAGGCCAAACAGAAACTTTGGGGCTAATACTGAGGTTAACCCTAGAGAAGAGTGCAAAGTGGTCAAGAGTGTGAATGAAGAGATTATTGAGTTAGAAGAAGGAGAAACAGAAGAGAGAAGAGAAGAAGAAAGAAAGGACATTTTTCCTTTTCCAACAAATCAGGAGAAACCAATGGATTTCACAGATTTATTCAGAATGGTTGATAATGAAGCACCTTGGGAACAAATTTTACAGAAAATAGCAGTTTACACAAAATCTGATGAAGGAACCTCTACAAAAAGAAGACGTAGAGATGATGAGGAAGAAAAGTGTATAACTGTTAAGAAAGAGTCATTCCCACCAAAAGCAGCAGATCCAGGTAGTTTTTCTATCCCTTGTTCTATAGGGAAGAAAAAGGTAAAGAAAGCTCTCCTTGATTTAGGCTCAAGTGTTAACTTGATGCCTTATTCTCTATTGGAGCAAATTGGCCATGTTAAAATAAAACCTGTAAAGGTTAATCTAGTAATGGCTGATGGATCTTCAAAGGAGCCATGTGGGATTGCAGAAGACATTGTAGTTTGTGTTGGCAAACTTCAGTTTTTGGCAGACTTTGTGGTGATGAAGATGGAGACCGAAAAAATACCTTTCATACTGGGAAGACCGTTTATGAAAACGGCCAGGGCTATCATAGATGTTAATGAAGGTATAGTGGTGCTCCAGGACAGAGAGGAGAGAGTGGTGGTGGATGTTTTCAAAGATGAGATACAAGCAAAGGAGGAAGAGTCTAGTTATAAAGCTGCATTTCGAGATGCACCCATGACTAGAGGTAAAGATGAAAATCTTGAAGTTTCAGGTAACCATTGTTTGTTTTTTCAGGTACCCAAGGTAGAAGAGATTGGAAAAGGAGAAGAAGTTCCTAGAGACTGGAAGAAAAGAAGACTCCAACTTGGCACACCTGTAAGACTCAAGAACAAGTTGTGGGTTATAAAAGGCTTTAAAGAGAAGGAGATGATAGAGTGATGGACAAATTTATGAGCACCAAAATATGATGTCACAAACTTGTTTCACAATCGGCAAGTATGACCGAATCGTTCAAGTAATAAACTTGGTAAGACCAAGTATCGTTCTTCCCAAAGGACTCACGGCCTAGTTTAGTTATGTGATTTGTTGATTAGCTAAGACTTACAAACGAAATATTTAAATTTTAATATGCAAGACAGAAAATAAACATGTATGCATGAAGTTTGATCAATGGCAAAGACAAAAGATAAACACTTTCAATGAAATATATGAATGAATATGTTGTTGGGGGTCAATTTCATCTTATCCACTCTCATATATTTTAGGAATTCAACATTCAAATCATCATTGTTAATGCCACTCTCTAATGTACCATTCTAGATGGCTTCTCCCTAATCACGAGTTCATACAATTCCTAGCATTCCTAATGATTAGTTCATGAGTGCAGGAGCTTAACGACAACCAATATAATATTGTCAGTATAATATTGGGAGAAATTCCCCGGATCTAGACTTCCCCGTACGTGCCCGTATCGACAAAACCAATAATCATGCATGGAATGAGTTAAACTATGCAAGCATTGAGCAAAGAGGAAAAACCCTAACTAATGATGAAAGAAAGCATAAGTCTTAATTAAAAGATGTAAGCAACATATTCCATATATGAGAGCTTCAAGAGATTACATTGATTCCCCAACAAACATACAAGGTTTAGTTCACCATATTCATGGTGAACCTAGATGAATAACAATGAAAGAATGAAAGAATAAACCCAATAAAGGTGAAGAGGTAGCCTGAGCATCCAAGATCCTCCTTCAAAGGGGTGGAAGAGAGAGTGTTTGCCTTGTTTCTGCCAAAGATACTAATTCTAGGACGTGCAAGCCCTTATATACTAGTCTAGAGTTACAAAAGATTACAAAAGCCCAAGCCCAAAAAGTGCCGCTCAGCGGTGATTGCGCGTCACATTTCTTCCCCTCAGCGGCCATTTTGCCCCTCAGCGTGACTCCCGTGACCTCCTGAGTGCCGCTCAGCGGTAAATTGTCGCTGAGCGGTGCCTTCGAGTTCTCTTTTTGCACTCTTTCTTTTCTTTTCTAATGTCATCTCTCTCCTTCTTCACTTCTTTCACCAAATTCACCTTAAAACCTGCACAAAAACACTTAAATCAAGCATAAACCTGTCCAGCTCTCATATTTATGAAAATATAGATAAAAGCATGATTTCAAGCTAGTTTTTAAGTCTAAAGGTTGCTTTTAGTATCAATTTTAAGCATGAAAATAACAGTTTTTCAACTGTTATCATAGAGATAGAGTCTCCATATTCTAGAGAATCCAAAACAGTCCAAAGGAAGCAGTTGAAAGGTTGGTGGAAGGACAACATCAACTATAAAGAAGATGGAACATGAGCTTTAACAGGGTCAAGCTAGTGACGTTAAAGGAGCGCTTGCTGGGAGGCAACCCAGTAGATTTACAAACTTTTGATTTGTTTTGGTTTTGTAACTTTTAATCTGTGAACATTATTCTGGACATTATTTTGTTGGATCTAGCATCTACTGAAGGATGTAGGTGGTTAAGTATCTACTGAAGGATACTAAGTTTGTAACACCTACTGATGGGTGTTGGTGAGAAGATTTTGCACCTACTGATGGGTGCTGGTAAGTTTGAAACACCTACTGATGGGTGTTGGTGGATTTTGGGTCAGGCTCGTGACGTTAAACAAGCGCTACCTGGGAGGCAACCCAGTTGATTGATTGTTTTTGTTTGTTTTATTTTAATTAGGCTTTGCATAAGCATTTTTAACATTGAATTGCAGGGAACCTATGCGGGGTATGCTAGGAAGGCACGTAGGTCAAGAAAAGAAGGAGAGGAGCACTTCACGAAAGTGCCGCTGAGCGGCATTTACCGCTGAGCGGTACTATCGCAGAATGGGCTTTAGTTCCCCTTAGCGGGACCCGAGCCCATTAGGGTATTTTTATACCCTAAGCTGCACATAAGCTTCTATTTTCAGGCTCTTCTCTGCACACACACTCCTACATACCTTTTCCAAGGTTCTCCACATCTTTTCCCTCTTCCCTCTTGAGAAAATCTCCCTTCCACTCACGTTCTCACTAGTTTTCCATCTAAGTTTGGGGTTGGGAGAGAGCATCATTGAAGGGGTTGATTTCTTCATTGTGGTTTACTAATGCTTAACAATGTATCTTTTGGTTTTGTGAATTAAGTTTGATGCAGGGATGGCCTCCTCATCGGGCAAAAAGAATCAAGACTATAAGATCCAAGAAGAAGGAAGATACAGAGGACAGCTCAGACTGATGAGGAGCTCAGATAGCATTTACTGATGAATGCTATCATATGATTATGCTTTTGTGGTTTAAGTTTTCTGAACTTATTTGTTTTTGTTTTTAGATTAGGGTTTGATGTACTCTATTGAACACCTGGTTTATTATGATGGTTTGCTATTAATTGCGATTGTGTGATAAGTAATGCTTGATGATGCTTGTTGATTGATTGATGTTGAGATGATGTGCACATTAAAATGCTTATACAGGTGATTCACAAGCTTTGTGAACAAATGCATAATATCATGATTGTGATTGTGAAATTAAGCAGGATGTGTATGTCAAATGTGAATGAGCTTATATGTGAGGTTTTGAGCTCCAGAGTTATTATTGTTTGAATGCTATTACTTTGAAAGCATGAATGGTTTTGCCCAGGTTTTCTATGATTGAATCAATTGCTTGTTTTGCATCATGTGATCAAGGCCGTTTGTTGGAACCCTTTCTATTGGCCAAATTCATAAAGTTAGCCTACTAAAAGAGAACACTTTGTGTTCTATCCTTTGAACCCTTAGCCTTGAACATACACTGAAAACCCTTGATTGAAAATCTTTACCTTGAGTTAAGTAGAAGATCTTGTATGGTATTGTTAAATGTTCAAGTTTGGGGTTGTTGGGAAAACATGAAAAAGGAAAAGCATTGAGCTAAGAGCTAAAAAGTAAGAATATGCAAAGAAAAAAGAAAAGAAAAGAAAAAGAAGTAAAGCTCAATGCAAATGCATATGCAAAGGCAAGTTGGGAAGAATAAGAATAATTGTGTTGTTATGATTCTCTTAACTCAAGGATTTTGTGATCCAGAAAAACCAATTTTCTTGTTAGCCCAGCCACATTATAAGCCATTGAAAAGTCCTTGTGATGATGCATGCTTGTGAATGTTTTTGATTATGGTAAAATGAAAGGCAAAGTTGATTCATGTGACATTGTGATAGTGGAGTGAATGAGTGAAACACTTTACCTCTTATACACTTGTGTGTTGAGTGAAACACTTTACCTAGTGAGGAAATATTCCATAAGCACATGAACATCCATGCTTAATTGATTGATCATTCATGAAAAATAGCATTTGTTGGAACTTAAATGACTTTGTGAACACTAAATCATGTGCACATCTTGATTGAACTCTTGGTCATAAGTTTGAGTGAAGTTGTTACTTATCTTGAAAAAGAGGATTTTTGAATGAGTGAACCATCATATGAATTGGTTGGAGATTGAGTTACATCTTGTTTGCTTGAGGACAAGCAAAGTTCTAAGTTTGGGGTTGTGATAACAGTTGAAAAACTGTTATTTTCATGGTTAAAAATGATACTAAAAGCAACCTTTAGACTTAAAAACTAGCTTGAAATCATGCTTTTATCTATATTTTCATAAATAACAGAGCTGGACAGGTTTATGCTTGATTTAAGTGTTTTTGTGCAGGTTTTAAGGTGAATTTGGTGAAAGAAGTGAAGAAGGAGAGAGATGACATTAGAAAAGACAAGAAAGAGTGCAAAAAGAGAAGTCAAAGGCACTCAGGAGGTTGCGGGAGTCACGCTGAGGGGCAAAATGGCCGCTGAGGGGAAGAAAGTGACGCGCAGTCACCGCTGAGTGGCACTTTTTGGGCTTGGGCTTTTGTAATCTTTTGTAACTCTAGAATAGTATATAAGGGCTTGCACGTCCTAGAATTAGTATCTTTGGCAGAAACGAGGCAAACACTCTCTCTTCCACCCCTTTGAAGGAGGATCTTGGATGCTCAGGCTACCTCTTCACCTTTATTGGGTTTATTCTTTCATTCTTTCATTGTTCATCTAGGTTCACCATGAATATGGTGAACTAAACCTTGTATGTTTGTTGGGGAATCAATGTAATCTCTTGAAGCTCTCATATATGGAATCTTTGCTTGCATCTTTTAATTAAGACTTATGCTTTCTTTCATCATTAGTTAGGGTTTTTCCTCTTTGCTCAATGCTTGCATAGTTTAACTCATTCCATGCATGATTATTGGTTTTGTCGATACGGGCACGTACGGGGAAGTCTAGATCCGGGGAATTTCTCCCAATATTATACTGACAATATTATATTGGTTGTCGTTAAGCTCCTGCACTTATGAACTAATCATTAGGAATGCTAGGAATTGTATGAACTCGTGATTAGGGAGAAGCCATCTAGAATGGTACTTTAGAGAGTGGCATTAACAATGATGATTTGAATGTTGAATTCCTAAAATGTATGAGAGTGGATGAGATGAAATTGACCCCCAACAACATATTCATTCATGTATTTCATTGAAAGTGTTTATCTTTTGTCTTTGCCATTGATCAAACTTCATGCATACATGTTTATTTTGTGTCTTGCATATTAAAATCTAAATATTTCGTTTGTAAGTCCTAGCTAATCAACAAATCACATAACTAAACTAGGCCGTGAGTCCTTTGGGAAGAACGATACTTGGTCTTACTAAGTTTATTACTTGAACGATTCGGTCATACTTGCCGATTGTGAAACAAGTTTGTGACATCATATTTTGGTGCTCATAAATTTGTCCATCAGAAGGAGTGAATGAAAAGTGGTAAGTGCCTATTAAGAGAAGGGTTACAGTGGAGTGGGTGTATGTGTTTTAGTTTTGCTTGGAAAAGTGGAAGAAAGGTCTTGAAGTAGTGAGTATGTGAAGAGAGGCACGAGTGTTGTCATGGTTTACAGTGGTTAGGAAAGGATAGTATGCTTTCGGTTTTGACTAGGAAAAAAGTTATTATAGTGATAGGTTTGGGAAGGCCGTGAGTGTTGGAATTGTGAGTAGAAGGATAAAAAGGTAGGCTCAGGAAAGTGGGAGAAAATCGAAACAAAATAAGTGCAAAAATATCACTCGACTTTATGAAGTAAGGAAAGAAGTATATCAAAAAGAGCAAAGTGGCAGCCAACCAAATAGTAGCATGTACAATGGTATAATAATGCAACATGGTTTTATCAAAAAGAAGACAGCAGAAAAAGTACAAGCATAAGTTGATACATTATGCATCATAACACCACAAAAAAGGCCTAAAATCAGCCCTTAAAGTCATGACCAGAGCACAAGTTGTGCTGGATAGCAAGAACATCAGCAAATAAACCTCTAAAAGAACACCTTCCAGCAAAATATGACCACCAGGATAAAGCATACACCAAGTTGCACCTTCTAGAATTAATTTAAAGTAGAATCAACCAGCACCTTCACACACATCAGCAAAATAGACACAAAAGTTGGTGGTTTGAGATTCAAAATTACACAACAACAGCTCTAGATCAAAACTAACCAATTCAGCAACTTTGTTTGAAGAATTGAAACATTTGGAAACTCAAATTTTTCTCAAAACCAAACTGCTACTCAAAATCCCCTTTCTGCTTCCATAAATTGACTCAAAATTGGTGGTTTTGTAAGTGATTTTGTGCCTAAGCCATTATGACACTTTGCTAATTATTTCAACAGTTTTAATTCATCAAAACACACTTGTTTGAACTCTAATTAGGCACAAAACAGAACTGCAACTCAGATTCACTTTACAAGTTCCAAAAATGGCTCAAATATGATGGTTTGACATACTAAATTGCATACAAGTCATTATAACTTCATCTCAATGGTTCTAACAACTTTAATACATCAATTTGTACTTGTTTAAACTTTCAAACATCACACAATCACAGTAGAACAAAAAGTGATTTGTAATGACTCAATTATGCAAAATGTTGATCAACCACACCACCAAATTTGAGTTTAAATGAATCAAAGACTGTAACAACACTAAAATTGACTCAAAGAAGTTTAATTATCAAAACTAACCACTTCAGCAACTTTGTTTGATGAATTGAAACATGTTCAAAGTCAAATTTAACTCAAAACCAAACTTCTACTCAAAATCACCTTTCTACTTCCCAGAATTGACTCAAAATTGGTGGTTTCTGAAGTCATTTTGTGCCTAAGTGATAACAGTTGAAAAACTGTTATTTTCATGCTTAAAAGTGATACTAAAAGCAACCTTTAGACTTAAAAACTAGCTTGAAATCATGCTTTTATCTATATTTTCATAAATATGAGAGCTAGACAGGTTTATGCTTGATTTAAGTGTTTTTGTGCAGGTTTTAAGGTGAATTTGGTGAAAAGAGTGAAGAAGGATAGAGATGACATTAGAAAAGACAAGAAAGAGTGCAAAAAGAGAAGTCAAAGGCACCGCTCAGCGGCAAACTACCGTTGAGCGGCACTCAAGAGGTGACGTTGGAACCGCTGAGGGGCAAAATGGCCGCTGAGGGGAAGAAAGAAGACGCGCAATCACCGCCGAGCGGTAAATACCGCTGAGCGGCACTTTTTGGGCTTGGGCTTTTGTAATCTTTTGTAACTCTAGATTAGTATATAAGGGCTTGCACGTCCTTGGGATTAGTATCTTTGGCAGAAACGAAGTAAACACTCTCTCTTCCACCCCTTTGAAGGAGGATCTTGGATGCTCAGGCTACCTCTTCACCTTTATTGGGTTTATTCTTTCATTCTTTCATTGTTATTCATCTAGGTTCACCATGAATATGGTGAACTAAACCTTGTATGTTTGTTGGGGAATCAATGTAATCTCTTGAAGCTCTCATATATGGATTTGTTGAGTACATCTTTTAAGTAAGACATATGCTTTCTTTCATCATTAGTTAGGGTTTTTCCTCTTTGCTCAATGCTTGCATAGTTTAACTCATTCCATGCATGATTATTGGTTTTGTCGATACGGACACGTACGGGGAAGTCTAGATCCGGGGAATTTCTCCCAATATTATACTGACAATATTATATTGGTTGCCTTTAAGCTCCTGCACTCATGAACTAATCATTAGGAATGCTAGGAATTGTATGAACTATTTGATTAGGGAGAAGCCATCTAGAATGGTACATTAGAGAGTGGCATTAACAATGATGATTTGAATGTTGAATTCCTAAAATATATGAGAGTGGATGAGATGAAATTGACCCCCAACAACATATTCATTCATTAATTCATTGAAAGTATTTATCTTTTGTCTTTGCCATTGATCAAACTTCATGCATACATGTTTATTTTCTGTCTTGCATATTAAACTTTGAATATTTCGTTTATAAGTCCTAGCTAATCAACAAATCAAATAACTAAACTAGGCCGTGAGTCCTTTGGGAAGAACGATACTTGGTCTTACCAAGTTTATTACTTGAACGATTCGGTCATACTGGCCGATTTGTGAAACAAGTTTGTGACATCATATTTTGGTGCTTACAAATTTGTCCATCAAGTTTTTGGCGCCGTTGCCGGGGACTCTGGTTTAACTGGTTAATTTGTGTGATTATTGATTATCTTTGACTTATTTTTTTTATTTTTAATTTAAATTTCGAATTTTTTATTTTTTTTATTTTTTCTGTTTATATTTTACAGTTTGTATCTTATTTGATTTTATTTTATTTTATTTTATTTGATTAGATTTTATTTTATTTTATTTGATTAGATTAGATTAGATTTGATTTGATTTTATTGTTAGATTAGATTTTATTTTATCTTATTAGATTAGATTAGATTTGATTTTATTTTATTGTATCTTCTATCTTTTAAATCTTTTATCTTCTATCTTCTGAATCTTTTATCTTCTTATCTTCTGAATCTTTTATCTTTTTATCTTTTGAATATATATCTTCTCTTATATCTTTTTGTGCTAACAAATATTTTCTAGAGTTTTGTGCCTAATGCATGCAGGATGCAATTCGATCAAGAATTTAACTATATGGGCACTCAATTCTACCAAAGTAATCTCAACCACTGGTGGGAACCTCACTCAAGCATGGATCAAAGCCAATTTTGGCAAGCTGCTGGACAATTTGAGAACCAACCACAACAACAATGGCAGCAACAACCCTTTCTATCAGGAAGTTTGGATAGGTTGGAGGACACCCTTCAACGATTTTTGAAAAATTCCGACTCTACTCAGAAAAGCATTGAAGAATCATGTAAAAGAATGGAGATGCAACTTCGTTACATCAATCAGAGATTGAATGATGATGTTAATACTGAAGTTAACCTTAAGGAGGAAGGGCAAGTCATTAACATTGAAAGTGACAAGATTCTTGATGAGGAAAAATTAGAGGGAGATGAGGAAAGGGTAGAGAGAGAAGAAAAAGAAGAGTTGAGTGAGAAAGTTAAAGATGATGAAAAAGAAAAAGAAGTGGTTGAGAGAGAAGAGAGGAAGAAAATTTGTGTTAAAATAAAGAAGTTGAGAAGAAAAAGAGAAGGGAAGAAAAAAATAAGAGAAAAGAAAAAGAGAAAATTTGGGGAGAGGAAGCATAAGAAAAAGAAGATGAGAGGAAAGAAGAAGGAATCATATGAAAAATCTCATCCTCATCTAAAGAAGAATCATAGGAAGGAAAAGAAATTTAAGTGCTTTATGGAAATCTTCAAGAAATTGGAGATTAAAGTTCCTATGATTGAGACACTGCAACAAGTTCCTGGTTTGATCAAATTTCTGAAGAAGTTCAGTAGAAAGAAGAAAAAGAAGAAGGAACTGGGGCTTTACTGGGTCAAGCTAATGACGTTAAAAGAGCGCTTGCTGGGAGGCAACCCAGTGATTTACAAATTTAAAAACTTTTGATTTGGTTTTGTAACTTTTATTTTGTGGACATTATTTTGTGAATATTTTGTTGGATCCAGCATCTACTGAAAGATGCTAGGTGGTTAAGTATCTACTGAAGGATACTAAGTTTGTAACACCTACTGATGGGTGTTGGTGAGAAGATTTTGCACCTACTGATGGGTGCTGGTAAGTTTGAAACACCTACTGAGGGGTGTTGGTGGATTTTGGGTCAGGCGCGTGACGTTAAACAAGCGCTACCTGGGAGGCAACCCAGTTGATTGATTGTTTTTGTTTGTTTTAATTTTGTTAGGGTTTGCATAAGCATTTTTAACATTGAATTGCAGGGAACCTATGAGGGGTATGCTAGGAAGGCACGTAGGTCAAGAAAAGAAGGAGAAGGGCACATCATGAAAGTGCCGCTGAGCGGCAATTACCGTTGAGCGGTACTATCGCAGATGGGCTTAAGTTCCCCTTAGCGGAACCCGAGCCCATTGGGGTATTTTTAAACCCTAAGCTGCGCATTTTTCATTTTTTCAAGCTCTTCTCTGCACAAACACTCCCACATACCTTCTCCTAGGTTTTCCACATCTTTTTCCTCTTCCCTCTTGAGAAAATCTCCCTTCCACTCACGTTCTCACTAGTTTTCCATCTAAGTTTGGGGTTGAAGAGAGCATCATTGAAGGGGTTGATTTCTTCATTGTGGTTTACTAATGCTTAACAATGTATCTTTTGGTTTTGTGAATTAAGTTTGATGCAGGGATGGCCTCCTCATCATGCTAAAAGAATCAAGACTATAAGATCCAAGAAGAAGGAGAGGAAGAAGATACAGAGGACAGCTCAGACTGATGAGGAGCTGAGATAGCATTTACTGATGAATGCTATCATATGATTATGCTTTTGTGGTTTAAGTTTTCTGAACTTATTTGTTTTTGTTTTTAGATTAGGGTTGATGTACTCTATTGAACACCTGGTTTATTATGATGGTTTGCTATTAACTGTGATTGTGTGATAAGTAATGCTTGATGATGCTTATTGATTGATTGATGTTGAGATGATGTGCACATAAAATGCTTATACAGGTGATTCACAAGCTTTGTGAACAAATGCAGGATATCATGATTGTGATTGTGAAATTAAGCAGGATGTGTATGTCAAATGTGAATGAGCTTATATGTGAGGTTTTGAGCTCCAGAGTTGTTATTGTTGAATGCTATTACTTTGAAAGCATGAATGATTTTGCCCAGGTTTTCTATGATTGAATCAATTGCTTGTTTTGCATCATGTGATCAAGGCCGTTTTTGTTAAAACCCTTTTTATTGGCCAAATTCATAAAGTTAGCCTACTAAAAGAGAACACTTTGTGTTCTATCCTTTGAACCCTTAGCCTTGAATATACACTAAAAACCCTTGATTGAGAGTCTTTACCTTGAGTTAAGTAGAAGATCTTGTGTGGTATTGATAAATGTTCAAGTTTGGGGTTATTGGGAAAACATGAAAAAGGAAAAGCATTGAGCTAAGAGCTAAAAAAGTAAGAATATGCAAAAGAAAAGAAAAAGAAGCAAAGCTCAATGCAAATGAAAAGGCAAAGGCAAAATAAAGTTGGGAATGAATAAGAATATTGTGTTGTTATGATTCTCTTAACTCAAGGATTTTATGATCCAGAAAAACCAATTTTCTTGTTAGCCCAGCCACATTATAAGCCATTGAAAAGTCCTTGTGATGATGCATGCTTGTGAATGTTTTTGATTGTGGTAAAATGAAAGGCAAAGTTGATTCATGTGACATTGTGATAGTAGAGTGAATGAGTGAAACACTTTACCTCTTATACACTTGTGTGTTGAGTGAAACACTTTACCTAGTGAGGAAATATTCCATAAGCACATGAACATCCATGCTTAATTAATTGATCATTCATGAAAAATAGCATTTGTTGGAACTTAAATGACTTTGTGAACACTAAAGCATGTGCACATCTTGATTGAACTCTTGGTCATAAGTTTGAGTGAAGTTGTTACTTATCTTGAAAAGAGGATTTTGAATGAGTGAACCATCATATGAATTGGTTGGAGATGGAGTTACATTTTGTTTGCTTGAGGACAAGCAAAGTTCTAAGTTTGGGGTTGTGATAACAGTTGAAAAACTGTTATTTTCATGCTTAAAATTGATACTAAAAGCAACCTTTAGACTTAAAAACTAGCTTGAAATCATGCTTTTATCTATATTTTCATAAATATGAGAGCTAGACAGGTTTATGCTTGATTTAAGTGTTTTTGTGCAGGTTTTAAGGTGAATTTGGTGAAAAGAGTGAAGAAGGAGAGAGATGACATTAGAAAAGACAAGAAAGAGTGCAAAAAGAGAAGTCAAAGGCACCGCTCAGCGGCAAACTACCGCTGAGCGGCACTCAGGAGGTTGCGGGAGTCACGCTAAGGGGCAAACTGGCCGCTGAGGGGAAGAAAGTGACGCGCAGTCACCGCTGAGCGGCACTTTTTGGGCTTGGGCTTTTGTAATCTTTTGTAACTCTAGATTAGTATATAAGGGCTTGCACGTCCTAGAATTAGGCATCTTTGGCAGAAACGAGGCAAACACTCTCTCTTTCACCCCTTTGAAGGAGGATCTTGGATGCTCAGGCTACCTCTTCACCTTTATTGGGTTTATTCTTTCATTCTTTCATTGTTATTCATCTAGGTTCACCATGAATATGGTGAACTAAACCTTGTATGTTTGTTGGGGAATCAATGTAATCTCTTGAAGCTCTCATATATGGATTTGTTGAGTACATCTTTTAATTAAGACATATGCTTTCTTTCATCATTAGTTAGGGTTTTTCCTCTTTGCTCAATGCTTGCATTGTTTAACTCATTCTAATGCATGATTATTGGTTTTGTCGATACGGACACGTACGGGGAAGTCTAGATCCGGGGAATTTCTCCCAATATTATACTGACAATATTATATTGGTTGTCGTTAAGCTCCTGCACTCATGAACTAATCATTAGGAATGCTAGGAATTGTATGAACTATTTGATTAGGGAGAAGCCATCTAGAATGGTACATTAGAGAGTGGCATTAACAATGATGATTTGAATGTTGAATTCCTAAAATATATGAGAGTGGATGAGATGAAATTGACCCCCAACAACATATTCATTCATATATTTCATTGAAAGTGTTTATCTTTAGTCTTTGCCATTGATCAAACTCATGCATACATGTTTATTTTCGTCTTTGCATATTAAACTTCAAATATTTCGTTCTTAAGTCTTAGCTAATCAACAAACCACACAACTAAACTAGGCCGTGAGTCCTTTGGGAGAACGATACTTGGTCTTACCGAGTTTATTACTTGAACGATTCGGTCATACTTGCCGATTGTGAAACAAGTTGGTGACATCATATTTTGGTGCTTACAAATTTGTCCATCAACATCCTACTTAATCTTACAATCACAATCACAATATCATGCATTTGGTTACAAAGCTTGTGAATCACCTGTATAAGAATTTAATGTGCACATCTCAACATCAATCAATCTCAAAGCATCATCAAGCATTACTTATCAAACAACCACAATCATAAGCAAACCATCATAACAGACAAAGTTTCCAATTGAGTACATCAAACCCTATATTAAAAACAAAAGTAAATAAGTTCAGAATACTAAACCAAACAAAATCATAAGTCCTGCTCTAGTTATGATAGCATTCACCAGTAAATGCTATCTCAACTCCTCCTCAATCTGAGCTATCCACTGTATCCTCCTCTTCTTCCTCATCTTCAGTATCCTCAAATGCATCATCTTCATCCATCTCCACAGCCGAAGCTTTAGCTGCTTCAGCTCTGTCTCCTTGTACCTGCTCTTCTGGCCAAGGTACCACATTATGAAACTCCTCCGTAGTCCACTTGTGAGCTAGAGGTGTATCATACATTCCAACAATCATCTCAGTAGTGGCCACCTGCCCTCTATGGATAGACTGTAATTGTGCACCTATAAGAGACATGTACATGTCTCTCATTTGGAAAGGTTCTACTTCATGTGTCTCAGCAGATGCCTGACTCTGTGATTGCCCTCTTTCTCTGCGAGTACGGCGTGGTGGAACTGGCTGAGCTGCTTCCTCACCTCCACAGTATTGTCTATAATAGGCCTCATCAATTGCTTTCCTTGGCCTTTCAAATGGTTGAGCAGAAGTATCCACCCCAGCTATCTTGCAGAGGTGTGTGATTAAAGAAGGATGTCCTAAGGGTGCTTTATTGTTTGTTGTGTTAGTGCACACCCTGATCTAATCAGCTATTACCTGCCCAATATTAACATTCAAGTTCCTGATTGCACAGTAAAGGAGGAGTGCCCAGTGATGACTCGTTATTTCTGGAATTATATTTAGTTTATTGCACTTAAATAAACCAGGGAATTGTGTTTAATTGTTTGTTATTTCCCCGTTTTCCGAATTCTGCTTAATTTGGTCGAAAATTTGTAATTGTGCTAATTTGGGTTTTCTGAGCTGATTAAGTGCATTTTTGAAGTGCAGGAAAATTTCGGAAATACATTTTGGGACATCAGGAAGAATACCTAATAAATTCAAGACTCTCCAGACAGACATTTTTGAATTAATTAAATTGTAATTCAGTAGTTTAGAATTTCTGTATCAACTCTTATATTTTGGGTCAATTTTTGGTAAATTAGATTAGACCCAAAAATTAGAAGTTAGTGACTTGGCACCCTAGGGTTTTATTGTGTGGACCCTACCCTAAAAAAAGAGGACACACGGCCCTTAGAAAAGGAGCACAGCCGTCACTTGCAAAGCCAGCCCCACACACTCTCGGTCTTGGTTCTCTTTGGGGGGTCTCTCTCGGGTTTTGGTTTTGGGGTGAATTTTTCTTTGGCTGAAAATACTGTTGAAGGAAGCTTTTATGAAATTAAATTTTCTTGCTTTGACTTGTGCATGAGTTTCGTTTTCAGTTTGCCATTTAATTTCATTTTGGCTCATGATTTGGAGTAGCAAACGGTTTTTTTTATTTTGCTGGAATAAGTTGAGATGATATGATAGATTCTTCTAGGGAGCAACGTGTTGCGCTGGGACGTGAAGGATGATGGTTCCAGAAGGCATGGATTGAGCTGGTTAGTCACGAGAGTGATGCACGTCTAACGCGAGGAATGGAGAGCCCCTTACTTTATTTTGCTTCAAGCCTGCACTGATTGAGATGTTATTTACACTGGAACACTGCACGCGTTTGTTTTAAAAATGTTGATTCAATGATGGAGAAAAGGTGGACCACGAGGAATGAGTTTTTCTTTTCTTTAAGTTGAGGACGGTGATATATGATGGGGAGGAGCAGCACTCGATGATTTACTCTTTTCCTTTTTTGTGGAGATGACACGGAGGTGGATACTCTCCGCGGATGCTCATCTCTACTGGAATGGTGCACACGCGCTTGATTTTGGTGATGCAGCGGAAAATGAAAAAAGGCACACAGCTTAAGGCATGGATGGAGAGCACACGGTTTGGTGTAGGCATGTTGCGCTGGAAGCAGGGAGCGTACGGAATGAAAGCTGGAAGCAAAGAGAAGGAAGTCACGGCTGTTGGAAGAAAAGTAGCTTGCTTTTAATTTTTTTTTTTTTTTGAATGAAGAAGTGGATTAGGATGGAGCAGGTGCTGTCAAGTCCTGCAAGCTGCACACGGTCCAGGAAGAATTTTCTTTCATTTATCATTTAACTGGAAATGAGTTAATCACGGTGATTGCTTAAGAATGGTTGAGCTGGATGGAATGAACAGCGAGCCGCCACCTATTAGTTGGGATTTCCTATGCTTTAAAGAGAGGGAGTAGCATGTAGGTCCAGTGGTTATTTGGGATAGAAGGGAGAGAGGTACTTCATTTTGGCTTTGATTCTCGGCACTGCAACAAGCAATGTAGTGCAGGGTCTTCTTCCTTCTAAAGTGGATGGACAACTGCACGGTTATTTGAGGGAAACGTTGATTCATTTTGCGTTGGGTCCTTTTAATTATTTTTTATTCCAGCTTGGAGTAGTTTACTTGCTTAGTCTATTTCATTTGCTGCCACGTTTGATTCCTTTACTGTTCATGCATTGTTTTTAATGTCGTTTCAATGATGGATGTACTTCATCTAGATGATTACAAAGTGCATTTAATTTTTGAGCTCATCATTGCATTTTAATAGTTTTGGATTCCTTTTTCTTATTTCTCTGATGCATTTAAATTAGTTTTGGCTTCAGGAATGTTTAATTTACTGTTATCATGTTGTCTGTTCTATTCAGTTTAATTACCTTCTTGCATTTCCAATTTCCTCACTTATTTTAGAAACCGTTCGGTATTCACGCTTTGTTAATTCATTTCACTGTTTTCAATTATGTTTGGTTGTATTTAATTTCCAGTCTTAATTTACATCATTTTCGAATCACAAAAACACTGTCAAACCCCCCCCCCCCACTACGTGTTGATCTGAGACTGAACCCAATTTGGTCCTTGAGAGACGACCTAGGAGTCACTTCCTAATACTGTACTGCATTCTTTTATGCACAACTTTTGTTGGGAGGTGCGACCATCTCATCAAAATGGCGCCGTTGCCGGGGACCAATGGTTCGGTCTTAGGTTTTTGTTGTGTTTGTGTGTGTTGTGTTTTGTCTTGTGATGTGATGTGATGTGATGTTCTGTTTTGTGTGTGTGTTGCATGTATAAATGTGTTGTGATGTATTTGTTTCGTGATTTTTAGTATTCTTCTTTTTCCATGTCTACCTATTTTGATTTCATGAATACTGCTTGTTTTGCTAGTGCCTCTGATTTTGATTCTCCTTCTGCATGTTACTCTGATTGTAATTCATATTCTGCTGATTTCTATGTTGAGAACTGATGGACAAATTTATGATCACCAAAATATGATGTCACAAACTTGTTTCACAATCGGCAAGTATGACTGAATCGTTCAAGTAATAAACTTGGTAAGACCAAGTATCGTTCTCCCAAAGGACTCACGGCCTAGTTTAGTTGTATGGTTTGTTGATTAGCTAAGACTTAAGAACGAAATATTTGGAATTTAATATGCAAGACAGAAAATAAACATGTATGCATGAGTTTTGATCAATGGCAAAAGCAAAAGATAAACACTTTCAATGAAATATATGAATGAATATGTTGTTGGGGGTCAATTTCATCTCATCCACTCTCATATATTTTAGGAATTCAACATTCAAATCATCATTGTTAATGCCACTCTCTAAAGTACCATTCTAGATGGCTTCTCCCTAATCACGAGTTCATACAATTCCTAGCATTCCTAATGATCAGTTCATAAGTGCAGGAGCTTAACGACAACCAATATAATATTGGGAGAAATTCCCCGGATATAGACTTCCCCGTACGTGCCCGTATCGACAAAACCAATAATCATGCATCGAATGAGTTAAACCATGCAAGCATTAAGCAAAGAGGAAAAACCCTAACTAATGATGAAAGAAAGCATAAGTCTTAATTAAAAGATGCAAGCATAAATTCCATATACGAGAGCTTCAAGAGATTACATTGATTCCCCAACAAACATACAAGGTTTAGTTCACCATATTCATGGTGAACCTAGATGAATATCAATGAAAGAATGAAAGAATAAACCCTAAAAGGGTGAAGAGGTAGCCTAAGCATCCAAGATCCTCCTTCAAAGGGGTGGAAGAGAGAGTGTTTGCCTCGTTTCTGCCAAAGATACTAATTCTAGGACGTGCAAGTCCTTATATACTATTTTATAATTACAAAAGATCTAAGCCCAAGCCCATAAAAGTGCCAGAAAACAAGTCCAAGCCCATTATTAAGAATGGCGCTCAGCGGTAAATACCGCTCAGCGGTGACTACGCTTCCCTTTTCTTCCCCTCAGCGGACCTCCCGTGACCTCCTGAGTGCCGCTCAGCGGTAAAATGCCGCTGAGCGGTGCCTTCGGCTTCTCCTTTTGCACTCTTTGCTTCCTTTTCTGATTCCATCTCTCTCATTCTTCACTCTTTTCACTAAATTCACCTTAAAACCTGCACAAAAACACTTAAATCAAGCATAAACCTGTCCAGCTCTCATATTTATGAAAATATAGATAAAAGCATGATTTCAAGCTAGTTTTTAAGTCTAAAGGTTGCTTTTAGTATCAGTTTTAAGCATGAAAATAACAGTTTTTCAACTGTTATCAAGAACAATATGACTCATCCTCTAATTTCTGAGAGTGCTCTTTGTGAGCCGATTTCACTTAAGGAGGATGATCTTCATTGCGATCTTACCTCTGGACTGATACATTTGATGCCTAAGTTTCATGGTTTTGCAGGAGAATGCCCACACAGACATTTGGAGGAGCTCCACATCATGTGCTCTTCAATGAAGCCTCCAGATGTCCCTCTTGATCACATTTTCTTGAGCGCATTTCCGCATTCATTACAAGGAGCAGCTAAGGATTGGAAAGACTCTCTTCCTCTGAGATCCGTTACCGATTGGGGATATCTTGAGCACCAGTTTCTGAGCAAATTTTCCCCTGTGCAATATGCTTACAGCAACGGTCTTGGATGGAATGACCCTACCTTGGGATGGTACAATGCTCCACAACATCAATATCAAGAACCATCATTCCAGAGTACTTTCATGCCTCCACTAGTCCAGCAATATCAGAGTCAGCAATTTGATGCTTCTGCCGAAACAGCTCCTCAGCCTTCTATTTCTGAGCCTACATTACAGGAGTTGTTGGAGCAGTTGACCATGCAGAACCTGCAGTTTCAGCAAGAGACCAGAGCGTTCATTCAGAGCTTGAATGACCAGATAGAGCAGATGGCTACTCAATTAAATCAGGAACAGTCTCAAGATTCAGAGTTACCATTTCAGACTGTGTTGATTCCTGATGATGTTAGTGTCATCCACATAGAAGATGGGGAGAAGAGTCATGAGCTTACTACTGTGCCATCTACTTTCCCATCATCCTATGTCCCTACCCTTGCACTTGAGGAGACTGATGATTATTTTGAGGAGCAGGCAGAAATAAGCAGTAAACCTGAACTAGGTAGACCACCTTCATCTTCCCACACTCTACCAATCTTCAAGGAAGAGGAGGTAAGCATACCTCAGTATGATTATGTCTGTAATGATTATGTTCTTGATTATGTTGTTCATGATTATGCTATTGAGAGGTACGTTGATGATCATATTGTTGCTGAGCATGGTTTTAATTCTCCCTCTGTGCATGATGAGAACCACTTTTTGATATCACATCCGAATGTTTATTCTCAATGCACTGAACATGAATCTGAGTCTGTTATTGATATTGCTTGTGATTTTGAAATTGATTCATGTTCTGAGGATGTATCTGAGGTTCAATGTGATAATTTGGGTGTTATACCCCTGCATGTTATTTCTTTGGAACCACATTGCACTAACCCTATTGCAGGAGGTACAAATGAATTTGACCAACATGCACCCATGCTGGAAGATAAAGGTGCTAACACTGACAAAAGCTTCAAGATCAATAGGCACCAGCTGAACCTGCTCATCAACAATCTTTGCTTCTTAGATCCAGCTGTGGATGATATCTCCCTGCTAGATCAAATCTGGAGGATGAAGCAATTCTTCCTCAAAACTTCCTTGCTGGATCCAATGGTGGAAGACATCTCCCTACAAGTCCAAAATTGGCAACTGCCACCATGATCAGGGGAGTTTTCCTTTTCTCTTATCCCCCTTTCCCTACTTTTATTGCACTTGTCCATGATCTGTTGACTGTTTTGATTTCTGATCTTATGCTTATGACACAATGAGGACACTGTGTAGTTTAAGTGTGGTCTATTGGGGGAGATTTTTATTTTTCTTTGTTAGTTTTTGTTTTCCGTGTTAAATTTTTTTCTTTTCTAGGTTATTTTTGTCGTGTCTTGTATACAGTTGTTCATGATTCTCTTCATTTCTGAACTTTGTTTGGGTTGTAGACTTATCATTTCCTTCACTTCATTGATACTCTGAGATGTTGAAATCCTTGCTTTTCTCTGCTTGGGAAGATGATTATGATGTTTGAGAGGTTGAATTGATTGTGACAATTACCCTGTGTGAGATTTGAGCCACTTTATGTTCTTTCTTGTGTGTGATATGTCTCTTGATTGCTTGCACATATGCCTTGGCTTGACTCTTGTTGATAATTCTTGATTGATATGCATGTTTGGAAGTGATAAAGGCAGTTTTGTTCTTGAGCCTCTCTAGCCAAATAAGCCTACCTTATTGTGATCCTTTGATAACCCTTTTGAGCCTGTACTTTCCCCATTTCTTTGTTTTGAAGCTCATACACAAGTCCTAAGTGAAAAACCATGTTTAACTTAACCTTAGGGAATTTTGGAGCTTTGGAAGTGTTTTGGGAACAAGTGTGGTCTTCCTGGTGATTCTGATGAATTGGCTAGTTGGTTCCTCTTCTTGTTTTGTTTCGTAAATATGTTGTGTATCTTGTCTCTTTCAGTTGTGTCCTAAACAGAGAGAAAAGAAAAGAGACAAGATGAAAAAAAAAATATACAGAAAAATGAGAAAAATTGTGAATAATGGAGTCAAGAAGAGGATGGAATTAGAGGTTATGGGTGTGTTTGAATGTGTTTACACTTGTTCCCCTTTGCTCCTCTGTTCCTTATGGTTTGAAGCTTCTTATCCAAATATATCCTCCCTTATCCTTGGCCCCATTACAACCATGAAAAGACCTTTTGATTTGAACATGCGTATGTGCTTGAGTGTTGATATTAGAGGCTTGCCAAGTCTAATTGTGTTTGTTTTCTTGAGTGCATTGAGTGACATTGATTTACCTTAAACACTTGAGAGAAACACTGATTGTGTGCATCTGTGAGGCTCTGTTGCTTTTGATTCATCTCTTGAACTGATTGACTGCTTTCCTTGTACTGAATTGTTTGGATGATTCTTTGAGTATCTGCTTTCGTTGACTCTGTGTTGGATTCTGCCTATACCTTTTACTGTCCAGATTTCATGAGAATTGTGCAACTGTGTTCCGTTTTGGAGTCTTTGTTGTCTGTCTGTCGAGTCTGTGTCAGCTCCCTGATGTTTGAGTAGTTCCCTGGTTTTCGTCTTGGTTTTGCCCAGGAGTGCAAAAGACTAAGTGTGGTCTATTTTGATGAGTCGTTATTTCTGGAATTATATTTAGTTTATTGCACTTAAATAAACCAGGGAATTGTGTTTAATTGTTTGTTATTTTCCCGTTTTCCGAATTCTCCTTAATTTGGTCGGAAATTTGTAATTGTGCTAATTTGGGTTTTCTGAGCTGATTAAGTGCATTTTTGAAGTGCAGGAAAATTTCGGAAATACATTTTGGGACATCAGGAAGAATACCAAATAAATTCAAGACTCTCCAGACAGACATTTTTGAATTAATTAAATTGTAATTCAGTAGTTTAGAATTTCTGTATCAACTCTTATATTTTAGGTCAATTTTTGTTAAATTAGATTAGACCCAAAAATTAGAAGTTAGTGACTTGGCACCCTAGGGTTTTATTGTGTGGACCCTACCCTAAAAAAAGAGGACACACGACCCTTAGAAAAGGAGCACAGCCGCCACTTGCAAAGCCAGCCCCACACACTCTCGGTCTTGGTTCTCTTTGGGGGGGGGGGGGTCTCTCGGGTTTTGGTTTTGGGGTGAATTTTTCTTTGGCTGAAAACACTGTTGCAAAGGAAGCTTTTATGAAATTAAATTTTCTTGCTTTGACTTGTGCATGAGTTTCGTTTTCAGTTTGCCATTTAATTTCATTTTGGCTCATGATTTGGAGTAGCAAACGGTTTTTTTTATTTTGCTGGAATGAGTTGAGATGATATGATAGATTCTTCTAGGGAGCAACGTGTTGCGCTGGGACGTGAAGGATGATGGTTCCAGAAGGCATGGATTGAGCTGGTTAGTCACGGGAGTGATGCACGTCTAACGCGAGGAATGGAGAGCCCCTTACTTTATTTTGCTTCAAGCCTGCACTGATTGAGATGTTATTTACACTGGAACACTGCACGCGTTTGTTTTAAAAATGTTGATTCAATGATGGAGAAAAGGTGGACCACGAGGAATGAGTTTTTCTTTTCTTTAAGTTGAGGACGGTGATATATGATGGGGAGGAGCAGCACTCGATGATTTACTCTTTTCCTTTTTTGTGGAGATGACACGGAGGTGGATACTCTCCGCGGATGCTCATCTCTACTGGAATGGTGCACACGCGCTTGATTTTGGTGATGCAGCGGAAAATGAAAAAAGGCACACAGCTTAAGGCATGGATGGAGAGCACACGGTTTGGTGTAGGCATGTTGCGCTGGAAGCAGGGAGCGTACGGAATGAAAGCTGGAAGCAAAGAGAAGGAAGTCACGGCTGTTGGATGAAAAGTAGCTTGCTTTTAATTTTTTTTTTTTTTTGAATGAAGAAGTGGATTAGGATGGAGCAGGTGCTGTCAAGTCCTGCAAGCTGCACACGGTCCAGGAAGAATTTTCTTTCATTTATCATTTAACTGGAAATGAGTTAATCACGGTGATTGCTTAAGAATGGTTGAGCTGGATGGAATGAACAGCGAGCCGCCACCTATTAGTTGGGATTTCCTATGCTTTAAAGAGAGGGAGTAGCATGTAGGTACAGTGGTTATTTGGGATAGAAGGGAGAGAGGTACTTCATTTTGGCTTTGATTCTCGGCACTGCAACAAGCAATGTAGTGCAGGGTCTTCTTCCTTCTAAAGTGGATGGACAACTGCACGGTTATTTGAGGGAAACGTTGATTCATTTTGCGTTGGGTGCTTTTAATTTTTTTTTATTCCAGCTTGGAGTAGTTTACTTGCTTAGTCTATTTCATTTGCTGCCACGTTTGATTCCTTTACTGTTCATGCATTGTTTTTAATGTCGTTTCAATGATGGATGTACTTCATCTAGATGATTACAAAGTGCATTTAATTTTTGAGCTCATCATTGCATTTTAATAGTTTTGGATTCCTTTTTCTTATTTCTCTGATGCATTTAAATTAGTTTTGGCTTCAGGAATGTTTAATTTACTGTTATCATGTTGGCTGTTCTATTCAGTTTAATTACCTTCTTGCATTTCCAATTTCCTCACTTATTTTAGAAACCGTTCGGTATTCACGCTTTGTTAATTCATTTCACTGTTTTCAATTATGTTTGGTTGTATTTAATTTCCAGTCTTAATTTACATCATTTTCGAATCACAAAAACACTGTCAAACCCCCCCCCCCCCACTACGTGTTGATCTGAGACTGAATCGAATTTGGTCCTTGAGAGACGACCTAGGAGTCACTTCCTAGTACTGTACTACATTCTTTTATGCACAACTTTTGTTGGGAGGTGCGACCATCTCATCACTACGTGTTGATCTGAGACTGAACCCAATTTGGTCCTTGAGAGACGACCTAGGAGTCACTTCCTAGTACTGTACTGCATTCTTTTATGCACAACTTTTGTTGGGAGGTGCGACCATCTCATCACCCAGCTAAGAGTGATGTCTGACACATGAGAACATGGCTGAATGTTGGCATGAGAAAACACCATCCAATACTTTGCAAGAGGAGTCAAGTCAGTCCTCCTAATGTTCACCACAGAGCCAGTTCTATTCCTTTGAAAATGTCCTTCAGGTACACATAGAACTCTCTCCACATCATCAAAATCAGTGCCTTCTTCCATATAGAGACCAAACCGGCACTGCTTACCAGCCCACAGTATCCAAGAAATTATTGATGGAATCAGGATCATACCTAATAGCATGGCCTCTAACATAGCCTAGGTAGTTCTCAGCTGGATAATCACCAATCTTTCGTTCATTAGTGTAGAATTCTTTCACCACAGCTATATTGGCAGGTGTAGGGTATGTGGCTAGCTTCCCCCAATCATTCCCTAACAATTGCTCTCCAAATTGAGGAGCAAAGTTAGGTATCATTCCAACCTTTCTCTCCATAAGGAGTCTCCTATCTTGGACCACCTTAAAATGCTTCTCATGTTTGCGAGATAGGAACCTACTAGAATGAGGTTGTTCTGGTTCCTTTTCTTTTCTTTTAGATGCCATGGTCTTCATTCTTTTGCCTAAAGAGGATGTCATTCCTACATCAAACACAGATACAAAACCACAAAACATGTTGTTAATCATTAGTAAAATACAAAACACACCTTATTTCGAAGCTAAACCACCACTGAGGCGCAAAATCACCCCTCAGCGCCACCAGTGCAGCAATCCAGAACGTAACTCAGCAAAAAATAGCATGTCTGTCAGAGTACCGCTCAGCGGCAATTTACCCCTGAGCGGTGACTCTGCAGATTTTTGAAAAATTCCTTTTTAACCTATCCTAACTCCACCCATATGCAATTTTCATGTTTCCAGCTTAAAATCAAACAGTTCAATCGGTTCAAACATCAATTAAATCATCAAATCATGCATAGAAATCAAAACCCCTAAAGATTCATGCTTTTACAATCACATTCAATGCTCAAGAACCCTAGAATGAAAAATGCTTGACTTACTTTGGGTGGAGATGCTAGATGAATGGAGAATGCTTTCAAGCTATGATGCTCTCTTCTAAACCCCAAACTTAGATAGAACACTAGTGAGAAAGTGAGTGAAATGGAGATTTTTTCAAGAGGGAAGAGGGAAAAGATGGGGAGAACCTTTGAAAGGTATGTAGGAGTATGAGTGCAGAGAAGATTCTGAAAAGAGAAACTAAAACACAGCTTAGGGTACAAAAATACCCTAATGGGCTTGATAACAGTTGAAAAACTGTTATTTTCATGCTTAAAATTGATACTAAAAGCAACCTTTATACTTAGAAACTAGCTTGAAATCATGCTTTTATCCATATTTTCATAAATAAGAGAGCTGGACAGGTTTATGCTTGATTTCAGTGTTTTTGTGCAGGTTTTAAGGTGAATTTAGTGAAAGAAGTGAAGAAGGAGAGAGATGGAATCAGAAAAGAAATCAAAGAGTGCAAAAGGAGAAGCCGAAGTCACCGCTCAGCGGCATTTTACCGCTGAGCGGCAATCAGGAGGTCACGGGAGGTCCGCTGAGGGGCAAAATGGCCGCTGAGGCGAAGAAACGAGACGCGCACTCACCGCTGAGCGGTACTTTACCGCTGAGCGGCACACTTATGGGCTTGGGCCTAGATTTTTTGTAATTTTAGAATAGTATATAAGCTTTAGGACGTCCTAGGGTTTGTATCTTTGGCAGAAACGAGGCAAACACTCTCTCTTCCACCCCTTTGAAGGAGGATCTTGGATGCTCAGGCTACCTCTTCACCTTTTTAGGGTTTATTCTTTCATTCTTTCATTGTTCATCTAGGTTCACCATGAATATGGTGAACTAAACCTTGTATGTTTGTTGGGGAATCAATGTAATCTCTTGAAGCTCTCATATATGGAATTTATGCTTGCATCTTAATCTAAGATTTATGCTTTCTTTCATCATTAGTTAGGGTTTTTCCTCTTTGCTTAATGCTTGCATTGTTTAACTCATTCGATGCATGATTATTGGTTTTGTCGATACGGGAACGTACGGGGAAGTCTAGATCCGGGGAATTTCTCCCAATATTATGTTGGTTGTCGTTAAGCTCCTGCACTTATGAACTGATCATTAGGAATGCTAGGAATTGTATGAACTCGTGATTAGGGAGAAGCCTTCTAGAAAGGTACTTTAGAGAGTGGCATTAACAATGATGATTTCAATGTTGAATTCCTAAAATATATGAGAGTGGATAAGATGAAATTGAACCCCCAACAACATATTCATACATAAATTTCATTGAAAGTGTTTATCTTTTGCTTTTTGCCATTGATCAAAACTTCATGCATACATGTTTATTTTCTGTCTTGCATATAAAATCTTAATTATTTCGTTTGTAAGTCTTAGCTAATCAACAAATCACATAACTAAACTAGGCCGTGAGTCCTTTGGGAAGAACGATACTTGGTCCTACCAAGTTTATTACTTGAACGATTCGGGCATACTTGCCGATTGAAAAACAAGTTTGTGACATCATATTTTGGTGCTCATAAATTTGTCCATCAGGGCTCGGGTTCCGCTAAGGGACAACCTAAGCCCAATCTGCGATACTACCGCTCAACAGCACTTTCGGGAAGTTTTCTTCTTCTTCCTAGCTTAACCTAGGTGCCTCCTACTCATGCCCCTCACTGGTTCCCTGCAATTAAATTTTCAGATTACTCATGCAAAACCCTATTATCCAACTACAATAAAACAAATAGAAACAATATAATCAATCAACTGGGTTGCCTCCCAGGTAGCGCTTGTTTAACGTCACGAGCCTGATCCAAAATCCACCAACACCCATCAGTAGGTGCAAAACTTTCTTACCAACACCCATCAGTAGGTGCAAAACTTTCTTACCAACACCCATCAGTAGGTGTAACAAACCTAGTATCCTTTAGTAGATACTGAACCACCTAGCATCCTTCAGTAGACGCTATATGCAAAAGAATATTTACAAAAATAATGTCCAACTAATTAAAAATTACAAAACCAAAATAAAATCAAAAGTTCTTAAATCACTGGGTTGCCTCCCAGCAAGCACTCTTTTAATGTCACTAGCTTGACACAATAAAGCTCAAGTTCCTTTTTCATGGTTGATATCCATATTCACCCAACTCCTCAACTACTTCCAGTGTACTGTTTTGACTCTTCTAGAATATGGAGATTCTATCTCTATCATCTCCTTTTCTTTGTAGCCTTTTACAACCCACAACTTGTTTTTGAATCTCACAGGTGTACCAAGTTGGAGTCGTTCTTTCATCCAGTCATCAGGAACTTTTCTTCCTCTTCCAATCTTTTCTTTTTTCTGTACCTGAAACAACAAACAATGTTTACCTTTAACCTTGGGCTTTTCATCTTCAGGACTAGTCATGAGTACATCTTGAAATGCAGCTTTATGACTAGCTTCTTCCTTCTGCATCTGCCTCTCTTCTTTGAAGACATCTACAACAACTCTCTCCTCTCGGTCTTGGAGCACCACTATACCTTCATTCACATCAATGATGGCTTTGGCCGTTTTCATAAACGGTCTTCCAAGAATAATGGGTATCTTTTCAGTCTCGATCTCCATCACCACAAAATCTACCAAGAACTGGAGTTTGCCAACACAAACTATAATATCCTCTATTATTCCATAGGTTTCCTTTGAAGATTCATTTGCCATTACTAAGTTAACCTTTATAGGTTTCACATCAACATCACCAATCTGCTCCAGTAAAGAATAAGGTATCAAGTTAACACTTGATTCTAAATCAAGTAAAGCTTTTTTAATCCTTCTCTTCCCTATGGTACAAGGAATGGAAAAGGCTCCTGGATCTTTTGCTTTTGGAGGGAATGGCTCCTTTTTAACAGTTTTATACTTCTTTGCCTCATCATCTCTATGTCTTTTCTTTGTAGAGACATCTTCCTCAGATTTAGTATAAACTGCAATTTGTTGTAATATCTCCTTCCAAGGGGCATCATTGTCCACCATCTTGAATAATTCTGTAAAATCAAATTGTTTCTCTTGATTTATTGGAAAAGGATAAATATCTTTACTCTTTATCTCTCTTTTCTCTCCTTTCTCTTTTTTCTCTTCTTTTTCTTTTTCTCTCTTTTCTTTTTATGTCTCTCCTTTTTCTAACTCAACTGCCTCATCTTTTGTACTCTCCAACACTTTACATTCTTCTCTGGGGTTAACCTCAGTATTAGCCCCAAAATTTTTATCTGGCCTCTCTTCCAACTGCTTAGTGATCTGACCCATCTGAATCTCCAAATTCTTGATAGCAGCTTCAGTGCTCTTTTAAGTAGACTCCGTTTTCTGTACGAACTGATGAAGAGTTTCGTCCATCCTTATTGACCTTTCATTAAGTATAGAAATCTGTTGCCATAAGGTTGGTTGTTGTTGTTGCTTGTTAAATTGCCCAGTTTGTCCTTGACCAATGCTTGGGTGTGGTTTCCACCCTTGATTGAAATTCCCTTGACGGTATTGATTGGCCATGAAGTTAACATCCTCTAAGGCCTCTACTGGAAAGGCGCATTGACCATTGATATGGTCACCCCCACATAATTCACACATTTGTGATTGAACCTGTGCAACAGTCTTTAACTCTTTCGGCAGTTGTGCAAGTGTTTTTGTAAGAGTCTCCAATTGTTGAGTTAGTATCTTATTCTGTGCTAGCAAGGCATCATTTGTTTGTAACTCTAGAACTTCTTTTTGTTGAATAGGAGCTCCTCTTTCGCTGTTTAGCTCATTGTCTCTAGTAGCCATATTTTCAATGATTTTTGTAGCTTCCTCTGGAGTTTTCCATTTGATATTTCCTCCTGTTGAGGCGTCAAGCATCATCTTGGTTTGTGTCGCAACCAAAATCGCGACGGGACGACGATCCAAAAAAAAAGAAATGGATTTTGAAAAGAGATTTGGAGTCGCCACCATAGTTTATTCTGGAAAACTACGGAAAAACCATAAAATGATAAGACATAGTCCGCGAAAACCAGATTCTGGGTTCGGGAGTCGGTTACGCATAGGGAAGGTGTTAGCACCCTACAACGACTGCCCTAAAGCAGTACCTTTAACTAAATACACGAATATGATGTGGTTTTCAAAAATGTTTAATTATCCCATAAAATAAAATTCTAAATAAACAAAATATATTTTTCGTTTGGAAATTGTTTGAAAATTCATTTTGAAATGATTTTTGATTTTTGGGAAGTGAACCTGACACGGACTAGCCTTGCTCCTACGTATCTCCACTCTTGATGGAGAATCAAGGATCACGTAGTTCTGGCTAGAAATTGTTTGCTGCTTTGAAATTGTTGATGTTTTTAGTTTTTGAAGATTTTATATTTTTTGATATTTTTATAAAATAAACAGAAAAGCTTTTTTAGCACAAGGACGATGCGTGCGATCACACGTGTGCTCAACCTTTAAAATATTTTTTTGGTATTTTTTATAAAAAGAGAAAATGTGTTTAGCAGAAGGACGATGCGAGCGATCACACGTGTGCTTAACCTTTAAAATATTTTTGGTGTTTTTTATAAAAAGAGAAAAGATGTTTAGCACAAGGACGATGCGAGTGATCACACGTGTGCTTAACCTTTAAAATATTTTTGGTATTTTTTATAAAAAGAGAAAAGATGTTTAACACAAGGACGATGCGCGCGATCAAACGTGTGCTTAACCTTTAAAATATATTTTTTGAAATTTTATTTAAGAAAAGAAGAAAAGGTTTTTATCACAAGGACGACTCGAGCGGTCACACGTGTGTTTAACCTTTAAACGTATTTTTGGTAATTTTATTTAAGAAAGAAGAAAAGGTTTTTAGCACAAGGACGACGCGAGCGGTCACACGTGTGCTTAACCTTCAAAACGTATTTTTTGGTAAATTTTTATAAGAAAGAAGAAGAGGTTTTTAGCACAAGGACGACGCGAGCGGTCACACGTGCGCTTAAACCTTTAAAATATTTATTTTGTACATTTTGTATAAGGAAAGGAAGGTTTCTAGCACAAGGACGACGCGAACGGTCTCACGTGTGCTTAACCTTTAAAGCGTATTCTTTTAAATTCTTTTATTTAAACTATAAATATTGTATTATTAAATATATATTTTAGGATAAGCAGATATCTAGAATAAATAGATACAACAAAATAAAATAAAATAAGACAATAAAAATAAAAATAAAAAAAATAAATAAATAAAAATAAAAATAAAATAAAATAAATAAATAAAACAAATGAAATAAGATAAACGAAATAAATGAAATAAAATAAAAAAAAATAAGTAAATAAAAATAAAGCAAATAATGAGGGGCCTGAGAAAGGGGGTGTCGAACGGTCCGTCGCAGGCTACCGTGCAGTCCGTGGAAGTGGCCGAACGGACGTTGGGAAAGGATTCAGAATAACAAGCGTTCGTTGGGGAGATGGTCACCAAACGGTCCGTCAAAGAAGTGGACGAACGGACGTTGGGAAAGGATGCTGAACGACGAGCGCTCGTTGGAGAGATGACAAATGGACGTTGGGAATGGAGGCTGAATGACGAGCGTACGTGGGGGAGATGACGAATGAACGCTGGGAAAGGAGGCTGAATGACGAGCGTTCGTTGGGGGAGATGACGAACGGACGTTGAGAAAAGGAGGCCGAATGACGAGCGCTCGTTGAGGAGATGACGAACGGACGTTGAGAAGGAGGACGAATAACGAGCGCTCGTTGGCGGAGATCGTCAACAAACGGTCCGTCCAAGAAGTGGCCGAACGGACGTTTGGAAAGGATACTGAACGACGAGCGCTCGTTGGAGAGATGACAAACGGACGCTGGGAAAGTAGGCTGATGATAACAGTTGAAAAACTGTTATTTTCATGCTTAAAATTGATACTAAAAGCAACCTTTAACACTTAGAAATTAGCTTGAAATCATGCTTTTATTCATATTTTCAGAAATAAGATAGGTGGATAGGTTTATGCTTGATTTTAGTGTTTTTGTGCAGGTTTTTAAGGTGAATTTAGTGAAAGAAGTGAAGAAGGAGAGAGATCGAATCAGAAAAGACACAAAAAAAAGTACAAAAGGAGAACCCGCAACTACCGCTGAGCGGCAGTTTACCGCTGAGCGGCACGGAGGAGTTCACAGGAGATCCGCTCTCTTCCACCCCTTTGAAGGAGGATCTTGGATGCTCAGGCTACCTCTTCACCTTTCTAGGGTTTTATCCTTCATTCTTTCATTCTTGTTCATCTAGGTTCACCATGAATATGGTGAACTAAACCTTGTATGTTTGTTGGGGAATCAATGTAATCTTTTGAAGCTCTCATATATGGAATTTGTGCTTACATCTTAATCTAAGACCTATGCTTTCTTTCATCATTAGTTAGGGTTTTTCCTCTTTGCTCAATGCTTGCTTTGTTTAACTCATTCAATGCATGATTATTGATTTTGTCGATACGGGAACTCCCAATAGTATATTGGTTGTCGTTAAGCTCCTGTGCTAAAAGAACTAATTATTAGGAATGCTAGGAATCGTATGAACTCGTAATTAGGGATAGGCCTTCTTGACATTGATCAAAACTCATGCATACATGTTTATTTTCTGTTTTGCATATTAAACTCTACTTATTTCGTTCTTAAGTCTTAGCTAATCAACGAATCACATAACTAAACTAGGCCGTGAGTCCTTTGGGAGAACGATACTTGGTCTTACCGAGTTTATTACTTGAAACGATTCGGTCATACTTGCCGATTTTAAAACAAGTTTGTGACATCGTATTTTGGTGATCATAAATTTGTTCATCAGCTGACTGACGAGCGTTCGTTGGGGGAGATGAAGAACGAACGTTGAGAAAAGGAGGCTAAATGACGAGCGTTCGTTGGGGGAGATGACGAACGAACGTTGGGAAAGGAGGCTGAATGAAGAGCGCTCGTTGGGGAGATGACGAACGGACGTTGAGAAAGGAGACTGAATGACGAGCGCTCGTTGGGGAGATGACGAACGGACGTTGAGAAGGAGGCCGAATAACGAGCGCTCGTTGGGGGAGATGGTCACCAAACGGTCCGTCCAAGAAGTGGCCGAACGGACGTTTAGAGAGGAGGCTGAATAACGAGCGTTCGAAAAAGGCTTAAGGTTCCTGGTCGTGCGTTTATTTCTGGGCTTGGCCCACCCGGGTGGTTTCTAACCTAATATCCCCTAGGGGTTCGGCATCTTCCCTCATTCCTCACCCTACTCAGATCAAGCACTCCCTAGAGACCCGAGGTTCCCCGCTTCTCCCACGAGCCCGTCGTCCGTCTCGGTCAGAGCAGTCGCCACGCCTCACCTCCAGCAAAAACCGACCACCGCGAGTAGCGGCCCAAGGTGTCGCAAGCGCCTCTGCTCACCGCCAAGACCCTCGCCGGTCGACGCTCCAACTCTTCCTCTCTCGTTTTCAATCGTTATCTCTTTAATTTGTATAACGGGCTATGTGCGTGTGTGCTGTTTGGTGAGGAAGAAGATGAAGGCGGAGGAAGATATGGGGTTCGTTGGAGGTTGCACGGAGAAGAAAATGGATTTGGCGGGGGTGTGTGGTTGGGAGTGATGAGCCGAGGGGTGGCAAATGAATATGGTTGATGATTCAGGGAGGGGGAGTGACACGCCGAGGGAGCTCTCGGTGGTTGGGAGGGCGGTTCCAGTGGAGAACGGAATGGTTCAGTGAGGATGAAGACACTGTTCTATTATCTTTGTTATCCTGTTTACTGTGTCAATTTCAATGTTGATGGTTGGAAATGGGCAGAGGCGTGGAAGCCTATTTTTGATCGAAATGGAACAAAAGAAGCGGATAGGAATGGGTCTAGGGAGGATGATGATGATTGATAACAGTGAACATAAACCAATATCCACAACACTAAGAATGCACTCAACGATAGTCATAAGCAAGCCTAGCAACTTCAACAAACATATGTGCATATGTGCAAGAGCAAGCAAACAACTCACTAAAACAACATTACTTACCTCTCGAAGATCCACTTACTATGGTAAGCTTGCGTTTCCAATGAATCCCCTTCTCCCTTGAGTGGCCGACTTTTCCTTTCTCTTTGCCGTGAATAATGTCTCTGGTTCTTCTTTGCAGGTGCCAATGGTGAACGCTCGAGAGACACTGTCTGAAAACCCTTGTGTGAAATTCCTCTTTGCTTTTCTCTCCAAAACCAGAATAATCCTCTCCTCTCTGTTCTCTCTGCTTTTGTTTATGTGCAATCCTCTGTACCAAATGCTTGTACTGATTTTGTACGCACCCAAATCGCGTCTGCGTCTGCCATCCTGCTCTCCTCCACCACGTCTCTGCCACCACCCGCGGACTCTGCAGAAACGGTTTTCTGCCCCCTCCTTCCAGCATACACACGTAACCCTTTTTTGTCCCCCAACCCGAAAACATTTTCTCTTTTCTCAGCTTCTCCCTCTTCCCTTCTTCTTTTTTTTTTTAAACCGTATTAATTATATTAAACAAAATAGACTTTAAAAATAAAATAAAAATAGAAAATAAAAATGAAAATAAAATAATAAAAATGTAAGAAAAATGTATATACATATATATGGAGAAAAATAAGATAATATATGTAAATAAAACTAGGATAATACAAAAATAATAATAATAATAAGAAAAGAAATAAATAAATAAATAACAATAAATAAATAAAAGATAAAAACGAAAATAAGAAATAGAAATAAAAATAAGTAAATAATATAATAGACTACAGTAAAGTCCAAAAAATCAATCCGGACGAAATTTGGTATTGACAGTTTGTGAACCAAGACCTCCAAGGAAGATTAGGACTATTTCCACTTCTTCAAATCCATGCGTGGGAGTCTTTCGTAATAAGCTTTTATATTTGTCCCATGCATGACCCAGTGATTCCTCCATGCCTTGCCTGAATGATGAAATCTCTTGCTTTCCTTTATTCACCTTTGATTGTGGAAAGTATTTGTTTAGGAACTTTGTCACCACTGCTTCCCACTCTGTAAAGCTTCCCTCTGGAAAAGAATTCAACCAAAGCTTAGCATTGCCTCCTAATGAGAATGTAAACAAGCTAAGTTTGATTGCTTCGTTCGGCACCCCATTTATTTTCACCGTGTTGCAGATCTCTTTAAAAGTTGTGAGGTGCTCATATGGGCTTTCGTGAGACAACCCATTGAATTGATTACTTTTCACCAGTTGGATTAATGTTGGTTTCACCTCCATGTTGGCTGCATTGACTCTTGGTCTTACTATGCTGTTAAAATGCTGAGGTCCAGCTATATTTGTGTAATCTGCAAGAGTTCTTCTGGCATTATTATTCTCCATATTCTCAGTGCTATGGTCAGAACCTTGTGGTGATGGTTGCAATAGAGTTTCCGGAGAAGGGAAAAGTTCTCTAGATGTACGGATTCTTCTCCTCTGTCTACTCTCGTATAAGACTTCAAGAAGAGGTTCTGCAGTTTTCTTGCTCCTGGTTCGGATTGCCTCCTGCATACACAAGAAAACAAAACCCTAGAAGAATTGGTTAGCACAAAAAGATATAAAAGAAGATATAAGATTCAGAGATAAGAAGAAAAATGAAAACAGAACAAAAATAAAAATAGAAAACAGAAAATAAAATAAAATAAAAATAAAAACAGAAAATAAAATAAAATAAAATAAAATACAATAAAATAAAATAAAATAAAATAAAAACCGAAAAATAAAAACAGAAAATAAAAACAGAAATTCAAATTTCAAAATTCAAGTCAAAGATAATCAATAATCACACAAATGAACTAGTTAAACCACGAGTCCCCGGCAACGGCGCCAAAAACCGGATGACAAATTTATGAACACCGAAAAACGGCGCCACAAACTTGTTTAACAATTGGCAAGTGTGACTGAATCGTATCAACTAATAAAACTCGGTAAGACCAAGTATCGTTCTCCCAAAGGACTCACGGCCCTGTTACTTATATGATTTGTTGATTATTTAAGACTTAAGAACAAATTGATTGTAGGTTTAAATGCAAAAGATAGTAATTAAATATGTATGCATGAATTTGATCAATGGAGAGAAACAGAATACAAACACTTGAATGAATTAGATGGATGAGTATGTTGTTGGGGTTATCAATTTCAACTTATCCACTCTCATATACTTTAGGAATTCATCATTCTTTTCATCAATGCTAATGCCACTCTCTAAATCACCTTGCAAGAAGGCCTATCCTTAATTACAAGTTCATACAATTCCTAGCATTCCTAGTAATTAATTCTTAAGTGCATAAGCTTAACGGCAACCAATATGCTATTGGGAGAAATTCCCCGGATCTAGATTTCCCCGTACGTTCCCATATCGATAAAATCAATAATCATGGCAATGAATGAGTGAAATAAAGCAAGCTTTACACAAAGAGGAAAAGTAAGATGTTAACACAAATTCCATATATGAGAGTTTCACAAGACTACATTGATTCCCCAACAACAATACAAGGTTTAGTTCACCACATTCATGGTGAAACTAGATGGACAATAATGAAAGAATGAAAGATAGAACCCTAGAAAGATGAGGAGGTAGCCTGAGCATCCAAGATCTTCCTTCAAGGGGTGGAAAAGAGAGTGTTTGCTTCGTCTCTCCCAAAGATACAAACCCTAGCCAAAAATAGTGCCCAAGCTCAAAATAGTTCCGCTAAGCGGTAAACTACCGCTCAGCGGTAAGTGCGTGAGTTGTTTTCTTCCCCTCAGCGGCCTTTTCACCCCTCAACGGATCCACCGTGATTGCCTGAGTGCCGCTCAGCGGTAAACTGCCGCTGAGTGGTAATTGCGACTTCTCCTTTTGCACTTTTTTATGTCTTTTCTTATTCAATTTCTATCCTTCTTAACTTCTTTCACTAAATTCACCTTAAAACCTGCATAAAACACTAAAATCAAGCATAAACCTGTCCAACTCTCTTATTCTTGAAAATATAACCAAAAGCATGATTTCAAGCTAGTTTCTGAGTGTTAAAGGTTGTTTTTAATATCAATTTTAAGCATGAAAATAACAGTTTTTCAACTGTTATCACTAGGTTTTACCATTCTAAACTTGGTACGATAATTTCTTTCTAGTTTATTTTCCTAGTTTAGTGCAGTTTGCAATTGTAGTTTGTTTCTAAAGCTTTAGACAAGTTTATTTGATGATGTTAAGCATGTTCCAAGTAGTGGCAACTTGTTCAAAAAGAATATCTGAGTTGCTTAAAATCTAAGAGCAAGGTGTTGTAACTGTTTTTCTTCAATATTTTCACAGTGATTAATATCTTTGTTGTGTCTTAGGCCATTTAACATCTCGTAGCTAATATTCTGTAGCTAGATCTAGTGAATTAGGACTTCCATTAGCTTTGTTTGTGCTATCTAGTTTGATTATAATGTGTGTTTTCAATTCTGGTGCTAATTTTGGTTTAAAATGCTGCATAATTGGCCACAACAGGTGTGATTTGAAGCATCTGGTTGTTTCTATGCATTGTGAATCTTTGAACACGTTTATGTTACCATTTCAAACCTGTGTACACTGTTTGTTTGGTAAAATTTGAGCCTACATGCAAAATCACTTCCTAAACCATCAATTTTGCTTAAATTTGGAAATGAACTAGTGATTTTCAAGTGCAGTGTGATTCCTTGTTGTTTCAGTGTTTAAACACCTCTTTAAATTGATGATATAAAGTTGCTTGAAGCATCACTTGAACTTTAGAAACACTGCCACTGCTTTTTGGGTTTGAAAGCATACTTTTAAAGCCATTTTTCTGGTGTAGTTTTCATTTTTAGTGTTGTTTGATTTTATGCATTCTTTAAATTTAAATTTTAGGTTGGCAAGAGCTGATTACATGTTTCCAAATGGAATTATATGATCAAAAAAGTTTAATCCAATCATAAAAATCACTTGAAAACCAAGCAATCCAGTTTTGAACCCTTAAAACCGAAAATCACAAAATCTGCACTTCTTTGGGGACTTTCATCAAACAATTGTGTTTTTACCAAACACCTTACTGCACTACTTTTGGTTCTTCGTTTTTTATTTTTCTTGCGTGTTTAATCTGATCTAGTGCCTCCCCTAGGTTCCTTTTGTGTCCCTCTATTGATTCAAAGCTTAAAATAATTTGTAATCCACTTGTTTGGCCTCCAAATTGTGCCACAAAGTCTGTTACCCGAAATTCAAATCTGGTGCAGTACAGATTTTTGCTGTGACTGGTTTAGTGTGTGGCAGGGTGCTGTGACGTTTTGGTCAGGCTTCCAAGGTCCAAAATCTTTGCTCCAAGGGGGTAGCATACTAGGAAGTGGAAGGGTTGCTAAATTGGACAAAGAGGTAGCTCTAAAAGTAGCAATTTGGCTTCAATTTTAGCAACATTTCACCAACTTCGTAACACTTTTTAGGTTGAAACTACTCAAACTTTGAGTTTTACCTTCACTTGACTACTTTAGACTTATTATGATATTAACATTAGTTACAATTACTCTACTTTAGGTGAAATGCCAATTTCTCACCTTTTTAGTAGACTATTTTAGGTTCTAACTACTCAAAATTGGAGTTGTAGGTACTTGTTTGCTTTTCAGTAGTTTCCTAGTGTCATTTCACTACTTTAGACTTGTTAGGATATTAACCTTAGTTATTGTTAGTGTACTTTACGTAAATTACCTCTTTCTCACCCTTTTAGTAGACGTTTTTAGGTTCTACATTCTCAAACTCCGAGTTTGAGGTAATTCTTTGCTTTTGACAAGTTTTCTAGCTTCATTCCACTAGTTTAGACATGTTAGGATGTTCACACTAGTTAAAATTAGTCTACATTAGGTCTATTTGCAATTTTTCACCCTTTGTGCAGTTTCAAACCTAAAAAGCTACCAATACCTTGTCAAATCTATTGTGCAGTTTCAAACCACACCCAAAAACAAAAATATGCAAGACAAATAGTGAAAGATAATGCAAATATGATTATGAGTAAAAACCAGATTAAGTGGATTATGTAGAGAAAGTGGAACAGGAAAAGGATGATGACAAAAGTTAAAAGAGATGACAACAATGATGAACTGAGGAAAAGAATGGAAGAATTTATTCAGAAAGTTAACAAAGGGTGCAAGGAAGAATTGTTGAGCACATCAAGCTTGCTATAGGACTTAAACAACGAAGAAAGTTAGGCCTTAACATTGGGTTATTAAACTTATTAAAATCTGCCTACAAACTTTTGAGTCTTGTGTTGAATTTTTTTGAGGAAATTTCTATTCAAATATAGGACAAAAAACAGCATGGAACCAATCACTATTTCACAATTCTATTCAAATATATGTTGATGAATATGATTACTTATCTGAACCAAACAAAAACAAAATCTGATTTGGTACTAATTGCATGCAAAAGTGAATATAACAAGCAATATGCTAATGAAAGGTAACATACTAAACTGAGAGCAATGCAAACTGAAATTAAATGGAACAAAATTTGCACCTAATGGTCACATAGCTAATTGCATTATATATATATATATATATATATATATATATATATATATATATATATATATATATATATATATATATATATATATATATATAATCTGAACCTAATTGTTCATTGTTCTTTCATCGAACAAAAAACCTAACTAATACAGTCCATACCAAATCATATATCATAACAACTATTTCACAAATTCTTTTATTGTTATTACTAGTACAAGTGAATGCCTCGTACTGGTTCATTGCATTTGTTATTCTTTCTTTAATTGAATTTCAAGATATGAGCACACCCCTTACATACTTCACTATCAGTTTCAAACCATCCAAGACCATACGAATTTAGGTACCCATACCTTTGCCTTTGCTTTCCTTTGTCGGTCACTGGTCACTTCTTCTCCCTAGACTCTCTTCCTCCCTTTTTGGAAACACCAACGCACTGGTGGAACACCACTCGAACCCTAGCCACACAATTCCACCATACAGATGGGAAAGGGAGAGGGAGAGGAAGAGAAACGTGAAACTAAAGCGAGAGGGAGAGAATGGGAAGCACAATGGTACGAAATTTGGGATGAGAACGAAGAGGGAGAGAATGGGGAGCACCACGCGAAGTCGATAGAGGTAGAGGGTAGAGTGTTTCTTACGAAATTTGGGATGACCTCCTATAATACTGATGGACAAATTTATGATCACCAAAATATGATGTCACAAACTTGTTTTACAATCGGCAAGTATGACCGAATCGTTCAAGTAATAAACTTGGTAAGACCAAGTATCGTTCTCCCAAAGGACTCACGGCCTAGTTTAGTTGTGTGGTTTGTTGATTAGCTAAGACTTAAGAACGAAATAGTTGGATTTTACTATGCAAAAGACGAAAATAAATATGTATGCATGAGGTTTTGATCAATGGCAAAAGCAAAAGACAAGCACTTTCAATGAAATATATGGATGAATATGTTGTTGGGGATCAATTTCATCTTATCCACTCTCATATATTTTAGGAATTCAACATTCAAATCATCATTGTTAATGCCACTCTCTAAATTACCTTGTCAAGAAGGCTGATGGACAAATTTGTAAGCACCAAAATATGATGTCACAAACTTGTTTCACAATCGGCAAGTATGACCGAATCGTTCAAGTAATAAACTTGGTAAGACCAAGTATCGTTCTCCCAAAGGACTCACGGCCTAGTTTAGTTATGTGATTTGTTGATTAGCTAGGACTTAAGAACGAAATATTCAGAGTTTACTATGCAAGACAGAAAATAAACATGTATGCATGAGTTTTGATCAATGGCAAAGACAGAAGATAAACACTTTCAATGAAATATATGAATGGATATGTTGTTGGGGGTCAATTTCATCTCATCCACTCTCATATATTTTAGGAATTCAACATTCAAATCACCATTGTTAATGCCACTCTCTAAAGTACCATTCTAGATGGCTTCTCCCTAATCACGAGTTCATACAATTCCTAGCATTCCTAATGATTAGTTCATGAGTGCAGGAGCTTAACGACAACCAATATAATATTGTCAGTATAATATTGGGAGAAATTCCCCGGATCTAGACTTCCCCGTACGTGTCCGTATCGACAAAACCAATAATCATGCATGGAATGAGTTAAACTATGCAAGCATTGAGCAAAGAGGAAAAACCCTAACTAATGATGAAAGAAAGCATAAGTCTTAATTAAAAGATGTAAGCAAAGATTCCATATATGAGAGCTTCAAGAGATTACATTGATTCCCCAACAAACATACAAGGTTTAGTTCACCATATTCATGGTGAACCTAGATGAATAACAATGAAAGAATGAAAGAATAAACCCAATAAAGGTGAAGAGGTAGCCTGAGCATCCAAGATCCTCCTTCAAAGGGGTGGAAGAGAGAGTGTTTGCCTCGTTTCTGCCAAAGATACTAATTCTAGGACGTGCAAGTCCTTATATACTATTTTAGAATTACAAAAGATCTAAGCCCAAGCCCATAAAAGTGCTAGAAAACGAGTCCAAGCCCATTATTAAGAATGGCGCTCAGCGGTAAATACCGCTCAGCGGTGACTGCGCGTCTTGTTTCTTCCCCTCAGCGGCCAGTTTGCCCCTCAGCGGACCTCCCGTGACCTCCTGAGTGCCGCTCAGTGGTAAAATGCCGCTGAGCGGTGCTTTCGGCTTCTTCTTTTGCACTCTTTGCTTCCTTTTCTGATTCCATCTCTCTCCTTCTTCACTTCTTTCACTAAATTCACCTTAAAACCTGCACAAAAACACTTAAATCAAGCATAAACCTGTCCAACTCTCTTATTTCTGAAAATATAGATAAAAGCATGATTTCAAGCTAGTTTTTAAGTCTAAAGGTTCCTTTTAACATCAATTTTAAGCATGAAAATAACAGTTTTTCAACTGTTATCACAACCCCAAACTTAGAACTTTGCTTGTCCTCAAGCAAACAAAATGTAACTCAATCTCCAACCAATTCATATGATGGTTCACTCATTCAAAAATCCTCTTTTTCAAGATAAGTAACAACTTCACTCAAACTTATGACCAAGAGTTCAATCAAGATGTGCACATGCTTTAGTGTTCACAAAGTCATTTAAATTCCAACAAATGCTATTTTTCATGAATGATCAATCAATTAAGCATGGATGTTCATGTGCTTATGGAATATTTCCTCACTAGGTAAAGTGTTTCACTCAACACACAAGTGTATAAGAGGTAAAGTGTTTTACTCATTCACTCCACTATCACAATGTTACATGAATCAACTTTGCCTTTCATTTTACCACAATCAAAAACATTCACAAGCATGCATCATCACAAGGACTTTTCAATGGCTTATAATGTGGCTGGGCTAACAAGAAAATTGGTTTTTCTGGATCACAAAATCCTTGAGTTAAGAGAATCATAATAACACAATCATCTTATTCATTCCCAACTTTCTTTTGCCTTTGCATTTGCATTGAGCTTTGCTTTTTCTTTTCTTTTCTTTACTTTTTCTTTTTCTTTGCATATTCTTACTTTTTAGCTCTTAGCTCAATGCTTTTCCTTTTTCATGTTTTCCCAATTACCCCAAACTTGAACATTTAACAATACCACACAAGATCTTCTACTTAACTCAAGGTAAAGATTTTCAATCAAGGGTTTTCAGTGTATATTCAAGGCTAAGGGTTCAAAGGATAGAACACACAGTGTTCTCTTTTAGTGGGCTAACTTTATGAATTTGGCCAATAAAAAGGGTTCCAACAAACGGCCTTGATCACATGATGCAAAACAAGCAATTGATTCAATCATAAAAAACCTGGGCAAAGTCATTCATGCTTTCAAAGTAATAGCATTTAACAATAACAACTCTGGAGCTCAAAACCTCACATATAAGCTCATTCACATTTGACATACACATCCTGCTTAATTTCACAATCACAATCATGATATCATGCATTTGTTCACAAAGCTTGTGAATCACCTGTATAAGCATTTTATGTGCACATCTATCTCAACATCAATCAATCACTAATCATCATCAAGCATTACTTATCACACAATCACAGTTAATAGCAAACCATCACAAGAAACCAGGTGTTCAATAGAGTACATCAACCCTAATCTAAAAACAAAAACAAATAAGTTCAGAAAACTTAAACCACAAAAGCATAATCATATGATAGCATTCATCAGTAAATGCTATCTCAGCTCCTCATCAGTCTGAGCTGTCCTCTGTATCTTCCTCTTCCTCTTCATCATCATCATCATCAAAAGCATCCTCCTTCTCAGCTTCATCTTCTTCCATATCTCTGGCTGAAGCTTCAGCTGCTTCAGCTCCTCCATGCAATGGTTCTTCTGGCCAAGCTACCACGTTATGGAATTCATCCATAGTCCATCTGTGTGCTGGAGGGGTATCATACATCCCCACTATCATCTCAGCCGTGGCCACCTGCCCTCTGTGGATGGACTGCAACTGAGCACCTATAAGAGACATATACATGTCTCTCATCTGGAATGGTTATGCCTCATGAGTATCAGCAGATGTCCTGCTCTGTGTTGGCCCTCTCTCTCTACGAGCCTGGCATGGTGGAACTGGATGAGCTGCCTCCTCACCTCCACAGTACTGTCTGTAATAGGCCTCATCTATAGCTTTTCTTGGCCTCTCAAATGGTGGAACAGAAGTATCCACCCCAGCTTGCTTGCAAAGGTGAGTGATCAAAGAAGGATGTCCCAGTGGTGCTTTGTTGTTTGAGGTGTTAGCACACACACTAATCTCATCAGCTATCACCTGCCCAATATTAACATTCAAATTTCTGATAGCACAGTAGATGAATAGTGCCCTGCTGAGAGTGATATCTGACACATGTGAGCATGGCTGAATGTTGGCATGAGAAAATGCCATCCAATACTTTGCAAGAGGAGTCAAATCTGTCCTCCTAATGTTAACCACTGCTCCAGATCTATTCCTTTGAAAGTGTCCTCCAGGTATGCACAACACTCTCTCAACATCCTCAAAATCAGCACCTTCCTCCATGCTAAGAGCAAACTGGCATTGCTCACCAGCCCACACAGTATCCAGGAAGTTGTTGATGGAATCAGGATCATACCTGATGGCATGGCCTCTGACATAGCCCAAATAATTCTCAGCTGGATAATCACCAATCTTCTTTGCATTGGTGTAGAATTCCTTCACCACAGCTATGTTGGCAGGTGCTGGATAAGTGGCTAGCTTTCCCCAATCATTCCCTAACACTTGCTCTCCAAATTGAGGAGCAAAGTTAGGTATCATTCCAACCTTTCTCTCCATTAGAAGTCTCCTGTCCTGAACCACCCTGAAGTGCTTCTCATGTTTCCTAGAGAGGAACCTGCCATTATGGGGCTGCTCTGGTTCCTTTTCCTTCCTCTTGGTTGCCATGGTTTTCAATCTCTTTCCTGAAGAGGATGCCATTCCTGCATTCAAACACAAATCCAAAACCACAGAACATGATATTAATCATTAGTAAACACAGAACAAAACTCCTTTCGAAGCTAAACCACCGCTGAGGGCCAGAATTTCCCCTCAGCGCCACCAGTACCACAATCCAACACGCAAAAAGCCAGAAAAAACCAAGTCTGGCAGAGTGCCGCTCAGCGGTAAATGCCGCTCAGCGGTGACCTGCAGATTTTTGCAAAACTCGTTTTAAAGCCTTCCTAACTCCACCCAAATGCAATTTTCAGTTTTCCAGTTCATAATCAAACAGTTTAATCGGTTCAAACATCAAATATATCATCAAATCATGCATAGAAATCAAAACCCCTAAATATTCATGCTTTGACAATCAAATTCAAATTCAAGAACCCTAGAATGACAAAATGCATTTTACTTACTTGGGTGGAGATGCTAGATGATATGAGAATGCTTCCAAACTAGAATGCTCTCTTCCAACCCCAAACTTTGATGGCACACTAGTGAAAAAGTGAGTGGAAGAGAGATTTTCTTAAGAGGGAAGAGCAAAAAGATGTGGGAAACCTAAGAGAAGATATGTGGAAGTGTTTGTGCAGAGAAGGGCTTGAAAGAATGTACAAACGCGCAGCTTAGGGTTTAAAAATACCCCAATGGGCTCGGGTTCCGCTAAGGGGAACTTAAGCCCATCTGCGATAGTACCGCTCAGCGGTAAATGCCGCTCAGCGGCACTTTCGTGATGTGCCCTTCTCCTTCTTTTCTTGACTTACGTGCCTTCCTAGCATACCTCTCATAGGTTCCCTGCAATTCAATGTTAAAAATGCTTATGCAAATCCTAATTAAAATAAAACAATAAAAAACTATCAATCAACTGGGTTGCCTCCCAGGTAGCGCTTGTTTAACGTCACGAGCCTGACCCAAAATCCACCAACACCCATCAGTAGGTGTTTCAAACTTACCAGCACCCATCAGTAGGTGCAAAATCTTCTCACCAACACCCATCAGTAGGTGTTAAAACCTAGTATCCTTCAGTAGATACTTAACCACCTAGCATCCTTCAGTAAATGCTAGATCCAACAAAATAATGTCCAGAATAATGTTCACAGATTAAAAATTACAAAACCAAAATCAAAATTAAAAGTTTGTCAATCACTGGGTTGCCTCCCAGCAAGCGCTTCTTTAACGTCACTAGCTTGACCCAATAAAGTTCACATTCCATCTTCTTTATGGTTGATGTTGTCCTTCCACCAACCTTTCAACTGCTTCCTTTGGACTGTCTTAGATTCTCTAGAATATGGAGCCTCTATCTCTATCATCTCCTTTTCTTTAAAGCCTTTTATAACCCACAACTTGTTCTTGAGTCTTACAGGTGTGCCAAGTTGGAGTCCTCTTTTCTTCCAGTCTCTAGGAACTTCTTCTCCTTTTCCAATCTCTTCTACCTTGGGTACCTGAAAATACAAACAATGGTTATCAGAAACCTTAAGATTTTCATTTTTACCTCTAGTTATGGGTGCATCTCGAAATGCAGCTTTATAACTGGCTTCCTCCTCCTTTGCTTGTATCTCATCTTTGAAAACATCCACCACCACTCTCTCCTCTCTGTCTTGGAGCACCACTATACCTTCATTAACATCTATGATAGCCCTGGCCGTTTTCATAAACGGTCTTCCCAGTATGAAAGGTATCTTTTCGTTCTCCATCTTCATCACCACAAAGTCTGCCAAAAACTGAAGTTTGCCAACACAAACTACAATGTCTTCTGCAATCCCACATGGCTCCTTTGAAGATCCATCAGCCATTACCAGATTAACCTTTACAGGTTTTATTTTAACATGGCCAATTTGCTCCAATAGAGAATAAGGCATCAAGTTAACACTTGAGCCTAAGTCAAGGAGAGCTTTCTTTACCTTTTTCTTCCCTATAGTGCAAGGGATAGAAAAACTACCTGGATCTGCTGCTTTTGGTGGGAATGATTCTTTCTTAACAGTTACACACTTTTCTTCCTCATCATCTCTACGTCTTCTTTTTGTAGAGGTCCCTTCATCGGTTTTTGTGTAAACTGCTATTTTCTGTAGAATTTGTTCCCAAGGAGCTTCATTATCAACCATTCTGAATAAATCTGTGAAATCCATTGGTTTCTCCTGATTTGTTAGAAAAGGAAAAGTGTCCTTTCTTTCTTCTTCTCTTCTCTCTTCTGTTTCATCTTCTTCTAACTCAATAATCTCTTCATTCACACTCTTGACCACTTTGCACTCTTCTCTAGGGTTAACCTCAGTATTAGCCCCAAAGTTTCTGTGTGGTCTTTCTTCCAATTGCTTAGTAATCTGACCCATCTGAATCTCCAAATTCTTTATAGCAGCTTCAGTGCTCTTTTGAGAAGATTCAGTTTTCTGTATGAATTGCTGAAGAGTTTCTTCCAACCTTGTTGATCTTTCATTAAGCATAGATAATTGTTGCCACATGGTTGGTTACTGCTGCTGATGCTTATTATATTGATTAGCCTGCCCAGTTTGTCCTTGGCCAATGCTTGGATGTGGTTTCCAACCCTGATTATAATTCCCTTGACGGTATGGAAACTGATTAGCCATGAAATTAACATCCTCCACGGCTTCCACAGGAAAAGCACATTGGCCATTGATGTGATCTCCCTCGCATAATTCGCACAACTGGGTTTGTACCTGTGCAGCAGATTTTAACTCTTTAGGTAATGAAGCAAGAGTTTTGGTCAGAGTTTCCAGCTGTTGAGTTAGAATTTTATTCTGGGCTAGCAAGGCATCATGGGTTTGTAATTGAAGAACCCCTTTCTGTTGCATAGGGGCGCCTCTTTCATTGTGCAGCTCATTATCACTTGTAGCCATATTTTCAATAATTTCAGTTGCTTCCTCTGGAGTCTTCCATTTGATATTGCCTCCAGCTGAGGCATCCAGCATCATCTTGGTTTGTGAACCAAGCCCTCCAAGGAAAGTTAAGACTACTTCTTGATCTTCAAAGCCATGCGTGGGAGTTTTACATAACAAGCTTTTATACCTGTCCCATGCATGTCCCAGTGATTCCTCCATGCCCTGCTTGAATGAAGAAATCTCTTGCTTCCCTTTAGTCACTTTAGATTGTGGGAAGTATTTGTTTAAGAACTTTGTAACTACTGCTTCCCACTCTGTGAAACTTTCTTCTGGAAAAGAGTTCATCCAAAGCTTAGCATTGCCTCCCAATGAGAAAGGAAATAAGCTAAGTTTGATTGCTTCGTCTGGCACCCCATTAATCTTGACTGTATTGCAAATCTCATTAAAGGTAGTCAGGTGCTCATATGGGCTTTCGTGAGATAACCCATTAAATTGATTACTCTTCACCAGTTGAATCAATGCTGGTTTGACCTCCATGTTGGCTGCATTAACTCTAGGTCGAGCTATGCTATTGAAGTGCTGAGGTCCAGCAAGATTAGTGTAGTCTGCAAGAGTTCTTCTAATATTATTGCCCTCCATACTTCCTGTGCTATGAACAGAACTTTGTGGTGATGATTGCAAGAGAGTTTCTGGAGAAGGGAAAAGTTCTCTAGACGTTCTGATTCTTCTCCTCCTTCTACTCTCTTCTAGACCTTCAAGAAGTGGTTCTGTTGTTTTCTTACTTCTAGTTCGAATTGCTTCCTGCATGCACAAGAAAACAAAACCCTAGAAAATATTTGTTAGCACAAAAAGATATAAAAGAAGATATATATTCAAAGATAAAAAGATAAAAGATTTAGAAGATAAGATGTAGAAGATAGAAAATAAAATAAAATAAAATCTATTCTAAAAAGATAAAATAAAATCTAACCTAATCTAAAAGATAAAATAAAATCTAATCTAAAAGATAAAAAGATAAAAAGATAAAATAAAATCTAATAAAATCTAACCTAATAAAATCTAATCCTAAAAGATAACAGAAAAAGATAGAAACAGAAAATAAAAACAGAAATTTAAAATTAAAGTCAAAGATAATCAATAATCACACAAATTAACCAGTTAAACCACGAGTCCCCGGCAGCGGCGCCAAAAACTTGATGGACAAATTTGTAAGCACCAAAATATGATGTCACAAACTTGTTTCACAATCGGCAAGTATGACCGAATCGTTCAAGTAATAAACTTGGTAAGACCAAGTATCGTTCTCCCAAAGGACTCACGGCCTAGTTTAGTTATGTGATTTGTTGATTAGCTAGGACTTAAGAACGAAATATTCAGAGTTTACTATGCAAGACAGAAAATAAACATGTATGCATGAGTTTTGATCAATGGCAAAGACAGAAGATAAACACTTTCAATGAAATATATGAATGGATATGTTGTTGGGGGTCAATTTCATCTCATCCACTCTCATATATTTTAGGAATTCAACATTCAAATCACCATTGTTAATGCCACTCTCTAAAGTACCATTCTAGATGGCTTCTCCCTAATCACGAGTTCATACAATTCCTAGCATTCCTAATGATTAGTTCATGAGTGCAGGAGCTTAACGACAACCAATATAATATTGTCAGTATAATATTGGGAGAAATTCCCCGGATCTAGACTTCCCCGTACGTGTCCGTATCGACAAAACCAATAATCATGCATGGAATGAGTTAAACTATGCAAGCATTGAGCAAAGAGGAAAAACCCTAACTAATGATGAAAGAAAGCATAAGTCTTAATTAAAAGATGTAAGCAAAGATTCCATATATGAGAGCTTCAAGAGATTACATTGATTCCCCAACAAACATACAAGGTTTAGTTCACCATATTCATGGTGAACCTAGATGAATAACAATGAAAGAATGAAAGAATAAACCCAATAAAGGTGAAGAGGTAGCCTGAGCATCCAAGATCCTCCTTCAAAGGGGTGGAAGAGAGAGTGTTTGCCTCGTTTCTGCCAAAGATACTAATTCTAGGACGTGCAAGTCCTTATATACTATTTTAGAATTACAAAAGATCTAAGCCCAAGCCCATAAAAGTGCTAGAAAACGAGTCCAAGCCCATTATTAAGAATGGCGCTCAGCGGTAAATACCGCTCAGCGGTGACTGCGCGTCTTGTTTCTTCCCCTCAGCGGCCAGTTTGCCCCTCAGCGGACCTCCCGTGACCTCCTGAGTGCCGCTCAGCGGTAAAATGCCGCTGAGCGGTGCTTTCGGCTTCTTCTTTTGCACTCTTTGCTTCCTTTTCTCATTCCATCTCTCTCCTTCTTCACTTCTTTCACTAAATTCACCTTAAAACCTGCACAAAAACACTTAAATCAAGCATAAACCTGTCCAACTCTCTTATTTATGGAAATATAGATAAAAGCATGATTTCAAGCTAGTTTTTAAGTCTAAAGGTTGCTTTTAACATCAATTTTAAGCATGAAAATAACAGTTTTTCAACTGTTATCAAAGGCCTATCCCTAATTACGAGTTCATACGATTCCTAGCATTCCTAATAATTAGTTCTTTTAGCACAGGAGCTTAACGACAATCAATATACTATTGGGAGTAATTCCCCGGATCTAGACTTCCCCGTACGTTCCCGTATCGACAAAACCAATAATCATGCATTGAATGAGTTAAACAAAGCCAACATTAAGCAAAGAGGAAAAACCCTAACTAATGATGAAAGAAACCATAAGTCTTAGATTAAGATGCAAGTACAAATTCCATATATGAGAGCTTCAAAAGATTACATTGATTCCCCAACAAACATATAAGGTTTAGTTCACCATATTCATGGTGAACCTAGATGAACAATAATGAAAGAATGAAAGATAAAACCCTAGAAAGGTGAAGAGGTAGCCTGAGCATCCAAGATCCTCCTTCAAAGGGGTGGAAGAGAGAGTCTTTGCTTCGTTTCTGCCAAAGATACAAACCCTAGGACGTCCTAAAGCTTATATACTATTCCAAAAATACAGAAAAATTAGGCCCAAGCCCATAAAAGTGCCAGAAAACCGGTCCAAGCCCATTTAGAATGGCGCTTAGCGGTATTTTACCGCTTAGCGGTATTTTACCGCTGAGCGGTATTTTACCGCTGAGCGGTATTTTACCGCTGAGCGGTATTTTACCGCTGAGCGGTATTTTACCGCTGAGCGTTACTAGCGCATGATCCATTTTGCCCCCCAGCTGTTGTTTTGCCCCTCAGCGGTGATTTCGGCACCTGAAAACTGTCGCTCAGCGCCAAATTTCCGCTCAGCGCCACTCGGTCACATTTTTTTCTGCATTCTAGTTGACTTTCAGCATTATGGTTGACTGGTTGACTTTTCTGGTTGACTGGTTGACTTTTCTGGTTTCTGGTTTACTTTTCAGCACTCCAATCATTCGGTACTTCAATTCTTCTTTCAAATCATTCAATTAGCCTACAAAATCAAGGGAATCTTGCACAAAACCATTAAATTCACTTTCAACTCTCTTATTCACAAAATATGAACAAAAGCATGATTTCAAGCTAGTTTCTAAGTGTTAAAGGTTGCTTTTAGTATCAATTTTAAGCATGAAAATAACAGTTTTTCAACTGTTATCACAACCCCAAACTTAGAACTTTGCTTGTCCTCAAGCAAACAAGATGTAACTCAAACTTCTACCAATTCATATAATGGTTCACTCATTCAAAAATCCTCTTTTCAAGATAAGTAAAAACTTCAATCAAACTTATGACCAAGATTTCAATCAAGATGTGCACATGCTTTGGTGTTCACAAAGTCACTTAATATCCAACAAATGCTATTTTTCATGAATGATCAATCAATTAAGCATGGATGTTCATGTGCTCATGGAATATTTCCTCACTAGGTAAAGTGTTTCACTCAACACACAAGTGTATAAGTGGTAATCACTCATTCACTCCACTATCACAATATCACATGAATCAACTTTGCCTTTCATTTTACCACAATCAAAAACATTCACAAGCATGCATCATCACAAGGACTTTTCAATGGCTTATAATGTGGCTGGGCTAACAAGAAAATTGGTTTTTCTGGATCACAAAATCCTTGAGTTAAGAGAATCATAACAACACAATTATTCTTATTCATTCCCAACTTTCTTTTGCATTGAGCTTTGCCTTTTCTTTTCTTTTCTTTTTCTTTTTCTTTGCATATTCTTAACTTTTAGCTCTTAGCTCAATGCTTTTCCTTTTTCATGTTTTTCCAACAACCCCAAACTTGAACATTTAACAGTACCACATAAGATCTTCTACTTAACTCAAGGTAAAGACTTTCAATCAAGGGTTTTCAATTTATGTTCAAGGCTAAGGGTTCAAAGGATAGAACACAAAGTGTTCTCTTTTAGTGGGCTAACTTTATGAATTTGGCCAATAAAAAGGGTTCCAACAAACGGCCTTGATCACATGATGCAAAACAGGCAATTGATTCAATCATAGAAAACCTGGGCAAAGTCATTCATGCTTTCAAAGTAATAGCATTTAACAATAGCAACTCTGGAGCTCAAAACCTCACATATAAGCTCATTCACATTTGACATACACATCCTGCTTAATTTCACAATCACAATCATGATATCCTGTATTTGTTCACAAAGCTTGTGAATCACCTGTATAAGCATTTTAATGTGCACATCATCTCAACATCAATCAATCAATAAGCATCTTCAAGCATTACTTATCAAACAATCACAGTTAATAGCAAACCATCACACAAACTAGGTTTCCAATAGAGTACATCAAACCTTAATCTAAAAACAAAAATAAAATAAGTTCAGAAAACTTAAACCAACAAAAGCATAAGCATATGATAGCATTCATCAGTAAATGCTATCTCAGCTCCGCATCAGTCTAAGCTGTCCTCTATATCTTCCTCTTCCTCCTCATCTTCATCATCTTCAAATGCATCATCATCATCAGCTTCATCTTCTTCCATCTCTCTAGCTGAAGCTTCAGCTGCTCCAGCTCCTCCTCCATGCACTGGATCCTCTGGCCAAGCTACTACATTATGGAATTCATCCATAGTCCACCTGTGAGCTGGAGGTGTATCATACATCCCCACAATCATCTCAGCAGTAGCCACCTGCCCTCTGTGAATGGACTGCAATTGAGCACCTATAAGAGACATATACATGTCCTTCATCTGGAATGGTTCTGCTTCATGTGTCTCAACAGATGTCTGGCTCTGTGATGGCCCTCTCTCTCTACGAGCACGGCGTGGTGGAACTGGCTGAGCTGCCTCCTCACCTCCACAGTACTGTCTGTAATAGGCCTCATCAATAGCTTTTCTTGGCCTCTCAAATGGTGGAGCAGAAGTGTCCACCCTAGCTATCTTGCAAAGGTGAGTGATCAATGAGGGATGTCCTAGTGGTGCTTTGTTGTTTGAGGTATTGGCGCACACACTAATCTCATCAGCTATCACCTGCCCAATATTAACATTTAAGTTTCTGATAGCACAGTACATGAATAGTGCCCTGCTGAGAGTAATATCTGACACATGTGAACATGGCTGAATGTTGGCATGAGAAAATGTCATCCAATACTTTGCAAGAGGAGTTAAATCCGTCCTCCTAATGTTAACCACTGAGCCAGATCTATTCCTTTGGAAGTGTCCTCCTGGTATACACAGTACTCTCTCCACATCCTCATAGTCAGCACCTTCCTCCATGCAAAGAGCAAACTGGCACTGCTCACCAGCCCACACAGTGTCCAGGAAGTTATTGATAGAATCAGGATCATACCTGATAGCATGGCCTCTGACATAGCCCAAATAATTCTCAGCTGGATAATCACCAATCTTCTTTTCATTGGTGTAGAATTCCTTTACCACAGCTATGTTGGCAGGTGCAGGATATGTGGCTAGCTTTCCCCAATCATTCCCTAACACTTGCTCTCCAAATTGAGGAGCAAAGTTAGGTATCATTCCAACTTTTCTTTCCATCAGGAGTCTCCTGTCCTGAACCACCCTAAAGTGCTTCTCATGTTTCCTAGAGAGGAACCTGCTAGAGTGGGGTTGCTCTGGTTCCTTTTCCTTTCTCTTGGTTGCCATGGTTTTCAATCTCTTTCCTGAAGAGGATGTCATTCCTGCATTTAAACACAAATACAAAACCACAGAACATGATGTTAATCATTAGTAAAACACAGAACACAACTCCTTGCGAAGCTAAACCACCGCTGAGGGCCAGAATTTCCCCTCAGCGCCACCAGTGCCACAGTCCAGAACGCAAAAATTCAAGAAAAACCAAGTCTGGCAGAGTGCCGCTCAGCGGCAGTTTACCCCTGAGCGGTAACTCTGCAGAATTTTGAAAAACCTCTTTTAAGTTGTCCTAACTCCACCCAAATGGAGTTTTCAGTTTTCCAGTTCAAAATCATGCAGTTTAATCGGTTCAAACATCAATTATATCATCAAATCATGCTTAGAAATCAAAACCCCTAAATCTTCATGTTTTGACAATCACATTCAAATTCAAGAACCCTAGAATGAACAAAATGCATTTTACTACTTACTTGGGTGGAGATACTAGATGCAATGAGGATGCTTCCAAACTAGAATGCTCTCTTCCAAACCCAAACTTTGATGGCACACTAGTGAAAAAGTGAGTGGAAGAGAAATTTTCTTAAGAGGGAAGAGTGAAAAGATGTGGAAAACCTTGGAGAAGGTATGTGGGAGTGTTTGTGCAGAGAAGAACCTGAAAAGAAATCCTAAAACGCAGCTTGGGGTATAAAAATACCCTAATGGGCTCGGGTCCCGCTAAGGGGAACTAAAGCCCATTCTGCGAGAGTACCGCTCAGCGGTAAGTTGCCGCTCAGCGGGACTTTCGTGAAGTGCTCTTCTCCTTCTTTTCTTAACCTACGTGCCTCCTAGACATGCCCCTCACTGGTTCCCTGCAATTCAATGTTTAAAATACTTATGCAAACCCTAACAAAAACAATCAATCAACTGGGTTGCCTCCCAGGTAGCGCTTGTTTAACGTCACGAGCTTGACCCAAAATCCACCAACACCCATCGGTGTCTAAAACTTACCAACACCCATCAGTAGGTGCTTCAAACTTACCAACACCCATCAGTAGGTGCTAAATTGTTTTCACCAACACCCATCAGTAGGTGCTTCAAACTTACCAACACCCATCAGTAGGTGTTACACACTTAGCATCCTTCAGTAGATGTTATATCCAACTAGCATCCTTCAGTAGATGCTATGTTCAACAATATAATGTTCAACAGATTTAAAAATTACAAACCAAAGAAAAATTAAAAAGTTCTTAAATCCACTGGGTTGCCTCCCAACAAGCGCTCTTTTAACGTCATTAGCTTGATCCAGTAAAGCTCAAGTTCCTTCTTTATAGTTGATGTTGTCATCCCACCAACTCCTCAGCTGTTTCCTGTGAACTGTTTTGATTCTTCTAAGATGTGGAGATTCTATCTCTAACATCTCCTTCTCTTTAAAGCCCTTCACAACCCACAACTTGTTTTTGATTCTCACTGGTGCACCAAGTTGGGGTCTTCTGTTCTTCCAGTCATCAGGCATTTCTCCTCCTCTTCCAATCTTTTCTTCCTTTTTCACCTGAAACAACAAACAATGGTTACCTGCAACCTTGGGATTTTCATCTTTATGGCTAGTCATGTGTGCATCTTGAAATGCAGCTTTATAACTAGCTTCTTCCTCCTGTGTTTGCGTCTCATCTTTAAAGACGTCTACAACCACTCTCTCCTCTCGGTCCTGGAGCACCACTATACCTTCATTTACATCAATGATAGCTCTGGCCGTTTTCATAAACGGTCTTCCAAGTATGATAGGCATCTTTTCTGTCTCCATCTTCATCACCACAAAGTCTGCCAAGAACTGAAGTTTGCCAACACAAACTATAATGTCCTCTGCAATCCCACATGGCTCCTTTGAAGATCCATCGGCCATTACTAGATTAACCTTTACAGGTTTCACTTTAACATTGCTGATTTGCTCCAGTAAAGAGTAAGGTATCAAGTTGACACTTGAACCTAAATCAAGGAGAGCTTTCTTCACCCTTTTCTTCCCTATGGTACAAGGGATAGAAAAACTGCCTGGATTTGTTGCTTTAGGAGGGAATGGCTCTTTTCTAACAGTTATACAGCCCTTTGCTTCATCATCTCTACGTCTTTTCTTTGTAGAGATTTCTTCATTAGATTTAGTGTAAACCGTAATCTGTTGTAGAATTTGTTCCCAAGGTGCATCATTATCCACCATTTTGAATAACTGTGTGAAGTCCAGTTGTTTCCCTTGATGGATTGGAACAGGAAAAATGCTTTTGCTCTCTATTTCTCTTCTCTCTTCTGTATCTAACTCAACTTTCTCATCATCAACACTCTCTACCACCTTGCACTCTTCTCTAGGGTTAACTTCAGTATTAGCCCCAAAATTTCTATTTGGCCTTTCTTCCACCTGTTTGGTGATCTGCCCCATCTGAGTCTCCAAATTTTTGATAGCAGCTTCAGTGCTTTTTTGGGTAGACTCAGTTTTCTGTATGAAATTGTTGAGAGTTTCCTCCATCCTCATGGACCTTTCATTAAGCATAGATAATTGTTGCCATAAGGTGGGTTGCTGCTGCTGCTTATTATATTGACCAACTTGCCCAGTTTGCCCTTGACCAATACTTGGGTGTGGTTTCCACCCTTGATTGTAGCTCCCTTGACGGTACTGATTGGTCATGTAGTTTACATCCTCTACGGCTTCAACTGGAAAGGCACATTGACCATTGATATGGTCGCCTCCACACAATTCGCACAACTGGGTTTGTACCTATGCAGCAGTCTTCAACTCTTTGGGTAATTGTGCAAGAGTTTTTAGTAAGAGTCTCCAGCTATTGAGTTAGAATTTTGTTTTGAGCTAGCAGGGCATCATGTGTCTATAATTGGAGAACTCCTTTTTGTTGCATAGGATCTCCTCTCTCACTGTGCAGCTCATTATCACTAGTAGCCATGTTTTCTATAATTTCAGTTGCTTCCTCTGGAGTTTTCCATTTAATATTGCCTCCTGCTGAGGCATCAAGCATCATCTTGGTTTGTGAACCAAGTCCTCCAAGGAAAGTTAAGACTACTTCTTGATCTTCAAAACCATGCGTGGGAGTTTTACGTAACAAACTTTTATACCTATCCCATGCATGCCCCAGTGATTCTTCCATGCCCTGCTTAAATGAAGAAATCTCTTGCTTGCCTTTTGTCACCTTAGATTGTGGGAAATACTTGTTTAAAAATTTTGTTACCACTGCTTCCCACTCTGTGAAACTTTCTTCTGGGAAAGAATTCAACCAAAGGTTAGCATTGCCTCCCAATGAGAAAGGAAACAAGCTAAGTTTGATAGCTTCGTCTGGCACCCCATTAATCTTCACTGTATTGCAAATCTCATTGAATGTAGTGAGGTGCTCATATGGGCTTTCATGAGATAACCCATTAAATTGGTTGCTTTTCACCAGTTGAATCAGTGCTGGTTTGACCTCCATATTAGCTGCATTGACTCTAGGTCTAGCTATGCTGTTAAAGTGCTGAGGCCCAGCTATATTTGTGTAGTCAGCAAGAGTTCTTCTAACATTGTTCTTCTCCATATTTTCTATGCTATGAACAGAACCTTGTGGTGATGATTGTAAGAGAGTTTCTGGAGAAGGGAAAAGTTCTCTAGATGTTCGGATTCTTCTCCTCCGTCAACTCTCGTCTAGACCTTCAAGAAGAGGTTCTGTTGTTTTCTTGCTCCTTGTTCTAATTGCTTCCTGCATGCACAAGAAAACAAAACCCTAAAAAAATTGGTTAGCACAAAAAGATATAGGAGAAGATATAGATTCAGAAAATAAAATAAAATAAAATCAAATAAAATAAAACCAAATAAGATAAAATAAGATAAAATAAAATAAAATAAAAATCGAAAAAATAAAAACAGAAAATAAAAACAGAAATTCAAAATTAAAGTCAAAGATAATCAATAATCACACAAATTAACCAGTTAAACCACGAGTCCCCGGCAACGGCGCCAAAAACTTGATGGACAAATTTATGATCACCAAAATATGATGTCACAAACTTGTTTTACAATCGGCAAGTATGACCAAATCGTTCAAGTAATAAACTTGGTAAGACCAAGTATCGTTCTCCCAAAGGACTCACGGCCTAGTTTAGTTGTGTGGTTTGTTGATTAGCTAAGACTTAAGAACGAAATAGTTGGATTTTACTATGCCAAAGACGAAAATAAATATGTATGCATGAGGTTTTGATCAATGGCAAAAGCAAAAGACAAGCACTTTCAATGAAATATATGGATGAATATGTTGTTGGGGATCAATTTCATCTTATCCACTCTCATATATTTTAGGAATTCAACATTCAAATCATCATTGTTAATGCCACTCTCTAAATTACCTTGTCAAGAAGGCCTATCCCTAATTACGAGTTCATACGATTCCTAGCATTCCTAATAATTAGTTCTTTTAGCACAGGAGCTTAACGACAATCAATATACTATTGGGAGTAATTCCCCGGATCTAGACTTCCCCGTACGTTCTCGTATCGACAAAACCAATAATCATGCATTGAATGAGTTAAACAAAGCCAGCATTAAGCAAAGAGGAAAAACCCTAACTAATGATGAAAGAAACCATAAGTCTTAGATTAAGATGCAAGTACAAATTCCATATATGAGAGCTTCAAAAGATTACATTGATTCCCCAACAAACATACAAGGTTTAGTTCACCATATTCGTGGTGAACCTAGATGAACAATAATGAAAGAATGAAAGATAAAACCCTAGAAAGGTGAAGAGGTAGCCTGAGCATCCAAGATCCTCCTTCAAAGGGGTGGAAGAGAGAGTGTTTGCTTCGTTTCTGCCAAAGATACAAACCCTAGGACGTCCTAAAGCTTATATACTATTCCAAAAATACAGAAAAATTAGGCCCAAGCCCATAAAAGTGCCAGAAAACCGGTCCAAGCCCATTTAGAATGGCGCTCAGCGGTATTTTACCGCTTAGCGGTACTAGTGCATGATCCATTTTGCCCCCCAGCTGTTGTTTTGCCCCTCAGCGGTGATTTCGGCACCTGAAAACTGCCGCTCAGCGCCACTCGGTCACATTTTTTTCTGCATTCTGGTTGACTTTTCAGCATTATGGTTGACTGGTTGACTTTTCTGGTTGACTGGTTGACTTTTCTAGTTTCTGGTTTACTTTTCAGCACTCCAATCATTCGGTACTTCAATTCTTCTTTCAAATCATTCAATTATCCTACAAAATCAAGGGAATCTTGCACAAAACCATTAAATTCACTTTCAACTCTCTTATTCACAAAATATGAACAAAAGCATGATTTCAAGCTAGTTTCTAAGTGTTAAAGGTTGCTTTTAGTATCAATTTTAAGCATGATAATAACAATTTTTCAACTGTTATCAAATACCCCCAATTACTTAGTTTAAGGGGTCGAGCCTCTTACCGAAGGCCAGAAACCCCTTAGTAATGCTCTTTTGGCCTTTGGTAATTACATTTCACCATGTCCGTCTGTAATGCTGATTTTGATCGTCGAAAACACATATTTACAAACAGTCCCTAGGCCTTCGGTAATAAACCTTTCGGTAATAAGCCAAATTCTTGTAGTGGCGGCTAAGGTTAGGTGGTGGCTAGGGTTTCTATGTAGAGAGAAATTAGGGTTTTTGGAGGTAGGAAATGATGACTTGTCAAGGGTGATGTGTCCACGTCAACCAATAATTGTCATATAATTCACTAATTGGTACTTTGGATATTTTACCTTTAACGATTTAAACGTCGTAAACAAAAAAAACTAAAATTCAACATAAACTAAAAAATTAAGGATTACATTAAACATTCAAAGAAAATGAGTCTCATATCAAACAAAGTTGACGGAAATTAAGACCAAGATACTAAGCTTTTTAATCACAAAATGTTACCACACTTTTGTTTAGTCAAATTTCTTATGGTCAATTGTGAAATAATTACTTAATTTTTTTTTCACGATTTTGAATTCTTCTTTCTTCTACCCATAAAAAATAGGTCCTTAGACTTTTTTTTACACAAAATTAGGAAAAACAAAATGCATGGATAACATATATTTCAGGATTGTGATGGATATAGGATAAAAATTTATCATTTTATTTTAAACTACTAAATGTAACATCCCAAAAATACAACAATCACCATATGATATAATAATTACATTTAACAATATCTCAGTTCAGTTTTGTCACTAAATAACGTACGTCTATGGTCGAACGGTCTTACATAAAGATTTACATTTAACACAGTACAAGATAAAGAACAAACATGACCGAACGATTTACAAAAGAATTTACCGAACAATCAGATAACAACAATAGAGAGGAGGTGACCGAACGATCACCTCACAATAATACTCCTATCTACTAACCGAACGTACTACTGTTCGGTCTTCACTTCTACCTCCACCAAGTTTTCTTCTTCCAGCGCCTCTTCCAGCAGCTCATCTCCTTTTGCTCACATCCACACGGATGATCATTGCAACGACAAGGACGGACGTACAAAACAAGACAATACATGAATGCAGGATAAGCTTATGTAATTTAACTCAAATATAAAACATACGTGTTAAACTCGCTTTTAGTCGCATCAAAGCCAACAAACTCAGTTTCCCCACTAATGTAGTAAAGGGATAACCAAGGATCAATCCAAGGACTCAACTATGATTAAGTTTCAGAGTGTAAAGTTAATTCTTGTAATTATTTACTACTTAACTATAAAAACAAGGTGGGAAATAGAAAATGAAACAATTAAATTAAAAAGAATAAGAGAATTTGGTTAAGGAAAGAAAGAATATGAACTGAAAGGAAAAATAAAAGAAAATGGGACTATAAACTACCTAAAACAGAATTAGAAATTAAACTAATATTAGAATTACATGTAATTAAAATGACCTAGAACTAAAACTGTAAACAAGCAACTCAAAGTGGAAATTTAAAAGCTAAAAATAAAAATCCTAAAAGCCAAATGAATATGAACAGTAAAGAAAATAAATGTTGCAAACGGAATTGTAAAATCTACAGTAAAGAAAAAAAATATCAATAAGAAACCTAAAACTAATGATTAAAAGCAAGGAATCAAGTGAATAACTCATGAATCAGAACCAAATCTAATCATTACGAACAAAACATAACCTAAACTACTAATCAGGACAAAGTTGTTGGATAAAAGTCACAAAACTGAACTAAATTTGCTTGAATTGGCATATCAATTGACTTATTATTATACAGAAAGACATCCTGTTCATAAATTGCCCACCTTGGGGTCTCAAGTTCTAGTATAGAACTTAAAATGAATAACAATCAATTGATTTCCCAAAACAAAACAGATTCAATTCAATTTTAATGATTTTTGGCCAAATCAGCAAATGAAACACAATTGAACCTATTCCTAACTCACACTAATTAACAGCAACTAAAACAACATGAATGAAAATATTTTTTTCATTGATTGAACTCCTATCTGTCTCGAGAAGACATCTCGTTCATTTACGCCCACCTTTGGGTCGCATAATTCCAAAAGAAATTATAGAATGCAGAGTGACAGAATCCAAATCATTTTCAATGTAAAACAAGAAACACAAGAACACACAAAAATCAAAATAACAGAATCATAGAACACTTTACAAATAGAACATCAAGAAAGAACGTATTATTAACAAGAGCGTACAAGAAAAGGTACTGAACAAACTCACAATCGAAGACACCACGGGCTGTCACCACCGCGAGTGTGCATTCCAAAAGCACGGAGAACGAAAACTTACTCTACAGAAAGCGGAAAAGAACCCTAATCTACAGAGCTTAGAACTGTAAAGTGAAAGTGTAAAAAGTGTGTATATCCCTGTTTACATGGTGAAAAGCCCTTTTATACAGTGTCTGAAAAGAATGAAAGAAAAAGCAAGGGAAAAATGAAAGAGGGAACCTTCTCGATGACGCTTCCTGCTCTTGATCCAGCGGCCACTGTTCATTTGCTTCGAGCTTGTGTTTCCAGCCATTCGATCCTCTATAGCGGGCAGCTCCGGTTAGCTTTCGTTCTCCATGGTCAGCTTCTTTGCAGAGTATGGTCGTGACTTCATATTCTCTCTTTCTCGCATTCTCTCCAAGCCCTAGCTCATGGGTTTTTGTTTCTTCAAATGCTCCAGCTTGTTTTTCCCATTTTCCAAATGAAGCATGAGTGCGAGTTAAGCTGCTGCCAAGATGCATCAAGACGGCGTCGTTCCACTTAAGTTGCAGTTAGTCCTCTTCAACCCAATCCTGCCAGCGGCCACTTTCAAATTGAATCATCCAAGCATTGTCGTGGCCCAATTGCTTTTCAATAAATCTGCCAGCCTCCAAAATGCACAACATCAATTATCAAAATGTTGCAGCCTCACAAGCGCCCCAGTGCTATTTCGGAGGCCCAATCAGCTCCAATCATTCCAAGGCTGAAGCCCAATTTCAAATGACCAGCCCACTCTGCATAAAAAAAAAAAACAATACCAAATTAAAGAAAAGAAAAAAAAATCTAACAATTAAAAAGAAAGATTTTTATTAAAGATTTTCTAAAAAAATATTATTTTCCTACTAATTAACAAAAACTAAAAATTACATCTAAAAACCTATTTTTAACTAGAATTTTATAAAACTAAAGAATTAAGAGAAAAACATAAAACCAGCCTAATTCTAAGAAATTAAAAACTAAAGAAATCTAAGAAATGATTTTTAACAAAGAAAAATATGTAAATCTAGAGTGTTATCAATATGCTTCAAACAATCAAACGTACAAGGTAAACTTAACATGCGTAACTTACACATCCTAATACTAGACTGACTGTCCGGACTGTATGAAATCTGTGTAGCTACGACGTTCGTGCACTCGGGTGATGTAGTAACTTGAATACTCATCAGCTGCCACCCGAGGTTAGTCCTATCTGTCCAAAGTACCCCTAAGGACTAGGACCTCCTGTCGTTCCCACACATGATCTACCCTCCTCTATGTAAGGACGAGTACTCACGAAACATCAGGATGAACCGTCAGCTAAGCGTTACCACATTCATACTTTACCATTTCAATATTCAACCAAGAGTCGTTCCTCCCCGGAAAGCTCGTTCAAAATCCACAACCTTTCATTCATCTCATATACTCTTCATCTTTTATAATTCTTCGTTTTGAAGTCGTTGTTATCATAATTTCTAAAAACATAAAATACCGAACGGTCAGCCCTCTTTAGAACGAGGACGAACGATAGGAAAAATACCGAGAATTTTTCGTGCCAGAATAGAATAAGACCGAAAGGGTTACCATTAGTTTTAGGAAATAAATCGAATACCATTATACAATATATGACGAACATTACTTACAATATGAGTCAGTTAATGAACTGACTCTCGTAAACCCAACCAACACTCAAAGAATACATCAAATACGGAGACTCTAGGTCGGAGAAAAAAGAATATAGAATCGTCAAGACGTTAAAAAAATATACTTAGAATAATTCATACACGGAAACCTAATGTCAGCCAATGACCGAACATGGTAGGGGAAAATTCTATTGAAGTGGGACGAACGTTAATGTCATCAAGGGATATCATTCCACAATCGTGTTCAAGCGCTTAGTATAAGACTGAGCGTCACTCATTAAAAGGACTTGGTGTGAGATCGAGCAGTACTAAACTTGAAATAAAAGGTTAATAAATAAGGTACTAGCGGAGTTGTGTGTACGAACGATTACTATATAAAAATACATATATTTACAAGATTTTAAGTTTATTTATGGATACTCATATGCAACTACGCTTGGCCGAACGCTCAAGCACAATATTTTTACAAGAAGACGCTCATCCTCAACTAGGATTCTTTCCAATGAAAGAATCCAATTTCACAAAATATTACTAGAAACACCGAACGGTCAAGGACCGTTCAATGATGAACGTACATTATCATAGTGGGAATTTCATACTCAGATTTTCATTGATCTCCAACTCATTGTTCAATACATTCATTTCATAACCTTATAACTTCACATAAAACATCAATTTACATACTTCAAAAATCCATATCATGTTAATAAATCGTACTCCAAGAAATACTCATATTCACATTCATACATTCTAACATATCAATCAACATGCATATTATTCATTTCAGCCAAATAACGATCATTCATACAACCAAATCAACAGACAAATTAAATTAAATAAGCTTCCCTTACCTCTAACGTAGTCGGACGTTCATAGATATAGACTAGGGTTCTTCTTCTAACTGAGGCCTTAACGTTCTACAGCGCGTTCTAAATACTATAACCAACATAAACCAAAAAGATACTCAGTATGATAAGATCGACTCATGCAACCAATAATTTGGGTTTGCATGTTACAGAAAACACACGAATGGAGGGAAAATGAACTTACCCGTTCAGAATCCTAAACTGATTGGTTCGAACGATCGTTCTCTATGCCGGAAGAGTGGAACTGGTGCCTGAAGGGTGATCGGAGAAGAGAAAGGGTAAGATTTCTTAGAGAGAAGATTAGGTTTCTAGTGAGAAGGAGTAGAAAAATGAAAGTTCAGAGTTTGGGAAGAAGGGTGCATGCAGAAGAGAGTGGGACATGTTTTTCAGAAAAAATCAGTTTTCTTCCTACGTTAAAACGAGCGTCCGCTCTTCTGTTGACACCTGCATCCCCACTATCTGATTTCTGATCCTCGTTGCTTGACACATGGCGTCCGCATAGAGGGTTTTTGAGTATGTTTTAATGATTCTGACAGGAGGGTTTTGGGTGCATTTTAATGAGACTTGGCACTAAACATTTAACGAAAAATTAAATCCAGTTGGTTCGTTTAATTCTAAAAAACATATTATTAAGAAATTAAAATTAAGTCTTAAATAAATTAAAAAATATATCAGTAAAAAGAATTAAAAATATAATTTGTAAAACTTATTTTTTTTTCTTGTAAATTAAGTATAAACCATTGATGATAGAAGCACCCATTAAATTTGGAAAAAAATCACTAATAGCTAGCGTGGTTTGCAAACATATGTAACCTCTTAAATTGGAATTAAAAATTATTAAAATATTTTTATGTTTGAAGTGTGTGTCTTTTTTAATATATGAAAGTATTTTTATCAACTAAATTTTGATACGTTAAGAAAGTCACGTAAGTTAACAACCTATATATATTATATAAAAAAGTTATATTTCTTTTCACTTTTTTTTTAGTTTTATCCTTCAATAACTATCTCTATTAAATTCATATAATTGTTCATTACGAAAAAATATTTTCTAATTTTGTTTTGCAGTAATTATTATATATATATATATATATATATATATATATATATATATATATATATATATATATATATATATATAACACTACTCTCACGAGTGTATATATATATATAATTTATACACCACCACACAAAGAATATGCCCCTCCTCATGACAGATTTCAATTATACACACATGGACTTGTCCCAACCACACTTCATCTCTTCTCTTAACTAATTTAAAGACCAACTCCCATTCAGCTGATTGAAGTTTAAGAACATAAGTGAGTTCAATTCAATCTCATTATAGTTTAAGACTTCAGAAGCAGCTATTATCTGAAATCTTTTTCAAAATTAAATTTATCCGACTAAAAGTTTTATCTCTCCCTTTATATTTCCACCCAAAAACACACCTAAATTTGATGAACCCTAAGAGAAATAAGGCCATAATATGTGTGATAAATAAGGGTATGGAACAGAAGCATTAATGTTCCATACCAACACATTGACACCGGCATCTCACAACTTATTGCTGTGTGAGTGTGGATGGCGACAATTTCGAATATATATATATATATATATATATATATATATATATATATATATATATATATATATATATATATATATATATATATATATATATATTGTCTTGAAAAACCGGAAAAAGATGAACAAATGAGAGACATGGTCATGAGCACACTGAGCCTTAGCTGTTAATTTTCCTTTAGAGTACCCACTCTGTCCCCACCACTTTCTAATAATTCATTAAAACCCCTTTCCAACCATTTCCCTCCTTATAAATCATCCCAATCTTTCCTTCTTTCTTCCAATACTTTCAACAACATGGAGATTAAGTCTACCTTAACCAACTGTTTCCTTCTCTTCTTTCTCATCCTTGCTCTCTCTCCTTTCTCAAGAGGTTTTCTTTTTACTGTATCTCTCTATTACTTACATGCATGTTTATATGATAACACTATTTAACTTAGGATGTATTGATTGTGAAGTTATAGGGGAATCTGAAGCATTGCATTTGGAGATATATGAGATTGACTATAGGGGTCCCGAGACACACTCTTCGATTATTCCTCCTCCTCATCACTTTCATATTGGTAAGCCACATTCATCTACTCCTCAAAAGGGCTCACATACAGGAACTAAAGCTTTGAGGGATTACAGTTACCCAGAAAACAAGGCAAGTATTTTATATGCTTCTTGGTAAATGAAAATCATTCATCTTTCTTCCTCCTTGTTGATATTCATTCATTTTCTTTATCGTGTTAGTTGTTCGTATTTGTTAAAAAAATAATAATAATCAAACTCTTAATATCTTTCGGTTCTTCCTTTAAAACTCATCAAATGAATTTTATATAACTCAAATATTAATGAAAAAAAAGTTGAACTCACTGCCTTTGTTTATCTATCTTTTCAAACTTATCGAACTAATGTTATATCTTCGGTTTGAATTCATTCTTCATGATATAGAATTATGAAAACATAGGACGCTTTAATTATTACTAAGTTTAATGTCCAATTCAGCTTTAATTAGATGGCTAGTTATTTCATTCCGTTGCAAATAATTATAGTTTAAAGTCCTGGGTACAGATTAAGAATATCACTGTATTTGAGTGGTTTATATCACCCCTCTACATCGTGAGTCTCTTTTATTTTTGAGTTTGAGGTTTTAACCATTTAAACAACATTTGAAAAAAAAATAAATTCAACACAAATTATAATTTTTAGGACTACATTACACATTTTAAAAATAATAAGACCATTTCAAACAAATTTAACAAAAATTGTGACTATCAATGTTATTAATCCATAAAAATATTATAGAAGGAGTACCACAGTAAGAAAATAATATATTTGAACTTCTAAAACAGTAATTTGAAACAGATTACAATTTATAGAATAAATGATTATTTTGATAGAAAAGCTATAACCACCGTAATTTATGCTATTTTTTTTTTCATTTATATGCTTACAAATTTTTATTTATTTGTTCATTTAAAATTTAAATATATTATTTATCCTTTTAAATTTATTTTCATTTCGCTAGTTTAAACGTTTACAAATTAAGAAAAGCATAAGTTCTAATAAAAGCATATGGTTTTTTCAAGATTAAAAGCATACGAATAAAAATACTTAAACCCACGTGTAATTATGTTTTTAAGTAATTTTTTCTATGCAGTCTAATTTATTTTCTATTTTTCTATACTATTTATTGTTCTTCTGTAGTGCAGGTTAAGAAAGTACATGGGTGATGATGATCACAAAGCTTTACAAATTAAATGGGTCATAACTTTGATTTGTGCTCTCAAACAGAAATATTTTGTTAGAGTCATGAGCGTAAAGTTGAGATATGGTATCATGGTGGTTTGTTTGTTGACGTGTATAATTGGTAATAGAAAGAAAAAACATTTAAATAAATATATCAATTTTTTAAAGTGGTTGGACTGATTGATTGAACTTGTCGGACTGTGAATCATCCACAACAATATTTGGATCACAATCATCTGAAGTTACAATGTTTAAAAACTATAAATTATTTTATTCCATGATTAAGTTTTCAAACATGATTTTTTTTCAACAACAAAAAATTGAATTGAATAAATAAGATGTTTAATCTTTAAAGTTTTAAAACACTGTATTAATCCAAATCTTATAAAATATATTTATTAACTCTTATATAATTTTTCACTATCATTTTACATAAAAAATAAAATAAAATAAAGGGGCATTTTGCAATGACTAATAGAATTTTTTTAAATTGCAAGAACTGAAATACTTAACCCTATTTAAACATAAGTTTAAAACTTTAAAATCAACGCATCACGTGAACAAAACCTTTTTGTAAGGCATGAAGAATTTTATATACGTATAAATAAGGAAAATGATACTTGAACAACCATTTTTGACAATATTTAGACACGCGCACACGTGTCAAAATCTGAGTGGTCCATTTTCATTTAATTTTTCTAACTGGACCACTCAGATTTTGACGTATGCGCGTGTCTAAATGTTGTCAAAAATGGTTGTTCAAGAAGCATTTTTCTATAAATAAATACCTAGCTACAGTCGTTGAATTGGACCAAAAAAATAAATTCTCATATTATAGGTGCATTGATGAATAATTTATGAAGAACATGTATATGACCATATGGGATTAAATGCAATCAAATGCTGTTTGGGTCTCATCCAGGAAACCAGTGGACTCAGGCCAGCGAAGCTTATCATCTCAATATTAATGCTTGCATTCTATCAACCATTCATTTAAATTAGATTCATGAAATAAAAATAAGAAGCCACCCAAATGAACCTATGTAAAATTTCGTGGAGACAAGCTGTAATTATTATATTGTAATTTTCATTTAAAATTAAACAAATATTCTTATATAATGTAAATATTTGAATTTAAATAAATAATTATGACACTTATATCAATATAAATAATTTCGTACTATATTAAACAGGTAGATTGTAAATACATTTTTTATCATTTTTCTTTTACCAATTTTTATAATAAAAACTGTAATTTTTTTTTATAACAACCCAAAATATTCGTAAAAATAAGTAACAATAAACACGAACGACAAAGAAAAGTAAAGAGCAAACCATGAACCTATATAAAAAGAGAATAAATGATAAATGTTGAAGAGACACATTTTAAGATAGTATTCACTAATAGTTGTGAGATGCTTTAAAAAGAAATGGTTTTGATAAATATATTCTTATTTTCGAAGTGCCTAAATGATACCTTGGTTAATGTTTAAATGATAGTTTACAATTTTTAAAAGATAAAAAATTGTGTATCATGCTCTGTTTAATGTTTAAATGATAGTTAACATTTTTAAAATATAAAAATTCTTATAAATTTTGACATTGTGCCGCAGTTGCTCAACTTTAATTAATATTTATGTGTGTTAAAGTAAAATTCAATAATCTATGATTTTGAATAAATATTTAATTCAACAAAGCATAACATGATTATTGCATGCAATCGTCGCAAGAAAGTTGACAAGGGTTAAAAAGGTATTCACCATTGTGCCATCTCCACACGCCCTTGAGGTGTTGGCCCTGCTTTGTTCGCACTAGACAAGTACCTCTGCTCTTCGCACCAGCCAGCTTAATGTTGCTGCCATCTCCCCATGCTACTGTGGTTTTCGGCATTACGTTGTGTTTCGGTTGTAGGGACTCAGTCGTCCAATGCTTTCACGTCCTCCTCTTCTCATCTCTCGAACGTCTGGTTCTCACTCCTTATTTCTCGATTTTCTTCTTTGCGTGCGGGTGGGAGACTTGCGAAAGATTCTCCGATGCCAAAGTCAGTTTGAGAGGAATGACGTTTTTCGATAGAACAGTAATAAATGTGCAGTATATGTAACCTATCTATCACTCACCCTGGATCTGTATTTATAGTTTTTGCTATATGGGCTTAGGATTAGTGAAAAATTAATCACAGCCCAATAGCTTTTAACCACTACTTACCTTAAACTTGTTTAATTAGCGATGTGGTCGGCTGGTCTAGCTAAGTGTTGGTCTTACAACTGGCCGGCCCATATAGGCAATCTGGTTAGTTGGCGATATGACCGGCCGACCTCATATGAGTTGTTGTTTATCCGGATGGTGATGAAGTTGCTCCAGCAAGAGTGACAGATTGGATGCAGCGGGAAGGAGAATCCAGAGATGGCAGCGGAGATGCAGAGTGAAAAAAGGCAGTAGCGTAAGTGATGGTTGAGGAGCTGTTTGGAAGGTGGAGAACTAGCTCAGGCGGCCTTCCACTGGAAGGAAGCTAGATGGAGAAGGGAAGCTCATTGGGATGACTTTTGGGCAGAGTTTTAGGTGCTGGAAAATGCATCAACAGAATCAAAACTCATTAATCATCAAAAGTGTTTTTACAAAGTTGGCTGCCATGATTTTATAGGCTAATCATGGAGCTGCAGCAAGGAAGTATTGTACAGAGAATGATGGATCAGCTGCCATGTGGTGACCCATGTGTAAAATATGAAGGCCTTCTAGAAAGGCTTATTAAAAATGTGTTAAAAACCAAATCAGCACGTGGTCTATGGGTGTTGATGTTGTTATGGTGTGCTTAGCAAAGCGTGGTGGTGCAGCTAGCAACTTGGACATTCATATGGACAGATTTGCCCCTTCTCTTGGTATCTCCGAAATTCCACTTAAAATGAAGGAAGAGAACTTGCCCTGTTGTATCCATATCTTCAAGCTCTTCTTGGATTCTTCTAGCCATACTTCTAGTAATGGGTCCCTTCCTTAAGTCATCATCTCCTTCCCCTTGAAGAGGATTTGTCCTCAAATCTGTTGGTTTGTCTTTGTGAGGACTTATTTGTGTAGGATCCATCAAAGTTCCTCCCGGGTCAAATATGAATCTGCCATAATCATCAAACATAGCTTGAATTAGATTTATTTGACCCAATAAGATACATAAAAAAATATGTTTAGAAGAAGGTTTTCTAGTTTTGAAAATTTCAATTTCGATACAATAAAGAAACCTTACTTCTTTTGAAATTTTATTTTTTTCTTGAGTTAGTTGTAACCACAAAGGTAACAATAACTCAAGTGAATTGCCACATTTTTCAAGTTGTAACATTGTTAAAGATGGAGTGGTAAATTCTTGGAAAGAAAAGTAGAATTTTGAAAACTTAAGGATAGATGAAAGAAAATTGAAGGATAGAAAACCTCCCCTTAAGAGTCTTGGTTCTACGAGGAGTGTGGACAGAGGTTTTATTCTCCCTTCTTTCCTTATTTTCTCTTCTCTTTGCTCTTGCTCTCTTTTTTCTTGTTCTCTTTTCTCTTCTTCTTTTTTTTCCTCTTGCTCTCTTTTTCTTCTCTCTATTTCTTCTTTTTCTTGCTCCTTGTTGAGCTTCATTTGTGTTTGATCTTTGGCCACCTGGGTAGGTGACAGAGGATGAAACACAAATTTCTTATCATTTTTGTGAACAGGTATGGTATTGGTGAGACCATGGTGTGTAGTGTCATTATCAAATTGCCATGGTCTTCCCAATAGTACATGGCAAGCTTCCATAGGAACTACATCACAAATAACATCATCTTTGAAGTTTCCTATGGAAATTGCCAATTTAACTTGATTCTTGACTGTTATATCCCCATTTTGATTTAGCCAATAAAGTTTGTAAAGTTTTGGATGGGGTATCACAGTAAGATTCAGTTTTTCAACCAGCCTTGTGCTACAACAGTTACAGCAAGATCCACTATCAATAATGAGAGAACAATATTTTTCTGCAATTTGACATCGTGTGTGAAAGATGTTCTCTCTTTGAGACAAGTGTTCTGGACTTGGTTGACTATTAAGCACCCTTCTCACCATGAGAAGTGGACCCTCACAAGGATATACTTTCTCTTCATTACCTCTTTCTTCCTCATTCTCACTTTCACTAGGGGTTTCACTTTCACTGCTATATATGTCACTACCTCTTAAAATGATTGTTCTTTTGGTAGGACATTGAGCAGCTATGTGACCCCTACACAAACATTTAAAACACTTGATCTCACTAGTGCGAGGGTGTGAAGAGGATTCCTGTTTGGGTTTTTCAACTATATTGGCTAGAGGTTTTAGGGGTTCTTTTTCTTTTACAATCTTTTGTTCAAAGGGGGATTGAAATCTTTTAACAGAAGCTTTTCGCAAATTTTGTTGTTCTACCTTTATACACATTTGAACAAAATCATTCAAATCTCTATAAGGTAGTAGTTCAACCCTATCCCTGATATCAAGATTCAACCCACTCAAAAATCTGGCCAAGGTAGTTTCCTCGCCCTCTGTTATTCCTGCCCTCATCATGTATAGCTCCATCTTTTGTCTGTATTCTTCAATAGACATAGACTGTTGTTGCAATCTTTGGAGCTTATCCATGAGTTCTCTTTTGTAGTAGGAGGGTATGTGCCTTTTCCGAAGGGCATTTGTAAGCTCATTCCAATATTTTATTGGAGGAAGTCATTGTCTTAGTCTCTCTTGGACTGTAGCAGTCCACCAGTACATTGCATACCCTTGAAAACTTAGGGTAGCAAGAGAGAATTTTCTTTCTTCTCCTACTTGATGGCAAGCAAAAATTTGCTCTACCTTCATTTCCCAATCTAGGTAAGCCTCAACATTATCTTTCCCATGAAAATGAGGCAATACCACATTAACTTCCTTAGGAGGAGGAGGATTTTCAAATTCTCGCCTGTGTCTTCTTGATGAAGAGGGTTACTGATAATATTCTCCTACTCTTAAGGCCTCTTGTTCATATTGGGACTCTCTACTATAATTTCTCTCCCTATTTTGGACTTGTTCCTCTCTCAAAAGTTTCAACTCATTTTCAACCATGGCACTATGTAGTTCTCTTTGAATCTTTTCTTGCCCTATTTTCCTTTCAATTTCTTTGAGTTGATTGACAAGAGTTTGAAAACAAAATTGATCTTTAGGCTCCTCATTAATTCTAGGGGAGTGTCTTCCAGACATTTTATGAACTTAAAAATTTTCTTGAAGTAAAGACTAAGAGTTCACTTGAGGACAATATTCCAGGTAAGAGAGGTGGACCTTGTAGGTCACTTAAGTACCAAGTCTTGCCTTGCCAAATATATCCTTAGTTACTTACTAAAAGTCTTTAAATCAAAATCACTTCTAAATTCACTAAATATATGGAGACAAAACAAACACAAAGAAAGAAAACCTTAGACTCTAAGGCCGAACTCTAAGACTTCCTATGCGAAACTTGCAAATTAAAAAGAAATTAAAGGTGAGGTCTCCTAGGTGAGGCTTAGACTTTTTGGATCTAAGACACACTCACCGTCTACCAATTTTAAAGTGATGAGACTTTAAGTCAAGTTAGCAACTGAGGGAAGAACACTTATGAGCTCTTCCACTTCACTTGCTTGAAATGACCAAATTACAAGAATGAAAAAAAAAATTCAAAATACAATGGAAACAACAAAAATTGGGAAAACAAGAAGGTAGTTTAATTGTGGCAGCTTTGGTTTCTCTCAAAGGAAGTGAATCTGGTTGATCCACACTAATCTCACAGCTGCCAAGTGAAATATGCTGTTGTTGCAGCAACCAGATTTGATGTAGACCAGTGAAGAACGTGGTTCTGCTGCACCAAAAATCAGCCCCAATGTTGATCTTTCCTTGCTCCAATCCACTCCCTAAGATGCTGCCAGTGTTGTGGTACGTTTTGAGATAGTTCTGCACCCAACAGAGAGCTCATACAAACCACCAATAATCAATTATTAAATCAGAAAATCAACACTACTGCAGCCAGAAAACTGTTAAACCAGAATGCACAACTGTAGTTTTATCAAACAACTTAAATCAATCAATTAATCGGTTTCTAATGAATGGTGGCACTCAAAATGAACTTAGGAAAGGATCTAGAGTGGATTTGAAAAGAAAGAAACAAAGATAAGTTGCAGCTATGATCAATTAGAAACCATATTTAAACTAGGCAAAGTGTTTGACAAAATGCCTAGCAGAAGGCTGAAAAAAAAATGTGCATCAGAGTTTAAAATTTGCCTGGCACTGGTTCACACAGCTTTTTACAGTGCAATTTATGGTAAGATTTGAATTGTGCACTTCTTTTAATTCAATTGAACCAAGCTTTTGCTACCAATCTGAACTAACTTTGATGCGGTAATCACAACAAGCTTTCAAATTAAAAATCTGCAACTATACCAGAAAAAAAATGCTTAAAATTTGGTGGTTTGAATGGTCATTTTGCACAAACGAATTTGGACTCTTAATTTTATGATTTGAGCAAATTTGTTTTACCAAATATGACTTGTGCAAACTGCCAGCAGAGGCTAAATGCTTTTAAATCAAAATTTTACTAGTTCAGTTGCTTTTTAACACCAAATTTGACCAATTAACTAACCAAACTTCAGCAGAGGATTCAAACAGAATTGTAAACAACTTTTATGACTCCAGGACAACAAATTAGACTTGAAAAAGACTCTAGAAATGCACTTAAGAGATGTCCAGAAGGGAGTTCTAAACTGGACAGATTCAAAAATCAGAAAAAGAATGACTCAAACAATGATGATTGCAGTTCGGTCAAGCTGCTTACACAAGGATTTCCAGATTCTGCAGAATGGTGCATCCAGTTTTTATGGTCTTAGACAATACAATGTTCATATGGTTTGCACATACTGTAAATTCAGCACATCAACACAACCAAGGATGATGTTTCCATACGGTGCAGTTTCAGAGAAAAACAAATGAAAAACCAAATTTAAAACAGATTTGGATAGGCATTCATTGGCACTGCACTGTGATGGACTTCAAGATGCACTGAGCTCTTTAATCATTGCTTATCTCATGTGCTTCTATTGAAAATCCAATTAAATACAGAAGATTTATCCCCAAACCAGTTTCAACTCAGAAATTTGACAAAATAAACCAAAACACATTACTGGACATGAAAGCATTAGATTTCCAAATTAAAAGACTCAAAGCAAAGAAGTGAACCGATTAAAATGATGAACAATAAAGCAATTAAATGCTGGAACAAACGAATCAAACACTGGAATCTATTGGAATTAAAATTGCAATGAAACAGTATGCACAAAATGAAGAACATAAAGGAAATGGTGATGACAGAATGAAGGAAAAATTGACTTAGCTGGAGCGTGATGCAGAACCTAAGCTCTGAATACCACTTGATGAAGTTGCTCCAGGAAGAGTGACAGATTGGATGCAGCGGGAAGGAGAATCCAGAGATGGCAGCGGAGATGCAGAGTGAAAAAAGGCAGTAGCATAAGTGATGGTTGAGGAGCTGTTTAGAAGGTGGAGAACTAGCTCAAGCAGCCTTCCACTGGAAGGAAGCTAGATGGAGAAGGGAAGCTCATTGGGATGACTTTTGGGCAGAGTTTTAGGTGTTGGAAAATGCATCAGCAGAATTAAAACTCATTAATCATCAAAAGTGTTTTTACAAAGTTGGCTGCCATGATTTTATAGGCTAATCATGGAGCTGCAGCAAGGAAGTAATGTACAGAGAATGATGGATCAGCTGCCATGTGGTGACCCATGTGTAAAATATGAAGGCCTTCTAGAAAGGCTTATTAAAAATGTGTTAAAAACCAAATCAGCACGTGGTCTATGGGTGTTGATGTTGCTATGGTGTGCTTAGCAAAGCGTGGTGGTGCAGCTAGCAACTTGGACATTCATATGGACAGATTTGCCCCTTCTCTTGGTATCTCCCAAATTCCACTTAAAATGAAGGAAGAGAACTTGCCTGTTGTATCCATATCTTCAAGCTCTTCTTGGATTCTTCTAGCCATACTTCTAGTAATGGGTCCCTGCCTTAAGTCATCAGATGGCAAGCGGCAAGGTTGCGTGGTTTGACACACGGACGTTCGGCCTATCACGCCCAACCTCCCCGATGGCGAGTGGAAGGGTAGAATGGTTGGACCATTATGGTTATGCGGACGTCCGGTCTGTTGGATGTCTGGTCCCCACTGGTACACAAGCCCCACAAGCCCTAGTATACGTAGTGTACGTAGGACTTTGGTGTTCACCCTGTCCGTGGTGTAGAGAGGGTCAGTGGACTGGTATTAGGCTGGATTTCGTGGGCTTTGGGATCTCGTCTTTTTGGATTTGGATTTAGGCGAGAAATAAACATGTCGCATTTGTAGTGGTAGAAGTTGAAGCGGCCTCTGATGACAAATTTATGAACACCGAAAAACGGCGCCAAAAACTTGTTTAACAATTGGCAAGTGTGACCGAATCGTATCAAGTAATAAAACTCGGTAAGACCAAGTATCGTTCTCCCAAAGGACTCACGGCCTAGTTAGTTTTATGATTTATTGATTATTTAAGACTTAAGAAAAAATTGATTGTAGGTTTAAATGCAAAAGACGGTAATTAAATATGTATGCATGAATTTGATCAATGGAGAAAAGCATAATACAAACACTTCAATGAATTAGATGGATTAGTATGTTGTTGGGGTTATCAATTTCAACTTATCCACTCTCATATACTTTAGGAATTCATCATTCTTTTCATCAATGCTAATGCCACTCTCTAAATCACCTTGCAAGAAGGCTTATCCTTAATTACGAGTTCATACAATTCCTAGCATTCCTAGTAATTAATTCTTAAGTGCAGAAGCTTAACGGCAACCAATATGCTATTGGGAGAAATTCCCCGGATCTAGATTTCCCCGTACGTTCCCATATCGACAAAATCAATAATCATGGCAATGAATGAGTTAAACAAAGCAAGCTTTAAGCAAAGAGGAAAAACCCTAATTAATGATGAAAGAAAGCATAAGTCTTAAAAATAAGATGTTAAAACAAATTCCATATATGAGAGTTTCACAAGACTACATTGATTCCTCAACAACAATACAAGGTTTAATTCACCATATTCATGGTGAAACTAGATGAACAATAATGAAAGAATGAAAGATAGAACCCTAGAAAGATGAGGAGGTAGCCTGAGCATCCAAGATCTTCCTTCAAGGGGTGGAAAAGAGAGTGTTTGCTTCGTCTCTCCCTAAAGATCCTAGGACGTCCTAAAGCTTATATACTATTCTAAAATATACAGAAAATTTGGCCCAAGCCCAAAATAGTGTCGCTCAATGGTAAACTACCGCTCAGCGGTAAGTGCGTGAGTTGTTTTCTTCCCCTCAACGGCCTTTTCACCCCTCAGCGGATCCACCGTGATTGCCTGAGTGCCGCTCAGCGGTAAACTGCCGCTGAGCGGTAATTTACACTTCTCCTTTTTCACTTTTTGATGTCTTTTCTGATTCCATTTCTATCCTTCTTAACTTCTTTCACTAAATTCACCTTAAAACCTCCATAAAACACTGAAATCAAGCATAAACCTGTCCAACTCTCTTATTTCTGAAAATATAACCAAAAACATGATTTCAAGCTAGTTTCTGAGTGTTAAAGGTTTCTTTTAATATCAATTTTAAGCATGAAAATAATAGTTTTTCAACTGTTATCACAACCCTAAACTTAGAACTTTGCTTGTCCTCAAGCAAACAAGATGTAACTCAATCTTCTACCAATCCATACAATGGTTCACTCCATTCAAAATTTCTCTTTTCAAGATAAGTACAAACTTCAATTCAACTCATGACAAAGATTTCAATCAAGACATGCACATGCTTTGGTGTTCACAAAGTCACTTAATATCCAACAAATGCTATTTTTCATGAATGATCAATCAACTAAGCATGGATGTTCATGTGCTCATGGAATATTTCCTCACTAAGTAAAGTGTTTCACTCAAACACAAGTGTATAAGAGGTAATCACTCATTCACTCTGCTATCACAATGTCACATGAATCAACTTTGCCTTTCATTTTACCACAATCAAAAACATTCACAAGCATGCATCATCACAAGGACTTTTCAATGGCTTATAATGTGGCTGGGCTAACAAGAAAATTGGTTTTTCTAGATCACAAAACCCTTGAGTTAAGAGAATCATATAGACACCATCATTCTTAATTATTCTCAACTTTCTTTTGCATTGAGCTTTGCTTTTTCTTTTCTTTTCTTTTTCTTTCTCTTTTTCTTTTTTTTTTCTTTTCACATTCTTATTTCTTAGCTCTTAGTTCAATGCTTTCAATTTCCCTTTCTGTTTTCTAACCCTAAACTTGAACATTTGTCAATACCACAAAATATTTTCTACTTAACTCAAGGTAAAGGTTTTCACAAAGGGTTTCCAAATTATGTTCAAGGCTAAGGGTTCAAATGATGGAACACAAAGTGCTCTCTGTTAGTGGGCTAAATTCATGAATTTGGCTAATAAAAGGGTTACCAACAAATGGCCTTGATCATATGATGCAAACAAGCAATTGATTAAATCATAGAAAACCTGGGCAAAATCATTCATGCTTTCAAAGTAATATCATTCAATCATAAAAAATATGGAGCTCAAAACCTCACATATAAGCTCATTCACATTTGACATACACATGCTGCTTAGTATCATAATCAAAATCACAACATCATGCATTTGTTCACAAAGCTTGTGAATCACCTGTATATGCATATAATGTGCATATCTCAACATCAATCAATCTCAAAGCATCATCAAGCATTACTTATCAAACAATCACAATCATAAGCAAATCATCATAACAGACAAAGTTTCCAATTGAGTACATCAAACCCTATTCTAAAACAAAAGTAAATAAGTTTAGAACAAAATAGAAGATAAAACAAATCCTGCTCTAGTGCTGATAGCATCCATCAGTGAATGCTATCTCAGTCCTCATCAACTCATGCTGTCGTCAGAGTCTTCTTCCTCTCCTTCTTCTTGGATCCTATAGTCTTGATTCTTTTTGTCCGATGAGGAGGGCATCCCTGCATCAAACATAATTCACAAAACCATAAGATACATTGTTAAGCATTAGTAAACCACAATGAAGAAATCAGCCTCTTCAATGATGCTATCTCCCAACCCTAAACTTAGATGAAAAACTAGTGAGAAAGTGAGTGAAAGGGAGATTTTCTCAAGAGGGAAGAGGGAAAAGATGTAGAGAACCTTTGAAAAGGTATGTTGGAGTGTGTGTGCAGAGAAAAGTCTGAAAAGAGAAACTAAAGCGCAGCTTAGGGTATATAAATACCCTAATGGGCTCGGGTTCCGCTAAGGGGCAACCTAAGCCCATTCTGCGACACTACTGCTCAGTGGTAGTTTGTCGCTCAATGGAACTTTCAGGAAGTTTTCTTCTTCTTCCTAACTTAACCTAGGTATCACCTACTCATGCCCCTCACTGGTTCCCTTCAATTAAATTTTCAGATTACTCATGCAAAACCCTATTATGCAACTACAATAAAACAAACAGAAACCATATAATCAATCAACTGGGTTGCCTCCCAGGTAGCGCTTGTTTAACGTCACTAGCTTGACCCAATAAAGTTCAAGTTCCATCTTCTTTTTCTTCTTCTTTCTACTGAACTTCTTTAGGAATTTGATAAAACCAGGAACCTGTTGCAATGTCTCAATCATAGGAACTTTAATCTCCAATTTCTTGAAGATTTCCATAAAGCGCTCAAATTTATTTTCCTTCCTATGATTCTTCTTTAGATGAGGATGGGGTTTTTCATATGATTCCTTCTTCTTTCCTCTCATTCTTTTTCTTACTTTTCCTCTCCCCAAATTTTCTCTTATTTTTTTCTTCCCTTCTCTTTTTCTTCTCAACTTCTTTATTTTCACACAAATTTTCTTTCTTTCTTCTCTCTCAACCACTTCTTTTTCTTTTTCTTCATCTTTATCTTTCTCACTCAACTCTTCTTTTTCTTTTCTCTCGATCTTTTCCTCATCTCTCCCTATTTTTTTCTCAGCAAAAATCTTGTCACTTTCAATGACAATAGCTTGACCTTCCTCCTTAGGGTTAACTTCAGTATTAACCTTGACGTTCAATCTCTGACTAATGTAACGAAGGTGCATCTCCATTCTTTTACATGATGCTTCAATGCTTTTTTGAGTAGAGATGGAATTTTTCAAAAATCGTTGAAGGGTGTCATCCAAACTTTCTGATAGAGAGAGTTGTTTCTGCCATTGTTGTGGTGGCGACCTATCAAATTCTTCGGCAGCTTGAGTGCTTTTGTGATGACAATTAGATATCTGTATGTACTGTTGAAGTGCGTCCTCCAACGTTATCCTTCTTCCCGATAGAGAGGGTTTTTGCTGCCATTGTTGTGGTGGTTGATTTTTAAATTGTTCGACAGCTTGCCAAAATTGATTTTTATCCATGCTTGAGTGAGGTTCCCACCAGTGGTTGAAATTACTTTAGCAGAATTGAGTGCCCATATAGTTAAATTCTTGTCCAAATTGCATCCTGCAAACATTAGGCACAAAACTCTAAAAAATATTTGTTAGCACAAAATGATATAGAAGAAGATATAAAATAAGAGATAAGAAGATAGAATAAAAATACAAAAAAAGAAAACAGAAAAATAAAAACAAAAAAATAAAAACAAAAAACAGAAGAAACAAAAACAGAAAATAAAATAAAATAAAATAAAAAGTGAAAAAATAAAAACAGAAATTCAAAATTCAAGTCAAAGATAAACAATAATCACACAAATGAACTAGTTAAACCACGAGTCCCCGGCAACGTCGCCAAAAACTTGATGACAAATTTATGAACACCGAAAAACGGTGCCAAAAACTTGTTTAACAATCGGCAATTGTGACTGAATCGTATCAAGTAATAAAACTCGGTAAGACCAAGTATCGTTCTCCCAAATGACTCACGACCTAGTTAGTTATATGCTTTGTTGATTATGTAAGACTTAAGAAAAAATTGATTGTAGGTTTAAATGCAAAAGACAGTACGTTCCCATATCGACAAAATCAATAATCATGGCAATGAATGAGTTAAACAAAGCAAGCTTTAAGCAAAGAGGAAAAACCCTAACTAATGATGAAAGAAAGCATAAGTCTTAAAAATTAGATGTTAAAACAAATTCCATATATGAGAGTTTCACAAGACTACATTGATTCCCCAACAACAATACAAGGTTTAGTTCACCACATTCATGGTGAAACTAGATGAACAATAATGAAAGAATGAAAGATAGAACCCTAGAAAGATGAGGAGGTAGCCTGAGCATCCAAGATCTTCCTTCAAGGGGTGGAAAAGAGAGTGTTTGCTTCGTCTCTCCCCAAAGATACAAACCCTAGGACGTCCTAAAGCTTATATATTATTCTAAAATATACAGAAAATTAGGCCTAAGCGTAAAATAGTGCCGCTCAACGGTAACTGCATGAGTTGTTTTCTTCCCCTCAGCGGCCTTTTCACCCCTCAGCAGATCCACCGTGATTGCCTGAGTGCCGCTCAGCGGTAAACTGCCGCTGAGCGGTAATTTCCACTTCTCCTTTTGCACTTTTTGATGTCTTTTTTGATTCCATTTCTATCCTTCTTAACTTCTTTCACTAAGTTCACCTTAAAACCTGCATAAAACACTGAAATCAAGCATAAACCTGTCGAACTCTCTTATTTATGAAAATATAACAAAAAACATGATTTCAAGCTAGTTTCTGAGTGTTAAAGGTTGCTTTTAATATCAATTTTAAGCATGAAAATAACAGTTTTTCAACTGTTATCAGCCTCGCATCTGGAGCATTGATTGTGCTGGCCTACGACGATGAAGATGTGCTCGACGGTTACAGAAATTTTGCTATAAATAGGGAGAGGGGGTGCTGTCATTTTCACTTTCTCTGCTTTCATTCAAGCTCGACATTCGTTTTCCCTCAGGTAATAAATGGCTGCAGTTTATATCGAATCTTCTTCTGAGTCGTCAAGTGGACTCCAGGGGAGTTCGGCGAGGGGCGATGGCGGGCGCGGTTCTAGGCCCATGACCAACGGGGAATCCGTCCGGCATACCATCATCGTAGCCCCCATTTCTCTTGCCAGTTCTAGGCCGACGACCAGGGCTTTGTACTCAGCTTGATTATTGGAGACCTTGAATTTGAATATCAAGGAATGCTCCAACAATAATTCATTCGGGCCTTCCAACACTACGCCCACCCCTGATCACTCTAAAGGATGCCCCGTCCACGTACAAGTGATAACAGTTGAAAAACGGTTATTTTCATGCTTAAAATTGATACTAAAAAGAAGCTTTAACACTTAGAAACTAGCTTGGAATCATGCTTTTGTTCATATTTTTAGAAATAAATGAGCTGGACAGGTTTATGCTTGATTTCAGTGTTTTATGCAGATTTTAAGGTGAATATGGTGAAAGAAGTGAAGAAGGATAGAGATGGAATCAGAAAAGAACTCAAAAGGTGCAAAAGAAGAAGTCGCAACTACCGCTCAGCGGTAGTTTACCGCTGAGCGGCACTTAGGAAACCCCGTTGGGTCCGCTGAGGGGTGAAAATGCCATGAGGGGAAGAATCCACTCACGCACTTACCGCAGAGCGGTAGTTTACCGCTGAGCGGCACTATTTTGGGCTTGGGCCTAATTTTCTGTAATATTACGAACAATATATAAGCTTTAGGTCTTCCTAGGGTTTGTATCTTTGGCTGAGATGAAGCAAACACCATTTTTCCACCCCTTGAAGGAAGATCTTGGATGCTAAGGCTACCTACTCATCTTTCTAGGGTTCTATCTTTCCTTATTTCATTATTGTTCATCTAGTTTCACCATGAATATGGTGAACTAAACCTTGTATTGTTGTTACGGAATCAATGTAGTGTTGTTAACCTCTCATATATGGAATTTGTGTTTTAACATCTTAGTTTAAGATACAGGCTTTCTTTCATCATTAGTTAGGGTTTTTCCTCTTTGCTTAAAGCTTGCATTGTTTAACTCATTCATTGCCATGATTATTGATTTTGTCGATATGGGAACGTACGGGGAAATTTAGATCCGGGGAATTTCTCCCAATAACATATTGCCTAGACATAGGAATATGAGGGTTGGTTGCCGTTAAGCTCCTGCACTTAAGAACTAATTACTAGGAATGATGGAATCCTACTTGACTTAGTCTTCCTTTTGTATTTTTATCTTTCCTAGCTTAGCTCTTAAGGAGCATGGGTTACTATAAATACCCAACTCCTCTTTTGTATTGGCACTTTTGATATTAATGAGAATTAGAATTTCTGAAATAGAAACTATTCTCTCTTGAAAGTCAGGCTAGAGAGTCCAAAGACTCCCTCTAGCCACCTTCCAAGCACATCCCTCACTTTCATTTTCCACTACCACCGTGCTTCTCTCATCACGCAACATCACCATTCCAATCCACGTCAGTGGCGACAGCACACGCGTCTTCTTTTCCTTCGCGCATCATACACGGCCATCCACATTCTATTTTCTCGTTCCTTCACTCTCGCACAGAACCGCGCCTCCCATTTACTTTCTCTCGACGCATCCATTCACATCTCAGAGCGTCTCATTCTCGCTCGCGAGAGTTCCTTATCTCCGACCACAGATCCGCACTCCATACATGTCTTGAAGGTATCTTCTCTTCGTTCACCATACTTCCTCATCTTCTCTGCTAGGGTTTCTTCCTCTGTCATCATTTTCTCTGATTTTAGCCGATTAAAATCACTCTTGATCCATTCCAAACCTTTTCCACCATTCAATATTCATTTTGAACCGATTAATCGGTTCATATTGGGTTTCCTCCCATTCCTAGGGTTTTTACTGAGTTTAACCTCTGTTCTTGTTCTTCTTCGAGTTTTTATCATATTCCGCTGCATTCATCTCTGGAGGGAGCTTCGAGGAGGTCCGGTTCGTGTTCGCGCATCTTCATTCGATCTCTCCTCGGCGTTCGTCCATCAAGTGGTATCGGAGCTCAGGTTCGAGCACGCTTCAGAGGTAAGTTGTCTCGCGTTCTCTGTTTTCCCGTTGTTTTCGCTTGATTCTGAGTTAAGTGTTTCACGTCTCTGTTTCGGGTTGTCTTCTGTTCTTGCGTTGTTTCGTGTCTCTATGCATTCATCTTAATTTGTCTCGGTTTGATTCTGTTCTTTGCGTTTTGTTTCGATTCGGTCTTGTCTGATTCATATTTTGTTCATTTTGATTATGATTTGCGTTTCTGTTTTATGTCATCCTCTGTTCGTTTTGTCTCGTTGGGATTCTTGGTGTTTTGTGTCGTTCAATTTCTGATTTGTTCATCATTTTCTATTACTGTCTTGTGATCTGGTTTGTGTCTTCATTGAATCAATTCCAGGTGTTTTCTGGTTTGATGTTGAACTCATTTTCTGATTTTGTGCTTGTCTGTGCTTTGAGTCTTAGTTCATTTTAATTCGGTGAATCTTCTTTGTTTGAGTATTTTAATTTCTAAATCCATTTCTGTTTTGTCTATGTCATGTTGCTTTGTTTTAATTGTCAATTTAATTCGAGTTTAACTAGCTGATGCTTGTGTTTTGTGATTCATTTGTGTTGCTTGCACTGAGTAAGTTCTGTTCACCTTAAATAAGCTATGATATTTGGATAAATGAGCTTGGTGACAGATTTCAGTGATGGAGATAATGGATCTCATGTTCTTGAATCTGTTTAATGATAGCTTTGCTTGGTTTCTGCCTAATCAGTAACAAGTGCATACCAAGTGAGCAATGAAAGGTTCAGCCTAGCTCGGTTGCACATTGATTAATCAACAGATTTGTGATTTGGCCAGCTACACCGAACTGGTTTTTCTTTGAAGAGTCTATGAGTCATTCATACTTGGTTTTAAATTCTTTGCCAAGTTCTAATTCAAATATTTTTCCAGTATTGTCTTCGTTTCATTGGCATCTATTGAGGTATATGAATCTGCAGAATTGCATTAAAACTGTTTACAACAGTGATTGAACTTAGTTTGAACTTCTGAGTTTGTGATCCATAATGTGCATTCACTGTTTTCACTTTGTTATCAATTCTGCAATTGAGAATAAATTTTTGGTCACTCAAGGAAGCCTAAACCAGTGGTATTTGAAACTATAATTGTGGCTGAGAGTGATTAACCTCTTGTTTTTCTTTTAGAGTTTTTTTGAGTTGAACCATGTTCACTTTCCTTTGGCAAAAGTCTGATTAAGTTGCAAAACTGATTAGGTGATCTGTTGTGAATTGTGAATAAAAATAGCAAGTTCTAAAGTGTTATCCAACTCAGATTTGGCTATCAAATTGAAAAAAAAAAAAAGGAGCAAAGAGAATTGGTGCAATTCACATTATTGTTCACTGTTTCAGTAAACTATTTCTGCCAAAATCAAATCAGATATAACTTTCTTTAATCATAACTGGTTCAACTTAAGTCCTTTTTATTGTTTTTAAAATCTGTTCTAGTTCTATTCCATAGGTTCTATTTGTTGTGCTTACTTTGATCAAAAGCTTTGTTTTTTGCTTGTCTTGGTTGATAACTCTGGTTTTGTCTCAGTGCACGTGTAAACTCTGATCTGTTGTTCATAATTGAGCTTTTGTTGCTTTCATAATCTGATCTAGAGTTGATCTTGAGTCAGTTCTCTGTTGTGCTGTTAGTTTCATTATCTGGTGCTTACATTGTTGGTGGCTGTCCTGTTTTGTCCATTACTTTGCCTTAGCATAGCCTTGTCTAAAATTGAGAAGTTTTTACACTCTGGATTTCTAGAATTTGAAAGGAGGTTTGTGTGCTTGGTAGCATTTTAGGTGGTGGTGGTCTGGAATACTCTCTAGCTGTGTACTGCCAAGGGAGAATTTCCTTCCAAATCTTTCCATTTTGAGTGCTTTAAGCTTTAAGAGAGACTGATTTTTGTGAGCTTTGTGTGGCTGCATCTAAGAGCCAAATTTCTTGTTGAGAGTGTGTTCTTGTTTAAGTGCTGAAATAACTTTTGAACTTGCAATGTGCTGACCATTTAGTTGTGCAGATTTTGTTCTGATTAACACTTTTCAAAAGCAGTTTGCACGTGTGGGAAGTCTAACACAAGAATACCTACAGTGGAGAAAAAGGAGCTTTGCTACCTTCATAAACTACACCAAGTTGAATAGGGAGTTTTTTTTCATTCTGTTGTGTAGTTTCGTGCTATATTTGTGCCTGATTAGAAATAGTTAACCATATTTGATTAAATATTATGCTTGGATATCATATGGTTTAACTGTTCCTGAAAATTGAATTTGGTTTAGCAAGTTTGGATATCCATACATTAAGTGATAGTGCTGGTCTAGTGTTATTGTTGGCTTAGCATTATTTGGAAGTTGATCTGATATGATAATTTTTGTACACTAGGATTAGCCAATCTGAATCTGACTCTGAATTGGAATTGATTCTGCATTGCATTGGATTGGTCAGGTTTTGATTAGTCTGGATGGTTGTTTAATCAGTTTGGTTCAGCTTTGATTTACACCTGTTTGCATCTGGTTCAATATCCATTGCCATTTGTACCTTGCTGAAATTTGGTGTGAAATTTTAGTGTGCAGAGCTGATCTGTTTGGGAGTTTAGTTGGAATTACACAGCTAAAATAGGGAAGTTGATTAGCTTACCTAATTCTAGTTTGCTTAACTATTTCTGAGTTTCATTTGACATTGCTTTGCATTGTGTACTCTGCTGAACTAGTTGTGAATTTTCTGTGTAGTTTGGGAAAAGCCATACTGATTGTACTGTAGCAGATTGTAAAGTGTGTACTAAATCTGTGAGACAAGTAGCATTTACATCTTGCTATGCAGTTTTGACTAAGGGGCCATTCTTCTACCTTAAACTGCTTTTGTTTTGATTGAACTGCTCTTGATATAATTTGTAAATTGCTTGCGATAAGTGAATTGTTGATTTAGTTGGAATTGTTTGTGCAGTATAAGTTGACACCATTATTTGAGCAGCAGCAAAATCTCAGTGGACAGTTTGTGCAGCCAAGAGAAAGGGAAGTTATTACTACCCTATATCCTCTTTTGAAATTTGTTTTAACCAAGTGAATACTAATAGCAGTTTTGTGCATGTGTGATTGTAGGATGGGCATGGCAAGAAGATTCAAGACAACTGATTCCAGAAGCAACAAAGTTGAACCAAGACTAAGATGTCAAGAATCCAGATTGAGCACGTGGTTTTCCTGCAGGATGAACAGGACCGTAGCATAGGATTGTTGTTTTTGTAATTGTTTTTCTTCAATTTGTTTGTAATAGGCTTGTGTTAGCCTACTGTTAGCTTTAGTTTTGTTTTGTAAAAGGGCCTTTTATAAAGTCCAAGTGTTTAGGAAGAGTCCTTGGTGCTCTTTCAAACTCTTGGCAACTTTATTTGCTTTTATTTTTAGCATAGCTAGACAGGTGAATGTGTCTTGTTAGCCAAAGCTACAAGCTTCACCATAGGAGTATATATTGATTTGATTTGTGTATCTCGTAGGGTCATTAGAGTCCGCTGGTATCCTTAGTGTTTTGTTTCTCTGTTTTTGTGTTCTACGTTTAGGGGTGATTTAGGCTAAAAGGGATTAAACTCTAAGCCTTTTCACATTAGAGTCCGAGAGTCTAGTCTTTTATTTGTGCTTAATTGTTTGAGTTGTGTACTTTGTTTCTAAAGGTGATTTTAATTTAAGGGGTAATTAGTTAGTAGCCTAAGACATTTCTGGCAAGGCAAGACTTGGTACTTAAGCAGCTCTTTAGTTCACCTCTCTTACCTGGGACTTGTCTAAGTGAAAGTTTTGAACCCTTTAGATTAAGAAAACTTTTAAAAACAAAGATGTCTTCTTATACTTCATATAGGTCTTCTAGGTTAGATAAAGTTGATGAAATGTTTAAACAAGCTAGGAATCTTCCATCATTTGGTAAAGACATAGGAGCATTAACATACCTAGCTTGGGAGAAAGAAATTGATAAAATAAATCCTTGGTTTTATGAAGAGAGTGAATATTATGTCCTTAGCATATATCTCTCTAAGTTAGAAGAGCATGCAAGTGAGTGGTGGGATGAAAGACAATATCATGTTAGGAAAGGTAGAAAGTCCTCCATACGTGATTGGCATGATTTAAAAGCTTGCATGAGAAGAAAGTTTGTGCCTTCAAGCATTAAAAGAAACCTAGAACTAATTAGGGATTGCATTAATGATGGAAAATTATTTCTTGAGAGTTTAAATGATCATGGGTTTCTTCGTAGAGAATTAGAATTTGGGGCAAGACTTAAGGAGATCAAGGATAAGAAAAGAGAAAGAGAGATGGAAAGAAAAGAAAAGGAAGAAAGGAAAGAAGAAGAGAAGAGAGAGAGAGAACAAATAGAGAAAAGAGAAGAGAGAAGAAGAGAGGAATTAAGAAGAGAAGAAGAGAGAAAAGAAGAAAAGAGAGAAAGGCAAGAAAGAGAGAAGAAAGAAAAGGAGAAATTGTTACTGATGACAAATCCTATTCTTTCAAAGACTGTGGAACCTAAAAGGGAAGGTTTCCAAATCTTTACTTCTTTTCCAATAATTGATTACTTTTCAATTTTTGACTTCTCTTTCAAACCAATTGTCATGAAAACATTTTCAAAATATGACAATTCAAATCTTGAGTTATTCTTATCTTTAAGAAAACAATTAACTCAAGATAAAATTGAATTTGGACTTCTAAAATTTTCAAAGATTACTAATCAAAGTATTAGAAGTTCTTATTCTCTTGTTTTTAAAGAAAAATTCTTTCTTGGATTAATACTAACCGAAGATATATTTGATGTGTATTGCAGATTCGTGTTTGATCCAGGAGGAAGAAAACTAGATCTAAAAGAATAAGGCCACTCCAAGATGGCCATGCTCCCAAAGATTGTGTGGAGCTTCTTCATAAGGCGATTGCCAGATTTGAGGACAAATCTTTTCTTAAGAGGGAGGGCATGATGGAATCCTACTTGACTTAGTCTTCCTTTTGTATTTTTATCTTTCCTAGCTTAGCTCTTAAGGAGCATGGGTTACTATAAATACCCAACTCCTCTTTTGTATTGGCACTTTTGAGATTAATGAGAATTAGAATTTCTGAAATAGAAACTATTCTCTCTTGAAAGTCAGGCTAGAGAGTCCAAAGACTCCCTCTAGCCACCTTCCAAGCACATCCCTCACTTTCATTTTCCACTACCACCGTGCTTCTCTCATCACGCAACATCACCATTCCAATCCACGTCAGTGGCGACAGCACACGCGTCTTCTTTTCCTTCGCGCATCATACACGGCCATCCACATTCTATTTTCTCGTTCCTTCACTCTCGCACAGAACCGCGCCTCCCATTTACTTTCTCTCGACGCATCCATTCACATCTCAGAGCGTCTCATTCTCGCTCGCGAGAGTTCTTATCTCCGACCACAGATCCGCACTCCATACATGTCTTGAAGGTATCTTCTCTTCGTTCACCATACTTCCTCATTGTCAACACTCAATTTTGTCCGGATTGATTTTTGGCTTTACTTTAATCTATTCTCATATGTTTTATTATTTTATTTATTTTTATTTCTTTATCAATTTTATTTTTATTTTTATTTTATGTTTTTATCCCTTTTTATTATTTATTTATTTTTTTGTTATCTATTATTATTTTGTTTTTATTCTATTTGTATAAGTTATCTTATTTTATTTTATTCTCCCCTTCATCTATTATTTTCTTTTTAAATTTTGTTTTGTTTTACCTCTTTAGGTTTTATTTTATTTTAATATAATTAATATAACTAAAAAAAAAGAAAAAATGTGTGCTTGTGTTGGAGCGAGAGGGAGCATAAAACGGTTTTGTGCGGGTAAGGATTACAAGGGGCAGAGGCAGCACCACAGACACAAAAAACATGCTCCCTTTTGGTTCTCCATTCCTCTGCTTCTCTGACCTTAAACGACCCCAACCACATTTCCCCTTGGATGGTGCGACCCGTTCATCAAAAATGGCGCCGTTGCCGGGGACCAATCAAAAGACGGTTTGGTTTTAGATTTTTGTTGTGTAAATTTTTGTTCTGTTAATGTGTATTTTGTGTGTTTTGTGTTTTGTATTTTTGTAGGCGACAACGACACCTTCAGCAAATTTTGGCGGCGTTGTCACTTCAGTTCCAGGTTCTTGTTGTGTTTTTCGATTATGTTGTGTTAATATATGTTTTGTCTTTTATATTTTATTGTGCTGTGTTCTGTATTTAGTTGCTATATTTAAAAAAAAAAATATTTTACTGTTGATGTTCTGTCTTGTTTATGCCTGTAGCATGTTTAATTGTGTTGTGTTTTATCTTGTGTTGTGATGTTCTATTTGTTTTGTATGCGTGTCATATGTATTTTGTCTGTTAATTAAAAAAAAAATTATGTCTTGTGTATGTATTGCATGTATAAATATGTTGTGTTTTATCTGTTTTATAATTTTTAGTTTTTAGTTTTTACTTTTTATTTTTCCATGTCTACCTATTTTAATGTTGTGAATAATGCTTATTCTGCCAATGTCTGTGATTATGATTCTTATTCTGCATATTACTTTGATTTTAAATCTGCTGATTTTTATGATGAGAACAATATGTTCCATCATCCAATTTCTGAGAGCTCTCTTTGGGAGCCAATTCCACAATACGAGAGTCAGCAGTATGATGCTCCTACCCAAATAACTCCTCAGCCTTCAACTTCTAAGCCTACATTAAAGGAGTTACTAGAGCAGATGACAATGCAGAACATTCAGTTTCAGAAAGGGAACATGCAGTTCAAGCAAGAGAGCATGGAGTTCCAGCAGGAAACTCAAGCTGCCATACAGAATCTGAGTGATCAGATCAGGCAGATGGCCACTCTTGCACCTGAGGAGACTGATGAAAATTTTGGGGACCCGGCAGAAGTAAGCAGTAATCCTGAACCAGGTAGACCACCTTCATCTTCCCACACTTTAGAAATCTTCAAGGAAGAGGAGGTAAGCATACCACAATTTGATTATTATGTTGATTGTGATGATGATCGGTATGCTAATGACTATATTCTTGCTGAGTCTGATTTTAATTTTTCCTCTGTGCATGATGAGAACCGCTTTTTACTATCACATTCGAATGGTTATTCTTCATGCACTGAACATGAATCTAAGTCTATGATTAATATTGCATGCAATTTAGAAATTGATTCATGTTATGAGGATTTATCTAAGGCTCAGTATGATGAATTGGGATGGGGTGTTATACCTCTGCATGAAATTTCTGCAGTGCCACATTGCACTAACCATATTGCAGGAGGTACATATAAATTTGATCAGCATGCACCCACGCTGGAAGACAAAGGTGCCAGTACATACAGCAGTTCGAAGATCAAAAGGCACCTACTGAATCTGCTCAGTGACAATATTTGCTGCTTAGATCCAGCGGTGGAGGATATTTCTCTGCTTGATCAGATTTGGAGGATGAAGCAATTTTTCCTCAAAATTTCCGTCTTGGATCCTGAAGAAGACATCTCCCTGATTGTCCAATTTTGGCAACTGCCACCATAATCCAGGGGAGTTTTCTTTTTCTTTCTTCCCCGTTTTCTGACTTTTATTACATTTGTCCTTTATCTGTTTAAGTTTCAATTGATGATCTTATGCCTTTAACTGATTTGGGACATTGTAGTTTAGGTGTGGTCTGGGGAAGATTCTGCAATTTTTTCTTTTAAGTTTGTTTTCCTTTTCTTCTTAGTTTTTGTAATTGTTATCTTTAAAAATAAAAAATAAAAAAACAAAAAAAAAATATTTTGTGATAAATTTTTTTTTTTTTTTTTGTTTAAAAGCGTGCCAAATCTGTATTCTGATATGTATATATTTTTTTTTTCTTCCTTCTTTCTTAGTTTTCACATTGTTATCCTTAAAAAAAAAAAATTCAAAAATTCAAAAAATTGTTTTGCGTATTCTTTGATTTTATTTCGACCCTCAGTATCTTATTATTTCATATCAATAAAAATTTCATTTCAGATCTCATTTTTTTCCCTTATTTTTCTTCACTGTAAAATAATTTCTTAGTTGTTTCATCAGATCTTTGATTGAAAATTTTGTTTAGACTAAGAGAGATTTCATTCATCAATGCAAAAAATTACAGTAATGGAAAACTGGAGATTGAACAGATCTGAAAATAAAATTTGCAGTAGATTCATATGTGAAAATAAGGTTGTTCGGGGGTCGATCATTTCTGATCGTTAATATTACACACCATAATAAATAAAAACAAAAACAACATAAAAAAAAAATTAAAAACATAAAAAAAAAACATAAGTGTTCATATTACAGTCCTCATTAATATTCTGGCCACACTCGGCCACCAAAAACATAAAAATAAAAAAACATAAAACATTAAAAATGAAAGAACTCTCGAGCTGGTTGTGGTGGTCTAAGGGAGAGCTCCGTTGAGGGAGCTCTGGTTCGAAAAGTCACGAGCGGAGGCTTTGGTGGAGGAATTTCTCGTTCATTTCTGTCGTCATCGATAATGATCGGAACTGGAAACAAATTCAGCAGCCTCGGTGCCCTCATTATCACCCAGTTGTTTTCTTTCAAACAAAAAATAAAAAATAAAAAAATAAAATAAAATAAAATTGTGTTAATTATAGAAGAGGAAGTGAAAAAATTTTCAATAAAAATGGAGGTATGATGAGAGTTCTTACCGTACATATATAGCGGCAGTTGTGAAAAAAGAGTGCCAGTGGGGTCTATCTTCGCTTGCCAGCGCCTGACCCGATTGCCATGGTTGTTAAACCAGCAGTGCACGTTATATTCGGTGGCATCTGCGAAGGTCCTTAGTCGAGACGCGATCTCGACGACTTGCGCTCGGCTTGGGTGTGTGACCCCATAGTTGTAGATTTTAGTCATCATATTGATCTGATCATCTGTAGGACGCCATCGCTGACTAGTGTATCTCTCTGATTCCATCTCACTCGTCATCATTCCTCTTGAAATATTCTAAAACTTAATAAAAAAATATATAAAAATGAAAAGAACAAAAACATAAAAAAAAAAAGAGAAAAGCAAAACATAAAAAAAGGCATAAAAATATATTAGATTCTTAGTTCAGTATTTTCTTTATTTGTTTGTTTTTGTTTCCTTATTAGATTTATTTTGTCCTCTCTGTCTTTGATTGTTTTTGTGTCTGGTCTCAGATCTGTTTCACGGTCCTTGCAAAGGGTCCTAAACGGATCTATGTCCAGTTGTCCTTGTCCATATTGTTCTTGTATATTATGTTTCTGTGTTTTAATTAGTTTTGAGTGGGGTACGTGGCGTTGTTCTACCCGATTGTCTCTGCAATACCTTCAATCGAAGGGAGATTAACGTCTGGTTTCCAGCCTATATACCCCTTAGTTTAAGACAGTGTGTTCTTGTTTTTTTTTGTAGTTAAGAAAGAAAAATAAAAGGAACAGAGAGCTTAAAGGAAGGCAGGAAAAAGCAAAATGAAAGATCTAAAAGCTTTAAAGAGAAGCAGAACATGGAAAGCATAGAAGGAAGAAATAGAGATCCAAGGTGCAGAGAACTTACCCAGAGTAGTAGGGCTTACAGAAGCTTGACACAGATCTCAGACGCTCCGAAGGCACGCAGACAGAGCTCCTCGCAGATCTCAGACTCTTCAGATGGCACGGTGGCAGAGGCTCCGCGCAGCTCCAGATGCTCAGAGGAGAGAGTGGGAGAGAGAAGAGAGAGAGAAGAGAGGAGTAGAGAGAGAGCAGGGAAGTCAGAAATGTTGCTCGACGCGGAGGAGCGGACCATTTATAGCCAAATGTTTTCCACTGTAGCAACAGTTCCGGTCTTTGCCACCGAGACTGTTGCCACAGTACCGGTCTCCTTGATGAATCATTATTTTCTACACTTCACTTAGTTTATTGTGCTAGAATTAATCGGGGAATTATGCTTAATTGTCCGGTATTTTCCTGTTTTTACTGATTGTGCTTAATTTAATCAGAAATTCTTATTTTACTTAATTTGAATTATCTGAGATTAATTATTTACATTATTGAGTGTAGGGAAAATTTTGGAAACAATTTGGGACATTTGGAAAAACATTCACATATTGTATTATCTACTTGGAAGGAGCTTCACTACATTGATTGATTTTGTATGTTGAAATGGAAAACTTGATTTGGAATTCCACATACCACCTATGAAGGCCACGACAACTCCTTGTTTCCAAATGAAGAATTTTGCAATTGGCAAGAATTTGGAATAGAGGGAGGGACCACCACATCCCAAGTGGCTCACGGTTTTGGGCATAGAAGAAGCAAATTCACGTTACATTTTTGAAAGGTTTTATGCTAATTCACATACACCTTGCACACGGCCTACCACTACAACAAGCAATTAAAAGAGGAGTTTTCTTTATTGAAGGAGTAGAAGAAACAAAAGAGAAAGGGGCCACCATGTTTTGGAAGAAGCCACATGCACACGGAAATTGTATTCCATGCAAAAGAATTTCACAAAAGGAAGGGCCAATTGGAATTAATGGAGGGGACCATGCAATGAAAAGAAACTTACGTAAAGTACATGGTCCCTTTTCTTGTTAAAAGTTTATAAAAGAAAATGTGCAAGGAGAACAACACACGGCCATTGCAAAAACAATTGGTTTGGAATCTTCTTTCTTTTAAGAATTAAAGCACATGGAGATGGCCACCTCTTTGAAACTTACGTCCATTTGGGAGAGCTCCAAAATGCTTTTGATTCTTGACAAAACACATGGCCCCATGGCAATTCACGTGGAAATCACTCAAAGGCTTGAAGTGAAATGATGGGAGGGACCACTTCATGGTTTAATTGTTTTATTTGGCATTTAGTTGATGGTAGGTAGCATACCACGGCACTCTACAAATTATTTTGGCAAACATATGAGAAGAAATACTATTCTCAAATTGAAAAGATGACATAGTGGAGGGTCTCCTGTTTTCACGTAGAAAATGGCTGCCACAATCACGGCTTGGTGAAAGCAAAAAAGAAGACACAGCCATTGCTGCAAAGAGCATCCAGTCCAGTACCGTCCAGCAGCTTCCAGCAGCTAGGAGAAGAGGAGAAGCTCACGGCCTTCATCCATGCAAAGTGGCCCAAGCAAGCAGCTGCAATGTGAGGAGGCCATGGCTGAACGGAAAGGAGAAGGGTGGATGCACAATGAAGAAGATGACAGCAAGAGGTGCTCACGGTGGCTGCTGGAAGCAGAGAAGGAGGCTGACTTTATGAAGAATTGAAGGGAGCTCACGGCTGCCCATCACGTTCCTGCTGCAGCAACGAGACCCACAAGCACGCTCATCCATTTCCATCCAGCTTCATCACGGTCCAGCACATGGAAGAGAAGATGGCAGTCCAGCCACCACCTAAGATGGGAGAACATCACGCTCCAGCCACTACCGAGAAGACTTCTTCATTTATCTTAATTGGTTCACGCTTGGAAGCAGCTGGATGAGAAGGGTGTCTCAGCTTTTGGCATCCAGCCACCACTCTCTCTCGGATGATGCTTGAACGGGAGCGTGGAGATGAAGGGAAGATTGGTGTGTCATGGCTAAAAGACGAGGATCCACCACAGAGGAGAAGGTCACGGTTCTGCATGCACAGCAGAAGGAGCTACAATTTCCGAAAGCCTAAGGAAACAGACACAATAATGGAGGGTCCCACCCTACTTCTTTGATAAGTTTAGGAGTACAAGGAAGTCAAGAAAGATACCACGGGCAACAAAAACAAAACGCAAATTCCTGAAATGAAGGAGGGATTACCGCAGTGTGTCAGAGAATTTTGGCTATAAATAAAGCAGCAGGCAGAGAAGCAAAGAATTAGATTTTAGGAGTAGGATTTAGGATAGTTAGGAAGCAACTCTCGGTTCCTCTCTTCCAGAGGTTCTGAATTTCCATTTCAAACAGTGCCAAAATGTAGTTTTAATTTCTGAAGCTGTGTCACCTTTGCTCGTTCATTTTTAATTGTATTGTTCAAGAATTTTAATTTAAGTGTTGAAAGCTTTGATGAATTTCATTTCCAGTTAAATGTTTTCTATTTTTATTTTACTGGTTCTGTTTTCCATATCGTTAAATTCAGTCATTACTTTTTACCGTTCAGTTTATTTTCAACGTCGTTTTTACTGTCATTTTCACTGTTGCTTTGGGTAAATTTTATTTACACTGCTTTATGTTTTCTACATGTTTATTGTTACAGTATTTTAATTTCAAACACTGTTGAATTTTCCATTTTACGTTTTCCATTTTTACCGTTCAATTTTTACCGTGTTTAAAATTTATTTCAGTGTTTTCGTAAATTCAGTTGTGTTTAAATTCTAGTTTTAATTTATTTTTCCTCAACGAAAAACAATCACAAACCCCCCCCCCCCACTTCGTGTTAAAATCTGAGACTGAACCGGCACATAAATTGGTCCTTGAGAGACGACCTAGGAGTCACTTCCTAGTAATTATACTGCATTATTTTCGTGCAATCAACTTTTGTGAGCGGTGCGACCCGTTCAACAAAAATGGCGCCGCTGCCGGGGACCAATAACGGTTTGGTTTTAGATTTTTGTTGTATAAAGTTTTGTTCTGTTAATATGTTTGTTTTGTGTGTTTTGTCTTGTATATTTCTGTAGGCGACAACGACACCTTCAGCAAATTTTGGCGGCGTTGTCACTTCAGTTCCAGGTTTTTGTTTTAAGATTTGTACTGTGTTAATATATATTGTGTATATATATGTTTAATTGTTGTGTTTTATCTTGCGTTATGATGTGATGTTCTATTTTCTTTATGCGTGTCATATGTATTTTGTTTGTTAATTAAAAAAAAAAATTTAAAAAAAAAAAAATTTATGTGTTGTTTTGTGTGTTCCTGTAGCATGTATAAATGTGTTGTGAATTATCTGTTTAGTAATTTTTAGTATTTACTTTTTATTTGTTTTATTTTTATTTTTCGATGTCTACCTATTTTAATGTTGTGAATAATGCTTATTCTGCCAATGTCTGTGATTATGATTCTTATTCTGCATATTACTTTGATTTTAAATCTGCTGATTTTTATGATGAGAACAATATGTTCCATCATCCAATTTCTAAGAGCTCTCTTTGGGAGCCAGTTCCACAATATGAGAATCAGCAGTATGATTCTCCTATTCAAATAACTCCTCAGCCTTCTACTTCTGAACCTACTTTAAAGGAGTTACTAGAGCAGATGACAATGCAGAACATTCAGTTTCAGAAAGGGAACATGCAGTTCAAGCAAGAGAGCATGGAGTTCCAGCAGGAAACTCAAGCTGCCATACAAAATCTGAGTGATCAGATCAGGCAGATGGCCACTCTTGCACCTGAGGAGACTGATGAAAATTTTGGGGACCCGGCAGAAGTAAGCAGTAATCCTGAACCAGGTAGACCACCTTCACCTTCCCACACTCTAGAAATCTTCAAGGAAGAGGAGGTAAGCATACCTCAATTTGATTATATTGATGACTATGTTGTTGAGAGGTATGCTGATGACTATATTGTTGCTGAGCATGATTTTAATTTTTCCTCTGTGCATGATGAGGACCGCTTTTTACTATCACATTCAAATATTTGTTCTCCATGCACTGAACATGAATCTGAACCTGTTATAGATATTGTTTCTACATTTGAAACGGATTCATGTTATGAGGTTGTATCTAAGGCTCGGTATGATGAATTGGGATTGCGTGTTATACCTCTGCATGATATTTCTGTGGAACCATTTTGCACTAACCATATTGCAGGAGGTACATATAAATTTGATCAGCATGCACCCACGCTGGAAGACAAAGGTGCCAGTACATACAGCAGTTCGAAGATCAAAAGGCACCTACTGAATCTGCTCAGTGACAATATTTGCTGCTTAGATCCGGTGGTGGAAGATATTTCTCTGCTTGATCAGATTTGGAGGATGAAGCAATTTTTCCTCAAAATTTCCGTCTTGGATCCTGAAGAAGACATCTCCCTGATTGTCCAATTTTGGCAACTGCCACCATAATCCAGGGGAGTTTTCTTTTTCTTTCTTCCCCGTTTTCCTACTTTTATTGCATTTGTCCTTTATCTGTTTAGTGTTTTAACTGATGATCTTATGCTTAGAACACGTTTAGGACATTGTATTTTAAGTGTGGTCTGGGGGAGATTCTGCATTTTGTTTTTCTTTTAAGTTTGTTTTTCCTTTTCTTCTTAGTTTTCGTAATTGTTATCTTAAAAAAAATAATAATTAATAAATAATAAAAAAAAAACATAAAAAATATTTTGTGATAAATTTTTTTTTTTGTTTAAAAGCGTGCCAAATCTGTATTCTGATATGTATATTTATTTTTTTTTAGTTTTCAAATTGTTATCCTTAAAAAAAAAATTCAAAAAAATTCAAAAAATTCAAAAATTGTTTTGCGTAATCCTTGATTTTATTTCGACCCTCAGTTTCTTACCAATAATTCATTAAAAAAAATTTCACTTCAGATCTCATTTTTTTTCCTTATTTTTCTTCACTGTAAAATAATTTCTTAGTTGTTTCATACAGATCTTTGATTGAAAATTTTGTTTAGACTAAGAAATATTTCATTCATCAATGCAAAAATTACAGTAATGGAGAAATAGAGATTTAACAGATCTGAAAATGAAATTGCAGTAGATATATAAATAAGGTTGTTCAGGGGTCGATCATGTCTGATCGTTAATATTACACACCATAATAAATAAAAACAAAAACAACATAAAAAAAAAAAAATTAAAAACATAAAAAAAAACATAAGTGTTCATATTACAGTCCTCATTAATATTCTGGCCACACTCGGCCAGCAAAAACATAAAAAAAAAAAAAAAACATAAAACATTAAAACTGGAAGAATTCTCGAGCTGGTTGTGGTGGTCTAAGGGAGAGCTCCGTTGAGGAAGCTCTGGTTCGAAAAGTCACGAGCGGAGGCTTTGGTGGAGGAATTTCTCGTTCATTTCTGTCGTCATCGATAATGATCGGAACTGGAAACAGATTCAGCAGCCTCGGTGCCCTCATTATCACCCAGTTGTTTTCTTTCAAACAAAAATAAAAAATAAAAAATAAAAAATAAAAAAACTTGTGTTAATAATAGAAGAGGAATGGAAAATTCATTGGAGGTGTGATCAGAAGTCTTACCGTACATGTATAGCGGCAGTTGTGAAAAGAGAGTGCCTGTGGGGTCTATCTCCGCTTGCCAGCGCCTGACCCGATTGCCATGGTTGTTAAACCAGCAGTGCACGTTATATTCGGTGGCATCTGCGAAGGTCCTTAGTCGAGACGCGATCTCGACGACTTGCGCTCGGCTTGGGTGTGTGACCCCATAGTTGTAGATTTTGGTCATCATCGTGATCTGATCATCTGTAGGACGCCATCGTTGACTGGTATATCTCTCTGATTCCATATCAGTCATCCTTCCTCTACTAGTATTCTAAAACATAAAAAAAAAAAAAAAAATAAAAGAGAAGAAAAAAATAATAATAAAAAGAACAAAACATAAAAAAAAAAAGCATAAAAAAAAAAAATTAGATTAGTTCTCTGTTTTCTTTATTTGTTCTTGTTTCCTTTTAGATTTATTTTTTTCCAGTCTGTATTTGATGTTTCAGTGTCTGGTCTCAGATCTGTTTCACGGTCCTTGCAAAAGGGTCCTAAACGGATCTACGTCCAGTTGTCCGGTTGTTCTTGTCCATATTGTTCTTATATATTATGTTTATGTGTTTATTTATTTTTAAGTGGGGTACGTGGCGTTGTTCTACCCGATTGTCTCTGCAATACCTTCAATCGAAGGGAGATTAACGTCTGGTTTCCAGCCGATATACCCCTTAAGTTTTTAGACAGTTGTGATTTATGTGTTTAAGTGTTTTCAGTTTCAAAAAAATAAAAATAAAAAAATGGAAAAGAGGGAGAGCAGGCAAGAGATCAAAGCAGAAAGAAGATGGAAAGCAGTAAAGAGAGCAGGGCAGAGATGAAAAATAAAGGAAATACTGAAAGGGAAAGACTGGAAAGCAGAGAAAGGAAAAGAAAGCAGTGAAAGATCTGGAAACTTAAGCAGAAAAAGAAGAAATAGAGATCCAAGGTGCAGAGAACTTACCTGGGGAAGTAGGCTTGCAGAGGCTCCTCGCGGATCTCACTCAGACTCTTCAGTTGGCACGGTAGCAGAGGCTCCTTGCAGGGCTCGTACACCTTCAGAGCTTCCTCACAGATCCAGACGCTCAGAAGAGAGCAGAGAGAGAGTTGAGAGAGAAGCAGAGAAGAGAGAGTGAGAGTCAGAAATGTTGCTCGAGGCGGAGGAGTGACCCTTTTATAGCAGAATTGCTTTCCACTGTAGCAACAGTTCCGGTCATTGCCACCGAAACTGTTGTCACAGTACCGGTCATCCCCTTTTTCTAAAAATAAAAAAAAATTTAATTAAATTAGTTAGCATCTACTGATGGGTGCTAGGTGATTTAGACATCTGCTGATGGATGTCAATGATAACATCTACTGATGGATGTTACTGAAAATTTCTTCCCATTTTTCTAATTTTTATTGCACTTGTCTATATTATTTGACTGCTCTGAAATTGATAATCTGATGATTGTAACACACTGAGGACATTGTGTGATTTAAGTGTGGTCTACTGGGGAGAAATTCTGATTTTTCTGTTAGTTTCTATTAGTATGTATTTTGTGTGTTAAATTTTTTGTATTTTTTGTTTTTGAGTGCTAAGTTTTTCTGTTTTAAGTTGTTTTTAGTGTGTTTTGTGTGCAATAAATTTTACATTTTTCTCTTCAATTCTGGATTTTGTTTAAGTTGTAGATTTTTCCTTCACTTCATTAATACTTATGGTTTGAAATCCTTGCTTTTCTCTGCTTGGAAGATGATTATGATGTTTGAGAGGGTGAATTGATTATAACACGAATACCCTGTGAGAATTTGAACCACTTTATTTTCTTTCTTGTGTGCTATGTATCTTGATTGCTTGCACATATGCCTTGGCTTGATTCTTTTTGATATACCTTATTTATATGCATGTTTAGAAATGATAAAGGCATTTTTGTTCTTGAGCCTCTTTAGCCAAATAAGCCTACCCTGATATTATCCTTTGATAACCCCTTTGAGCCTATATTTTCCCCATTTCTTTGTTTTAAAGCTCATACACTGGCCCTAAGTGAAAAAAAAAAAACAAATTGTGATTACCTTAACCTTAGGACAGTCTGGAGCTATAGAAGTGTTTTGTGAAAAAGTGTGGTCTCCTTGGGGATTCGGATGAATTGGCTAGTTGGTTCCTCATCATGTTTTGAAATGATAAGTTATATCCTGTTGTGTGATAAAAAAAAAAAAAAAAGAAAAAAAAGAGAAAGCAAGAAGACAGGATGAAAAAAAAAATGATGAGAAAAAGAAAAAAAAAATTGAAAAATAATTTTTGTGAATAATGGAGTCGAGAAGAGGATTGAATTAGAGGTTTGGGTGAGATTTCACTATGTTTACATTTTTTCCTAGTGCACCTCTATTTCTTCTGAGCTATAGCTACTTATCCAAATTTATCCTCCCCTGTCCTTGGCCCCATTACAACCCTGAAAGACCTTTTGATCTGAACATACATATGTTTTAAGTATTGATATTAGAAGCTTGCCAAGTCTACTTGTGTTTGTTTTCTTGAGTACATTGAGTTAAAATTCTTTACCCTAGACACTTGAGAGAAACACTATGAGTGCATCTGTGAGGTTATGTTATTTTTGAATCACCTCTTGAGCAGATTAATTATTTTGCTATGTATTGAAATTGCTTGGATGATTTCTGTAAGTATCTGCTTTATTTGATTTGTGTTGGATAATTTCTACTTCTTTTAACTGTCTAGAATTCTTGAGAACTGTGTAAATTTGGTTTATTTTTCTCGTGAGTCTTTATTTTCTGTATGCTGCGTCTGTGTCAGTCCTTTGAACCATTCCCTGATTTGCGTCTTAATTTTGCCCAGGAGTGCAAAAGACTAAGTGTGGTCTATTTTGATGAATCATTATTTTCTACACTTCACTTAGTTTATTGTGCTAGAATTAATCGGGGAATTATGCTTAATTGTCCGGTATTTTCCTGTTTTTACTGATTGTGCTTAATTTAATCAGAAATTCTTATTTTACTTAATTTGAATTATCTGAGATTAATTATTTACATTATTGAGTGTAGGGAAAATTTTGGAAACAATTTGGGACATTTGGAAAAACATTCACATATTGTATTATCTACTTGGAAGGAGCTTCACTACATTGATTGATTTTGTATGTTGAAATGGAAAACTTGATTTGGAATTCCACATACCACCTATGAAGGCCACGACAACTCCTTGTTTCCAAATGAAGAATTTTGCAATTGGCAAGAATTTGGAATAGAGGGAGGGACCACCACATCCCAAGTGGCTCACGGTTTTGGGCATAGAAGAAGCAAATTCACGTTACATTTTTGAAAGGTTTTATGCTAATTCACATACACCTTGCACACGGCCTACCACTACAACAAGCAATTAAAAGAGGAGTTTTCTTTATTGAAGGAGTAGAAGAAACAAAAGAGAAAGGGGCCACCATGTTTTGGAAGAAGCCACATGCACACGGAAATTGTATTCCATGCAAAAGAATTTCACAAAAGGAAGGGCCAATTGGAATTAATGGAGGGGACCATGCAATGAAAAGAAACTTACGTAAAGTACATGGTCCCTTTTCTTGTTAAAAGTTTATAAAAGAAAATGTGCAAGGAGAACAACACACGGCCATTGCAAAAACAATTGGTTTGGAATCTTCTTTCTTTTAAGAATTAAAGCACATGGAGATGGCCACCTCTTTGAAACTTACGTCCATTTGGGAGAGCTCCAAAATGCTTTTGATTCTTGACAAAACACATGGCCCCATGGCAATTCACGTGGAAATCACTCAAAGGCTTGAAGTGAAATGATGGGAGGGACCACTTCATGGTTTAATTGTTTTATTTGGCATTTAGTTGATGGTAGGTAGCATACCACGGCACTCTACAAATTATTTTGGCAAACATATGAGAAGAAATACTATTCTCAAATTGAAAAGATGACATAGTGGAGGGTCTCCTGTTTTCACGTAGAAAATGGCTGCCACAATCACGGCTTGGTGAAAGCAAAAAAGAAGACACAGCCATTGCTGCAAAGAGCATCCAGTCCAGTACCGTCCAGCAGCTTCCAGCAGCTAGGAGAAGAGGAGAAGCTCACGGCCTTCATCCATGCAAAGTGGCCCAAGCAAGCAGCTGCAATGTGAGGAGGCCATGGCTGAACGGAAAGGAGAAGGGTGGATGCACAATGAAGAAGATGACAGCAAGAGGTGCTCACGGTGGCTGCTGGAAGCAGAGAAGGAGGCTGACTTTATGAAGAATTGAAGGGAGCTCACGGCTGCCCATCACGTTCCTGCTGCAGCAACGAGACCCACAAGCACGCTCATCCATTTCCATCCAGCTTCATCACGGTCCAGCACATGGAAGAGAAGATGGCAGTCCAGCCACCACCTAAGATGGGAGAACATCACGCTCCAGCCACTACCGAGAAGACTTCTTCATTTATCTTAATTGGTTCACGCTTGGAAGCAGCTGGATGAGAAGGGTGTCTCAGCTTTTGGCATCCAGCCACCACTCTCTCTCGGATGATGCTTGAACGGGAGCGTGGAGATGAAGGGAAGATTGGTGTGTCATGGCTAAAAGACGAGGATCCACCACAGAGGAGAAGGTCACGGTTCTGCATGCACAGCAGAAGGAGCTACAATTTCCGAAAGCCTAAGGAAACAGACACAATAATGGAGGGTCCCACCCTACTTCTTTGATAAGTTTAGGAGTACAAGGAAGTCAAGAAAGATACCACGGGCAACAAAAACAAAACGCAAATTCCTGAAATGAAGGAGGGATTACCGCAGTGTGTCAGAGAATTTTGGCTATAAATAAAGCAGCAGGCAGAGAAGCAAAGAATTAGATTTTAGGAGTAGGATTTAGGATAGTTAGGAAGCAACTCTCGGTTCCTCTCTTCCAGAGGTTCTGAATTTCCATTTCAAACAGTGCCAAAATGTAGTTTTAATTTCTGAAGCTGTGTCACCTTTGCTCGTTCATTTTTAATTGTATTGTTCAAGAATTTTAATTTAAGTGTTGAAAGCTTTGATGAATTTCATTTCCAGTTAAATGTTTTCTATTTTTATTTTACTGGTTCTGTTTTCCATATCGTTAAATTCAGTCATTACTTTTTACCGTTCAGTTTATTTTCAACGTCGTTTTTACTGTCATTTTCACTGTTGCTTTGGGTAAATTTTATTTACACTGCTTTATGTTTTCTACATGTTTATTGTTACAGTATTTTAATTTCAAACACTGTTGAATTTTCCATTTTACGTTTTCCATTTTTACCGTTCAATTTTTACCGTGTTTAAAATTTATTTCAGTGTTTTCGTAAATTCAGTTGTGTTTAAATTCTAGTTTTAATTTATTTTTCCTCAACGAAAAACAATCACAAACCCCCCCCCCACTTCGTGTTAAAATCTGAGACTGAACCGGCACATAAATTGGTCCTTGAGAGACGACCTAGGAGTCACTTCCTAGTAATTATACTGCATTATTTTCGTGCAATCAACTTTTGTGAGCGGTGCGACCCGTTCAACACTCCTTTTTCAAAAAAAAAAAAAAAAATTAAAAAAATAAAAAAATAAAAAAAATAAAAAAATAAATAATAATAATAAAAAAAAAAAATTTAATAGCATCTACTGATGAGTGCTACGTGATTTAGACATCTACTGATGGATGTCAATGATAACATCTACTGATGGATGTTACTGAAAATTTCTTCCCATTTTTCTACTTTTTATTGCACTTGTCTATATTATATGACTGCTCTGAAATTGATCATCTGATGATTGTAACACACTGAGGACATTGTGTGATTTAAGTGTGGTCTACTGGGGAGAAATTCTGATTTTTCTGTTAGATTGTATTTTGTGTGTTAAATTTTTTGTTTTTGAGTGTTAAATTTTTTCTCTTTTAAGTTATTTTTATCCAGTTTTGTGTGCAATAAATTTTACATTTTTCTCTTGATTTCTGGATGATGTCTAAGTTGTAGATTTTTCCTTCACTTACTTACTACTTATAGATTGTAATCTTTGCTTTTCTTTGCTTGGAAAGATAATTATACGTTTGAGAGGTTGATTTGATTGTGACGAATACCCTGAGTGAGATTTGAGCCACTTAATTTTCTTTCTTGTGTGTAATATGTATCTTGATTGCTTGCACATATGCCTTGGCTTGATTCTTTTGATAAATCTTGATGGATATGCATGTTTAGAAATGATAAAGGCATTTTTATTCTTGAGCCTCTTTAGCCAAATAAGTCTACCTTGTTATTATCCTTTGATACCCCTTTTGAGCCTATACTGTATATATTTCTTTGTGTTGAAGCTCATACACTGATCCTAAGTGAAAAACAAATGATTACCTTAACCTTAGGAAAGTCTGGAGCTATAGAAGTATTTTGTGAATAAGTATGGTCTCCTTGGGAATTCTGATGAATTGGCTAGTTGGTTCCTCATCCTCTTGTTCTGAAAATATGAATTATATCCTGTTGCGTGATAAAGAAAAAAAAAAGAAAAGAGACAGGATGAAAAAAAAATGATGATGAGAAAAAGAGAAAAATGAAACATAATTTTGTGAATAATGGTGTCGAGAAGAGGATTGAATTAGAGGTTTGGGTGAGATTTCACTGTGTTTACATTTTTCCCCAGTGCACCTCTATTTCTTCTGAGCTATAGCTACTTATCCAAATTTATCCTCCCCTGTCCTTGGCCCCATTACAACCCAGTAAAGACCTTTTGATCTAAACGTGCATATGTTTTAAGTATTGATAATTAGAAACTTGCCAAGTCTATTTGTGTTTGCTTTCTTGAGTGCATTGAGTGACATTGATTTACCTTAGACACTTGAGAGAAACACTGTAGTGCATCTGTAAGGTTTTGTTGTTTTTGAATCACCTCTTAAGCTGATTGATTATTTTTCCGTGTATTGAATTGCTTGGAAGATTTCTATAAGTATCTGCTTTATTTGATTTGTGTTGGGTAATTTCTACTTCTCTTATCTCTCCAGAATTCTTGAGAACTTTGTAAATTTTGGTTATTTTCTTGCGAGTTTTTATTTTCTGTATGCTGCATCTGTGTCAGTCCTTTGATGTCTTTTTCCTTGATTTGCGTCTTGATTTTGCCCAGGAGTGCAAAAGACTAAGTGTGGTCTATTTTGATGAGTCAATATTTTCTTCACTTCACTTAGTTTATTGTACTAGAATTAATCAGGGAATTGTGCTTAATCGTCCGTTATTTTCCTATTTTTCCTAATTGTGCTTAATTCGATCAGAAATTCTTATTTTAACTAATTTGAATTATCTGAGCTTATTATTTTGCATTATTAATTATGGGAAAATTTTGGATATCTTATTGGGACATTTGAAGGCTAAATGAGAAATGACAATTGAGCCCAATGCATTTCAGCCACTTCAATTTTCGCTGGTTGCAGTGTGAATTTTGTGTCAACTTGTGTGTCTTCGTTCGAGATCAATTCTTATCCGTTTTCAATGCAATTTTTTTTCATAGTTTCGTCTGGATGTCTATTTTCACTTATAGTTTTTATTTTGTTCAAATTCGTTCTGTGTTGTTCCCAGTATTTTTTTTACTCCCCTGTGTCAGTCAAGTTCATACTGTTTGAGTGACTTCTAATTTGTTTGCATTGTTTGCTTGTTGTTTGATACTTGTGGTGGCTGAAATTGATCATTGGACGGTTCTAAGATCTCCCAACACTCAAGGATTCAATACTCATGTTGGCACATTTTAAAGCTCATTTCAAGAAGTAATATTAGATGGTTTAGAAACATTACACACCACTGCCCATGGACAAATAAATATGGAGCAAGAAAGCAAAAATGGGAGATTCACGTGAAGCTTGATTGAAAGTGAGCAACACTTCATTTTTGTTCAAAAGCCACGGCCCACATGTCCCTCTTCTACCACTATTGGCCTAAATTGATCAAAGAATTTTGAAAAGAGGTGCTGAAAAGTAGGAAATTAATGGCCATTCATTTGGGAAGTCAATAAAGAATGGACCACTTGCAAGTAACTCACGTAAAGGAGCAAGAAATGGCCATATGTAAAAGAAGGTAATGGGGTCCATATACTATTCACGGTTTTGGCTTGCAAAATTCATAACAATTGAAATGAACCCACGGCCATGGAGCAAAGATCAAACAAAACTTCTTTCTCTTTGGAAGTGGGGCCGCCACACTCCTTCTTGCAACACGTGAGAAAGCAACCATTTAACGTGGAAGAGCTGCACATACAAAAAGCAAAGGACATATACCTCTTTCACGGCAAACCACACAAAGATAATATACTTTCTTCAATTTACTAGAGAAGTGGGAGGTCCATAAAGAAATTACGTCCCATTATTTTGACAAATAACCAGACAAACATTTTAAAGTGAAATGATGAGGGACACGTTCCTTTCACACCTACTGCTATCTGACAATTGACAAAGCTGGAATAAGAGTCACCACTCACGTCTTCTTTTACAACAGCCATGGGAAATCAATATTAAATGAATTTAAGCTGCACTGTGGGCAGAAGAGGTGCTGCCATCTTCATGCGGACAACAGCAAGGCTCCATTCAAATGTCCAGAAAGCTCCTCGTTCCAGCACGGAAGCAACACTTTGACGTTGGCAGCAAGGTGAAGATGGACTTCCATGAAGAGAAGCAGCTGCCACGACCAAAGCCTTCAAGCATCCAGCTTGGTTGGAGAAGGTGGTGCACTAGAATGAGAGCTGCACCGTAAAGAAACTTGGAGCAGTCCAGCAAGGAGGATGATGTTGAGAAAAAGAAGGGAGCACCACAGGACACGGCTGAAGAGGTGCAGTGGGAAGCATGGTGATTAAGCAAGCAAGTGGTGTCAAGAAAGAAGCACACACACACTCCACAGCCTAGAGCAACACGTAGAGCAGCCAGCAATTTGAGAGGCATGGAGGGAGGTCACCGCTTGGTTTGGCTTCACGCAGTATGCAGCGTCCACATAGCACACTGGATGCAAGAAGCGTGCATGAGTTGGAGAGGAAATGAAGCACAGTAATACAGAAGAATCCAGCAGCTGCAATGTGTGAAGGGAGAAGAAGTGAAACGTTGGAATGGTCTTGGAGAAGGGTGAGCATGTCTCGGCACAAGTGAAGAAACGGACAAGCAATTTGGAGAGGGCCCCACCCATTTTCATACAAAGGGATTGGTGAATGTTTGATTAAGAATTCAGTGGCTGCCAAACAAAATCATGAAATTAAGAGGTCACGGGAGACAGCAGCAGTAACAGCAAAATTCTGAGCTTTGGCTATAAATTGGAGCAGCAGCAGAGAAGCAAATCATCAGATTTTAGAGTAGATTTCTAGAGTAGAAGTTAGGTTTCTGGCTTGGTTTTCTCCTCCCCTATTGGGGAGGTTTTGAATTTCTTTTAGTTACCGTTTCCATGAATCTTGTAATTTCCAGTTTGCATTTTCAAATCAATGTTCGTTGAATTTTCTTCTCATTTACCATTTTCTGCACAATTACTGTTATTGCAAATGCGAATCTTTGACAAATTTCATTTTCAGTGAAGTGTTTTTGATTTTACCGTCTCTTTTATTTTACTATTTAGTATTTTCTGCATCGTTTAATTTTATCGTTTTCAATTTACCGTTTCTGAATATTTACTGTTCCATGTTTACCATTTTCCGTTTTTACCGTCTTTTACTTTCTTGATTTTACTATCTTTAAAATTTACTTCAGTGTTGTTAAATTCTGTTTTATTTAAATTCAGTTGTTTTTCAATCTATTTTATTTTTCTGTGTCAAAAACAATCACAAAACCCCCCCCACTTCGTGTTAAAATCTGATACTGAACCGGCACCAAAATTGGTCCTTGAGAGACGACCTAGGAGTCAAATCCTAGTAATTATACTGCATTATTTTCGTGCACTCAAATTTTGTGAGCGGTGCGACCCGTTCATCAAAAATGGCGCCGTTGCCGGGGACCAATCAAAAGACGGTTTGGTTTTAGATTTTTGTTGTGTAAATTTTTGTTCTGTTAATGTGTATTTTGTGTGTTTTGTGTTTTGTATTTTTGTAGGCGACAACGACACCTTCAGCAAATTTTGGCGGCGTTGTCACTTCAGTTCCAGGTTCTTGTTGTGTTTTTCGATTATGTTGTGTTAATATATGTTTTGTCTTTTATATTTTATTGTGCTGTGTTCTGTATTTAGTTGCTATATTTAAAAAAAAAAATATTTTACTGTTGATGTTCTGTCTTGTTTATGCCTGTAGCATGTTTAATTGTGTTGTGTTTTATCTTGTGTTGTGATGTTCTATTTGTTTTGTATGCGTGTCATATGTATTTTGTCTGTTAATTAAAAAAAAAATTATGTCTTGTGTATGTATTGCATGTATAAATATGTTGTGTTTTATCTGTTTTATAATTTTTAGTTTTTAGTTTTTACTTTTTATTTTTCCATGTCTACCTATTTTAATGTTGTGAATAATGCTTATTCTGCCAATGTCTGTGATTATGATTCTTATTCTGCATATTACTTTGATTTTAAATCTGCTGATTTTTATGATGAGAACAATATGTTCCATCATCCAATTTCTGAGAGCTCTCTTTGGGAGCCAATTCCACAATACGAGAGTCAGCAGTATGATGCTCCTACCCAAATAACTCCTCAGCCTTCAACTTCTAAGCCTACATTAAAGGAGTTACTAGAGCAGATGACAATGCAGAACATTCAGTTTCAGAAAGGGAACATGCAGTTCAAGCAAGAGAGCATGGAGTTCCAGCAGGAAACTCAAGCTGCCATACAGAATCTGAGTGATCAGATCAGGCAGATGGCCACTCTTGCACCTGAGGAGACTGATGAAAATTTTGGGGACCCGGCAGAAGTAAGCAGTAATCCTGAACCAGGTAGACCACCTTCATCTTCCCACACTTTAGAAATCTTCAAGGAAGAGGAGGTAAGCATACCACAATTTGATTATTATGTTGATTGTGATGATGATCGGTATGCTAATGACTATATTCTTGCTGAGTCTGATTTTAATTTTTCCTCTGTGCATGATGAGAACCGCTTTTTACTATCACATTCGAATGGTTATTCTTCATGCACTGAACATGAATCTAAGTCTATGATTATTATTGCATGCAATTTAGAAATTGATTCATGTTATGAGGATTTATCTAAGGCTCAGTATGATGAATTGGGATGGGGTGTTATACCTCTGCATGAAATTTCTGCAGTGCCACATTGCACTAACCATATTGCAGGAGGTACATATAAATTTGATCAGCATGCACCCACGCTGGAAGACAAAGGTGCCAGTACATACAGCAGTTCGAAGATCAAAAGGCACCTACTGAATCTGCTCAGTGACAATATTTGCTGCTTAGATCCAGCGGTGGAGGATATTTCTCTGCTTGATCAGATTTGGAGGATGAAGCAATTTTTCCTCAAAATTTCCGTCTTGGATCCTGAAGAAGACATCTCCCTGATTGTCCAATTTTGGCAACTGCCACCATAATCCAGGGGAGTTTTCTTTTTCTTTCTTCCCCGTTTTCTGACTTTTATTACATTTGTCCTTTATCTGTTTAAGTTTCAATTGATGATCTTATGCCTTTAACTGATTTGGGACATTGTAGTTTAGGTGTGGTCTGGGGAAGATTCTGCAATTTTTTCTTTTAAGTTTGTTTTCCTTTTCTTCTTAGTTTTTGTAATTGTTATCTTTAAAAATAAAAAATAAAAAAACAAAAAAAAAAATATTTTGTGATAAAATTTTTTTTTTTTTTTTGTTTAAAAGTGTGCCAAATCTGTATTCTGATATGTATATATTTTTTTTTTCTTCCTTCTTTCTTAGTTTTCACATTGTTATCCTTAAAAAAAAAAAAATTCAAAAATTCAAAAAATTGTTTTGCGTATTCTTTGATTTTATTTCGACCCTCAGTATCTTATTATTTCATATCAATAAAAATTTCATTTCAGATCTCATTTTTTTCCCTTATTTTTCTTCACTGTAAAATAATTTCTTAGTTGTTTCATCAGATCTTTGATTGAAAATTTTGTTTAGACTAAGAGAGATTTCATTCATCAATGCAAAAAATTACAGTAATGGAAAACTGGAGATTGAACAGATCTGAAAATAAAATTTGCAGTAGATTCATATGTGAAAATAAGGTTGTTCGGGGGTCGATCATTTCTGATCGTTAATATTACACACCATAATAAATAAAAACAAAAACAACATAAAAAAAAATTAAAAACATAAAAAAAAAACATAAGTGTTCATATTACAGTCCTCATTAATATTCTGGCCACACTCGGCCACCAAAAACATAAAAATAAAAAAACATAAAACATTAAAAATGAAAGAACTCTCGAGCTGGTTGTGGTGGTCTAAGGGAGAGCTCCGTTGAGGGAGCTCTGGTTCGAAAAGTCACGAGCGGAGGCTTTGGTGGAGGAATTTCTCGTTCATTTCTGTCGTCATCGATAATGATCGGAACTGGAAACAAATTCAGCAGCCTCGGTGCCCTCATTATCACCCAGTTGTTTTCTTTCAAACAAAAAATAAAAAATAAAAAAATAAAATAAAATAAAATTGTGTTAATTATAGAAGAGGAAGTGAAAAAATTTTCAATAAAAATGGAGGTATGATGAGAGTTCTTACCGTACATATATAGCGGCAGTTGTGAAAAAAGAGTGCCAGTGGGGTCTATCTCCGCTTGCCAGCGCCTGACCCGATTGCCATGGTTGTTAAACCAGCAGTGCACGTTATATTCGGTGGCATCTGCGAAGGTCCTTAGTCGAGACGCGATCTCGACGACTTGCGCTCGGCTTGGGTGTGTGACCCCATAGTTGTAGATTTTGGTCATCATATTGATCTGATCATCTGTAGGACGCCATCGCTGACTAGTGTATCTCTCTGATTCCATCTCACTCGTCATCATTCCTCTTGAAATATTCTAAAACTTAATAAAAAAATATATAAAAATGAAAAGAACAAAAACATAAAAAAAAAAAGAGAAAAGCAAAACATAAAAAAAGGCATAAAAATATATTAGATTCTTAGTTCAGTATTTTCTTTATTTGTTTGTTTTTGTTTCCTTATTAGATTTATTTTGTCCTCTCTGTCTTTGATTGTTTTTGTGTCTGGTCTCAGATCTGTTTCACGGTCCTTGCAAAGGGTCCTAAACGGATCTATGTCCAGTTGTCCTTGTCCATATTGTTCTTGTATATTATGTTTCTGTGTTTTAATTAGTTTTGAGTGGGGTACGTGGCGTTGTTCTACCCGATTGTCTCTGCAATACCTTCAATCGAAGGGAGATTAACGTCTGGTTTCCAGCCTATATACCCCTTAGTTTAAGACAGTGTGTTCTTGTTTTTTTTTGTAGTTAAGAAAGAAAAATAAAAGGAACAGAGAGCTTAAAGGAAGGCAGGAAAAAGCAAAATGAAAGATCTAAAAGCTTTAAAGAGAAGCAGAACATGGAAAGCATAGAAGGAAGAAATAGAGATCCAAGGTGCAGAGAACTTACCCAGAGTAGTAGGGCTTACAGAAGCTTGACACAGATCTCAGACGCTCCGAAGGCACGCAGACAGAGCTCCTCGCAGATCTCAGACTCTTCAGATGGCACGGTGGCAGAGGCTCCGCGCAGCTCCAGATGCTCAGAGGAGAGAGTGGGAGAGAGAAGAGAGAGAGAAGAGAGGAGTAGAGAGAGAGCAGGGAAGTCAGAAATGTTGCTCGACGCGGAGGAGCGGACCATTTATAGCCAAATGTTTTCCACTGTAGCAACAGTTCCGGTCTTTGCCACCGAGACTGTTGCCACAGTACCGGTCTCCTTTTTCAAAAAAAAAAAAAATTAAAAAAATAAAAAAATTAAAAAAATAAAAAAATAAATAATAATAATAAAAAAAAAAATTTAATAGCATCTACTGATGAGTGCTACGTGATTTAGACATCTACTGATGGATGTCAATGATAACATCTACTGATGGATGTTACTGAAAATTTCTTCCCATTTTTCTACTTTTTATTGCACTTGTCTATATTATATGACTGCTCTGAAATTGATCATCTGATGATTGTAACACACTGAGGACATTGTGTGATTTAAGTGTGGTCTACTGGGGAGAAATTCTGATTTTTCTGTTAGATTGTATTTTGTGTGTTAAATTTTTTGTTTTTGAGTGTTAAATTTTTTCTCTTTTAAGTTATTTTTATCCAGTTTTGTGTGCAATAAATTTTACATTTTTCTCTTGATTTCTGGATGATGTCTAAGTTGTAGATTTTTCCTTCACTTACTTACTACTTATAGATTGTAATCTTTGCTTTTCTTTGCTTGGAAAGATAATTATACGTTTGAGAGGTTGATTTGATTGTGACGAATACCCTGAGTGAGATTTGAGCCACTTAATTTTCTTTCTTGTGTGTAATATGTATCTTGATTGCTTGCACATATGCCTTGGCTTGATTCTTTTGATAAATCTTGATGGATATGCATGTTTAGAAATGATAAAGGCATTTTTATTCTTGAGCCTCTTTAGCCAAATAAGTCTACCTTGTTATTATCCTTTGATACCCCTTTTGAGCCTATACTGTATATATTTCTTTGTGTTGAAGCTCATACACTGATCCTAAGTGAAAAACAAATGATTACCTTAACCTTAGGAAAGTCTGGAGCTATAGAAGTATTTTGTGAATAAGTATGGTCTCCTTGGGAATTCTGATGAATTGGCTAGTTGGTTCCTCATCCTCTTGTTCTGAAAATATGAATTATATCCTGTTGCGTGATAAAGAAAAAAAAAAAGAAAAGAGACAGGATGAAAAAAAAATGATGATGAGAAAAAGAGAAAAATGAAAAATAATTTTGTGAATAATGGAGTCGAGAAGAGGATTGAATTAGAGGTTTGGGTGAGATTTCACTGTGTTTACATTTTTCCCCAGTGCACCTCTATTTCTTCTGAGCTATAGCTACTTATCCAAATTTATCCTCCCCTGTCCTTGGCCCCATTACAACCCAGTAAAGACCTTTTGATCTAAACGTGCATATGTTTTAAGTATTGATAATTAGAAACTTGCCAAGTCTATTTGTGTTTGCTTTCTTGAGTGCATTGAGTGACATTGATTTACCTTAGACACTTGAGAGAAACACTGTAGTGCATCTGTAAGGTTTTGTTGTTTTTGAATCACCTCTTAAGCTGATTGATTATTTTTCCGTGTATTGAATTGCTTGGAAGATTTCTATAAGTATCTGCTTTATTTGATTTGTGTTGGGTAATTTCTACTTCTCTTATCTCTCCAGAATTCTTGAGAACTTTGTAAATTTTGGTTATTTTCTTGCGAGTTTTTATTTTCTGTATGCTGCATCTGTGTCAGTCCTTTGATGTCTTTTTCCTTGATTTGCGTCTTGATTTTGCCCAGGAGTGCAAAAGACTAAGTGTGGTCTATTTTGATGAGTCAATATTTTCTTCACTTCACTTAGTTTATTGTACTAGAATTAATCAGGGAATTGTGCTTAATCGTCCGTTATTTTCCTATTTTTCCTAATTGTGCTTAATTCGATCAGAAATTCTTATTTTAACTAATTTGAATTATCTGAGCTTATTATTTTGCATTATTAATTATGGGAAAATTTTGGATATCTTATTGGGACATTTGAAGGCTAAATGAGAAATGACAATTGAGCCCAATGCATTTCAGCCACTTCAATTTTCGCTGGTTGCAGTGTGAATTTTGTGTCAACTTGTGTGTCTTCGTTCGAGATCAATTCTTATCCGTTTTCAATGCAATTTTTTTTCATAGTTTCGTCTGTATGTCTATTTTCACTTATAGTTTTTATTTTGTTCAAATTCGTTCTGTGTTGTTCCCAGTATTTGTTTTACTCCCCTGTGTCAGTCAAGTTCATACTGTTTGAGTGACTTCTAATTTGTTTGCATTGTTTGCTTGTTGTTTGATACTTGTGGTGGCTGAAATTGATCATTGGACGGTTCTAAGATCTCCCAACACTCAAGGATTCAATACTCATGTTGGCACATTTTAAAGCTCATTTCAAGAAGTAATATTAGATGGTTTAGAAACATTACACACCACTGCCCATGGACAAATAAATATGGAGCAAGAAAGCAAAAATGGGAGATTCACGTGAAGCTTGATTGAAAGTGAGCAACACTTCATTTTTGTTCAAAAGCCACGGCCCACATGTCCCTCTTCTACCACTATTGGCCTAAATTGATCAAAGAATTTTGAAAAGAGGTGCTGAAAAGTAGGAAATTAATGGCCATTCATTTGGGAAGTCAATAAAGAATGGACCACTTGTAAGTAACTCACGTAAAGGAGCAAGAAATGGCCATATGTAAAAGAAGGTAATGGGGTCCATATACTATTCACGGTTTTGGCTTGCAAAATTCATAACAATTGAAATGAACCCACGGCCATGGAGCAAACATCAAACAAAACTTCTTTCTCTTTGGAAGTGGGGCCGCCACACTCCTTCTTGCAACACGTGAGAAAGCAACCATTTAACGTGGAAGAGCTGCACATACAAAAAGCAAAGGACATATACCTCTTTCACGGCAAACCACACAAAGATAATATACTTTCTTCAATTTACTAGAGAAGTGGGAGGTCCATAAAGAAATTACGTCCCATTATTTTGACAAATAACCAGACAAACATTTTAAAGTGAAATGATGAGGGACACGTTCCTTTCACACCTACTGCTATCTGACAATTGACAAAGCTGGAATAAGAGTCACCACTCACGTCTTCTTTTACAACAGCCATGGGAAATCAATATTAAATGAATTTAAGCTGCACTGTGGGCAGAAGAGGTGCTGCCATCTTCATGCGGACAACAGCAAGGCTCCATTCAAATGTCCAGAAAGCTCCTCGTTCCAGCACGGAAGCAACACTTTGACGTTGGCAGCAAGGTGAAGATGGACTTCCATGAAGAGAAGCAGCTGCCACGACCAAAGCCTTCAAGCATCCAGCTTGGTTGGAGAAGGTGGTGCACTAGAATGAGAGCTGCACCGTAAAGAAACTTGGAGCAGTCCAGCAAGGAGGATGATGTTGAGAAAAAGAAGGGAGCACCACAGGACACGGCTGAAGAGGTGCAGTGGGAAGCATGGTGATTAAGCAAGCAAGTGGTGTCAAGAAAGAAGCACACACACACTCCACAGCCTAGAGCAACACGTAGAGCAGCCAGCAATTTGAGAGGCATGGAGGGAGGTCACCGCCTGGTTTGGCTTCACGCAGTATGCAGCGTCCACATAGCACACTGGATGCAAGAAGCGTGCATGAGTTGGAGAGGAAATGAAGCACAGTAATACAGAAGAATCCAGCAGCTGCAATGTGTGAAGGGAGAAGAAGTGAAACGTTGGAATGGTCTTGGAGAAGGGTGAGCATGTCTCGGCACAAGTGAAGAAACGGACAAGCAATTTGGAGAGGGCCCCACCCATTTTTATACAAAGGGATTGGTGAATGTTTGATTAAGAATTCAGTGGCTGCCAAACAAAATCATGAAATTAAGAGGTCACGGGAGACAGCAGCAGTAACAGCAAAATTCTGAGCTTTGGCTATAAATTGGAGCAGCAGCAGAGAAGCAAATCATCAGATTTTAGAGTAGATTTCTAGAGTAGAAGTTAGGTTTCTGGCTTGGTTTTCTCCTCCCCTATTGGGGAGGTTTTGAATTTCTTTTAGTTACCGTTTCCATGAATCTTGTAATTTCCAGTTTGCATTTTCAAATCAATGTTCGTTGAATTTTCTTCTCATTTACCATTTTCTGCACAATTACTGTTATTGCAAATGCGAATCTTTGACAAATTTCATTTTCAGTGAAATGTTTTTAATTTTACCGTCTCTTTTATTTTACTATTTAGTATTTTCTGCATCGTTTAATTTTATCGTTTTCAATTTACCGTTTCTGAATATTTACTGTTCCATGTTTACCGTTTTCCGTTTTTACCGTCTTTTACTTTCTTGATTTTACTATCTTTAAAATTTACTTCAGTGTTGTTAAATTCTGTTTTATTTAAATTCAGTTGTTTTTCAATCTATTTTATTTTTCTGTGTCAAAAACAATCACAAAACCCCCCCCACTTCGTGTTAAAATCTGATACTGAACCGGCACCAAAATTGGTCCTTGAGAGACGACCTAGGAGTCAAATCCTAGTAATTATACTGCATTATTTTCGTGCACTCAAATTTTGTGAGCGGTGCGACCCGTTCATCAACTAGTATGATCCATCATTCATCCATATTCCCTCATGGCCAACATCACCATCTTCATCCCCTTCATCTTTGATTTTCATCTCCAACACGGAATACCCGTGATCATCTCCAATACCTGTCATCATCTCCATCCCCTGCTACAATTCCCATTCACCATCACGGGCACACACACATACTCCTATTCCATTCACTCTACAGATTCATCTCTGCATCACACAACACTCAATCCTCCTCCATTCTCTATCAATGCTGGCAACTCATATACACCCATTACCATAGCCATATGGACACCCACGGCAGCACCCATCATCTTCATCCATTTCCTCTTCATTTTCATCTCCAACACCTTATACCACGGCCTAACCTCAAACTCCTTGACTCCCCTCACCCGTAACCATCCCAACCACACTTCCATTTCACTCCAAGTTCCTCACCTCCAATACCCATCATCCATCATTGGCCACACGCCACAACTCGCAATTCCTCCATTCAATTGCACAGAAACACCTTCCTCTTCTTCAACAATTGAAAAAAACAAGGAAGAATTCACTCACTTTGTAACCCCTGTCGTGCTTCCTATCACCATTACACCATACCTCATTCCCAAACAAAACAAGCACAAAACAATCGCAGAGAGAAAACGAAGAAGGAGCAGTAACCCCGGCTTTAGGAAGCGCCATCGGCGTCTTTGGCCGCAACTGGCAGTGGCTGAGGTGCGATTTGCGGCAACGATGTCTCGCGGTGGCGGCGTTTCTGTCCCATGTGAGAAAGGGAAATCGCGGAAGGAGGAGAGCCGTGGACGGCGACGACGCTTTCAACATTGGCGTTGTCGCCGGCAATGTTCTTGGCCAGCCGTGAGGAATGGGAGCGCTTTTCTCTCACGCGCGAAGAGAAGAAGAAGAAGGGGAACGTGGTGTTGTGGCCGGCGATGGCTCCGGTGGCGTCTGTCGTCGTTGACGACGCCGCGAACCGCGGCTAGCGGTGGCCGGTTTGTGGGGAGGCTGAGTCATGGCCGTGGGTGGCAGAGATGAGCGTCTCTGTTTTCTTTCCTTCAGAGGAGAAGACCCTGAGTCTCAGGGCCACCTACACAAATGAGATGAAGTTGGAGGAACCCCTAATGGGTTTCTGATTAGGGTTAAGAGGCCTTAGGCCTGGTGCGGTTTGCTTCCCATCTCTTCCTGCCACACTTGCAGTTCCATTCGCACCCCTTTTCATTTGGATCGAAGCCCAGTTTGTTTCTGCAAACAAAAATAAAAAAACAAGAATTGGGCTTGAGCACATTATTTCAGGATGCACCTCCAAATTTACTGCTGCACCCCTATCTTGGGGCCTGGATAAGAAATTTCGAGTTGCACTCCTGGTTTTTTATCTCTGCACCCCTATTCTTATTGGGTTGTTCTCTTGCTTTATTTTTATGCTTTTGTTCTTTTATTTTTATTAGTATTTGTTTGGTTATTAGTTTTTACTGTATGTAACCCCTTGTATGATAACCCCACTCCTAGATCTTGTCTTTTATTTTCATTTTAGTTTATTTGCTGCACTTTAAACACGAAAAAGACGATAATAAAAAAATAATAATGAATAAATAAAATTTCAAAAATATGTTTTAAAGGTTTAAGCGCACGTGTGACCGCTCGCGTCGTCCTTATGCTAAAAACCTCTTCTTCTTTCTTATAATAAAAAATTACAAAAGTATTTAAAGGTTTAAGCACACGTGTGACCGCTCGCATCGTCCTTGTGCTAAAAACCTCTCCTTCTTTCTTATAAAAATTTTACAAAAATATTTAAAGGTTTAAGCGCACGTGTGACCGCTCGCGTCGTCCTTGTGCTAAAAACCTTTTCTTCATCCTTAAAAATTATTACAAGAAAATTTTTAAAGGTTTAAGCGCACGTGTGACCGCTCGCGTCGTCCTTGTGCTAAAAACCTTTTCTTCTTTTCTTAAATAAAATTTCAAAAATATGTTGTAAAGGTTTAAGAACACGTGTGACCGCTCGCGTCGTCTTTGTGCTAAAAACCTCTTCTTCTTCCTTAAATAAATTTACAAAAAGAATAGGTTTTGAAGGTTAGGCACACGTGTGACCGCTCGCGTCGTCCTTGTGCTAAAAACCTTTTATTCTTCTTAAATAAAATTTCAAAAATATGTTTTAAAGGTTGAACACTCGTGTGATCGCTCGCATCGTCCTAGTGTTCAATACCTTTCTCTCTTATGTAATATTAAACGAGGGTATGAGTGCTCGTGCGATCGTCCGCATCAGCCTAGTACTCAATACTCTTAAGTTCTCCTAAATAAGCAGATAACGGTATGAGTGCTCGTGTGATCGTTCGCATCGTCCTAGTGCTTAATATCGTTATCTCTCTTTTCAAAAATAATTACAAATATTTAAATATCATTTTAAAGGTATGAGTACTCGTGCGACCGTTCGCGTAGGCCTAGTACTCATTACTTTCTTTTTCTCGAAAATATTAAAAAACATAAAATCCTCAAAAATTAAAAACATCTGGTTTCAAACAACAAACAGTCTTTCAAGCTAGAACTACGTAACCCTGATTTCGCATTTTGAATGAGAATACGTAGGAGCAAGGTCAATCCTTGTCGGGCCCAAAAAAACCAAAAAAATATATTTTGTTTATTTTTATTTTTATTTTAGGGATAGTTAAACATTTTGAAAACCACATCAAACTAGCGTATTTAGTTAAAGGTACTGCCTTAGGGCAGGCGTTGTAGGGTGCTAATACCTTCCCTACACGTAACCGACTCCCGAACCCAGAATCTGGTTTTCGCGGACTGTGTCTTATCATTTTATGGTTTTTCCGTAGTTTTCCATAATAAACTATGGTGGCGACTCCAAAATCTCTTTTCAAAACCCGTTTCTTTTTGGATCGTCGTCCCGTCGCGATTCCGGTTGCGACAGATGGCGACTCCACTGGGGACCCTTTTTAGAGAGTCAAGCCATTTAACTATATGCGCGAATTGAATGTGGTTTTTCTTTATGTTTTTCTTCCCTTTTTCTTTATCTGTCTTTGATATTTGAATAATCGCATGTGAATAAATTTGCTGGTTGGATATTGAACCCTAGGGTAGAAAACGTGTTGTATCTGCCTGGGAATTTTTCTGGTTGTTTTGCAGGTGAGGGTTTGGGTATGCATTGCATTCTCCCTTCACACACACACCTTATGCATATCATGAGTGAGGCCCTATACCCGGGTCTGAGCGCAACTTAGAATTAGAGGGGTTGTGTAGCGGTGTCACTCTGGGATGTACTTCCTGTTTGGCTATCGTGAGAACCCCAACTAGAGTCTGTTCTCTTCATTTGTGTCTTCACACCTAGTTGATTACTCGACTGTTGTGGAGATGCTATGAAGGGGGCCATAGCTCTAGTGACCGTCGACCTTTAAGTTTAGGGAACCATCCTGGTGAGATTGCATATGGTTGACCTCGAATCCGAAGCGTTGAACCTTATCTAGGGCACAAAGGGAGATATGTGCAGCCTTATAATCCTCATTGTTCTTAATAAAATCCAATACCTTGTACATATCTTTATACCGTTTTTATACACCTTTTTCTTTTCTTTCTTTCTTTTTCTCATGCATTTTTATGGTCTTGTCACTGGTTCTAGTCAGGAAATTATAAATTTGTGACTAAGCCTTTGAGATAAAATGAAAATTAACATGAGATCTGAAGTCCATGGGGGTTCAAGTTCAGACATTTTAAAGGAAAGGATAGCCATTAAAGTAAGGGAGGGTAATATGGATGGCTCGAGAGAACAGCTGAAGAAAATGAAGACAACCAAAAAGGATGCATTCAGGAAGGAGTAGGGGAATTTGTTGAGCATGTTAGAGGTGGAAGTTCAAACATCGTCCATTACTGTTTTAGCCCAGTACTATGAACCACCACTGAGATGTTTCACTTTTCGGGATTTCCAATTGGTGCCTATGATGGGAGAACTTGAGCAAATCTTAGAATTACTTCTCAAGGGCAAAGCTCCATACAAATACCTTGGACAGTATACCTCTATCTTGCAACTAGCAAGAATCATAAAAGTACAACCTTGAAGTTGGAGAGTGAATTCATATTTACAACAAGGGGCCTTACTCAAGGATGCCTAGAGTGGTTCTTGCATTGATTGACCAAGGAGGAAAAGTGGGAAACATTCATGAATGTACTAGCTTTTATCCACTATGGTGTCTTTCTCTTTCCTAATACCATGGAGTTGATTGACTGCGCTGCCACGAATGCATTTGCGAGATACAAAGTTCGCTCTGTGACGCCGATTCTATCGTCCTAGCCAAATCTTATGGAACCCTTTAGTCAATGTTGTGAGCCAAGGAGAAGGAAGATGTTACATTGTCTACCAATGTTGTATCTGTGATTCATCTCTCGCATGAGTAAGGGAGCCTTGAATGCTACAGGTCTTGTGGAGGAGTTACTACAATGTAAACCAGAAATTGAAGGGGCAAATGAATGGGTGCAGCTCTGCGCAAGCTTATAAAGAAAATTTAAATGGTGTGTTTTCTTAGCAACAAAGATCGTGTATCATACACCATTGTGGGAGTTATCCTGATGTCCCCCTCATGGGTATCCGATGTTGTATTAATTATAATCTTATGTGTCAGCACAAAAACAATTCTGGGTATCCTGTGAGAGGATCGCCCAAGCCTGCATCTCTTGCCACACGGCAGATCATATGAGAAATGGATATTTGCTTAAATGCTCCATCAAGTTAAGGACGCTTGGGGAAAATGTTGTTCGCTTCGAGGAAAGGCCCAAGATCATGGAGTTTTGATGAAGGTTCCCTTATCCAATAGATCACAGAGAGGGTTAAGACAATCAAGTTGTCATTCAATGTAATTTCCCCAGACCCAAATTGTGAAGAGCAATTTCATACTGCTGAGCAGCGTCTGAAAGCAGCAGTGGGAAAACTAGAGAAGAAATGTCACCGAGCTAAGAAAAAAGGCATCAAGAATTTGTAATTCATATGAAGAAGCATATTGTTGAACAAGGGGGAATTGAAAGAGAAGGCTCTCATAACTAGCTTCCCTCACCAATGAAGTCATTGAAGGTGCTCTGAAGTTATTAACTGATGTTGAGTCTGCAGTGTCAATCTTTAACTTGCCTAAGGGGATTGAACTTTCCTCAATTGCTGCAAGAGTTGACTAGAGAAATGAAGAATGTGATGGCTAAGGCCCGAGATGGTTGACAAGGACTTTCTATGCTTCACATTTTGTGAACTTCTAGAGGTGGTGGATGTTTCATTGTATGAACCACCCTGTTGACTCTGTTTCATGTTAATTTCCAAACTATACCGGGGCAATGTTTCACAGCTTTATAATTTCCGACTAGAGTATTTGAACTACATTGTTTCTTCTTTTTCTGTTCATTTTCGTTTTCTTAATTTGTTTTAAAAAAAAAAAACTTAAAAATACGGCTAAACATCCAAGATACCCTAAAGGACTTGAACCAGTTACAAAATCTTGGAGAACCAAGGAAAGTTTCAAGAAGAGATGAAAGTTGATGTCCAACAAGTGAAAGAACCAATGAGCTGAATCCTAGAGCTTCTGAATGCCTTACAACGCCTTGTAGATTCGCGGGCATCACGAGTGCAACCAAGAGTTCTGAAGCACAAACTTTCCCTCCTTATGGTCTCCCTAGAATTACACTCCACCCTTGGAGGTGGACTCAGGACAAGTTTGCACTCAAAAGGCCAAAACTAATACAGTGAAGGAGGAAACAAGCTTAGGGCAACCACTTTCATGGTCCTTACATAAATGATTCAGCCCAGAGTAGTGAGCAAGACAATGACAAAGCAACCCGAGTTGAAATCTTCTCCTCATATCGTTACGCCAATGGATGTTGAGGTTGACAGATGTAAATTGGAAATGCTGGAAAAGGGCGAGAGTCATAGAAGTTGGAGAAAACCTTAAGTTTGAAAATGTTGTAGAGCTATGCTTAGTCCCAGATATGGTGATACCTCCCAAAGTATAGATGAAAATGAGATACCACTTGTCTTCAAAGCCATCTCATGATGTATGGAAAAAATTGTTCACGCATGTGAAGTTGCTAATTCATTTCTTCTAAGGTAGATTGGCTGGCATGATACCAAACTGGGGCACTCACCTTGAACCGTCGTGCATCCGGTCTTGGGAGGATTTGGTGGATGCTTTCTTGAGGCAGTACAAATATATCAGGGATGGGGCACTTGATTGATTACAACTGCAGACCTTAATGAAGGAGTCCAAATTGTTCAAAGAATATGCCAAAGGTGGAAAGAGATTGTTGCTCAAATGAAGTTTCATGAGAGTGACAGGGAAATGGTTCCCACATTCCTAAATAATCTGCAATCATCCTTCTGTGAGACCATGATAAGCAGTGTTCCCCTAAACTCCTCAAACTTGGTGATAATCCAAGAAAGAATTTAAAATGGTGTGAAAACTGAAAAGATCGCACAAGGTTCTACTATGACAACAAATGTGAACAAGTCTGGTCTAAGCCTGGGATGAGGAGAGAAGAAAGAGCTCAATCACGTCCCACCGCTCAAGTACTGTTCGCCTACCCTTTGAAACCAGCCTGAGGAAAAATTGGAGACTTGACCCAAACTCTACTTCCTACCAAGCCGCTAGGCAAAAAAAAAATGTTGATCGAGACGAAAGGCATATGAGTTTCACTCCTAACCTTCTAACTTATGCAACATTTCTTCCAAGTCTCCTGCATGACAAGGCTCGGTCTCTACTTGTTGCATGAAGCCTTTAAAGCCTCAATACCTAAAGACTCATGATGCAAGAGGTGATTACCATGGAGTGTCTATCTGTCATTCCACCAAAAGTGCTGGTTGTTCAAGCGTAAAGGCAAACTTTGATTCATTCAAGATGATTAAAGTGTGAAGAAAGTTAACCCGGACACTGAGGCAAGGCTTGAGAATGCCTCTACAAATGCCATGAAGAAACGAAGTGGGCTTTAAGATCACACAAGAAATCATAAGTCATTGTACAAGTGAATTTGATGTTGTGGAGTGTCTTGCTACTGGGAAGTATGCTCATCGGTATCACGTCTTCATCCATGACTTTGGATGCGAGCATTCACTACAGGGTTTCTCCAAGTAGTGCTGGAAATCGAGTCCTGAAAAGGTATCGTGGAGAAAAGGAAAACAAAATTGAAAAAAAATGAAATGAAGTCAATCTTGAGTCACTTATCTTTCTTGCAAATCGTCAAACTCTTGTTTTTCAAAAATAGGAAAAAGAAAAATGATGAATAATCAAAAAGAAAATTGGAATGTCAAGTTTTTTTGAGGTCAAATGTTTAAAAATAACAATTTGATGTTTTCTTTCGAGATGTTTGTGTGCGCATTTTGCTTGAAAACCTTCACCCTTCACTGTTCCAAAATAAAGGATGTTCCCCAACAAACACTGTCACTGCCCTTAGTAATGATGTAAGCCTTTACACTGGGGCAGATTGGCATGGACAAAATTTTCCTTGCTTGCACTAGTTGGGTGATCCCTGAATCCATTGAGACAAATAAAAGAATTTTCAAAAGGAGAATAAGTCCACTAGATTGAAAACCCAAAAGGGCAGTCTAGAAAGGAAATGAAAGGGAAAAATCACTCATGTTGAGGTCATCTAGTCGTAGAATTAATCTTTTGAAAAATAAAGCAATCAGAGTTCAAAATGATGTGTGGCCATCTTTTCTTTACCAAAAAAAAAAAAACAAAATATACCCATTGTCACCCTGTTTTGAGCCAAAAATAAATCCTTTTTCAAAATTATTCCCAAGCAAGGGTTGTCATTAGTATGAGTCAACTCATGATGCAAATGAAGAGCACTCAATGATCAAACGGAGAAATCCTTCAAAATGGTAAACAAAAACAAAAAAAAAAAGAACAAAAAAATCACAAAGTGATGATGAAAAAATAAAAAAAATGGAGTTTAAGAAAAGCAAAGTGCTCAAAAGGTCAAATAGTTGACACAATGCCAGATGACAACCCTTGCTTCAAAAAATGTATCCGACAAACATTCATTTGGGCCTTTATACCCCTTCTTTTCAATACCTTCTATCCCTAGCCACATTACAAGCCTAATAAAGTCCACACAGATTGAATAATGTTTGCTCAAATTTTCATAAAGCTTAATTTTGCGATAAGACAAAATGACTTGCAATGTGTCAAAAAAAAAAAAAAAAAAAAACAACTTTGAAAATGAAAAAAAAAGAGAAGAAGTAATGTCTCAGGAAGAAGGGATCTCTTTGCCAACTAAGCTAAAGCATGCAAAAGAAAATCAGACCAATTGGGGTCATCCTTTTAGCTTATCCTTTTCATGCCCACTACCTCTTCCAGGTAAGAACCCATACCCGAAAAACTGGGGCATATTTGTGAATCTCACGCGAATTCTTCGCCTTGCAACTCATTGACACATAATCCCAGACTGGAACAGCTTTGCGGGTCTCACCTGAACTATCATGAATCCAAACCCAATGCTCATTTTCCCAAACACCAAACTTGGGCAGCTTTTGGGTGTCTCGTTTCCTTTAAGCAATGTATAAGGAATGATGTGCTTATGTGGTTGTCCCAGACTTCTCCAAACCATTCTAAATAGCTCTCATTCTTCTTGCCAGTAAATTCAAGCATGTGTGCGTCGATGTCTCGAAAGAAAAAGTCAAAATGTAATCATATCAAACATTAGACCTCGAATGTATGACATTCCTCTCTTTCACAAAATACTGAAAATAAGAATAAGTATGATGATTGCAAGAAAGATGACTGACTCAAGCAGAAAAAACAAGAGAAACACAAAACAAAGCAAATGTTTTCCATGTGTGTGCATCCATCCATCAAAAGAATATCTTTCAGATCGAAACCCTCTTCATTCATATGAATGGTTGTCGAATCCTTCTTCGAAAATACAAAAAGAATAACATTATGGTCTTTTCTTCAAGTCATGTTGTTTCATGTTGATCATGTTTTTTCTCTCATTTTGGGGTTTTGACACCCACATCTTTACACCATGTTCACCGCCTTTAAGTTAGAGTTTCAACATTCTACCATAGTCTTTACACTTTGTTTCTCCTATTCGCATATTAAGACCTTCTCTTTGGAAATGGTCACTAATGCCATTTCAAAAATCAATTTTTTGTCAAAAATTACAAAAAAAAAAACTCATTTCACAAAACTACAAGTTTCAAGAATTTCCAAATTTGAAGGCCCAGTTTCTATACTAGCCCACCAAGCCCAGTTTCACCTGGCACTCTAAACTCAAGTTTTCTGTTATCGACCCTCTGCATGGCAATGGTCGGATTTAAATTTCTGCTCTGTGAGTTTGGCCCTCTGCGAGGCAATGGTCAAATCCAGGTTTTAGTTTTCTGTTATCGACCCTCTGCATGGCAATGGTCGGATTTAAATTTCTGCTCTGTGAGTTTGGCCCTCTGCGAGGCAATGGTCAAATCCAGGTTTTAATTTTCTGTTATCGACCCTCTGCATGGCAATGGTCGGATTTAAATTTCTGCTCTGTGAGTTTGGCCCTCTGCGAGGCAATGGTCAAATCCAGGTTTTAGTTTTCTGTTATCGACCCTCTGCATGGCAATGGTCGGATTTAAATTTCTGTTCTGTGAGTTTGGCCCTCTGCGAGGCAATGGTCAAATCCAGGTTTTAGTTTTCTGTTCTCGACTCTCTGCATGGCAATGGTCGGATTTAAATTTCTGTTCTGTGAGTTTGGCCCTCTGCGAGGCAATGGTCAAATCCAGGTTTTAGTTTTCTGTTATCGACCCTCTGCATGGCAATGGTCGGATTTAAATTTCTGTTCTGTGAGTTTGGCCCTCTGCGAGGCAATGGTCAAATCCAGGTTTTAGTTTTCTGTTATCGACCCTCTGCATGGCAATGGTCGGATTTAAATTTCTATTCTGTGAGTTTGGCCCTCTGCGAGGCAATGGTCAAATCCAGGTTTTAATTTTCTGTTATCGGCCCTCTGCATGGCAATGGTCGGATTTAAATTTCTGCTCTGTGAGTTTGGCCCTCTGCGAGGCAATGGTCAAATCCAGGTTTTAGTTTATGTTATCGGCCCTCTGCATGGCAATGGTCGGATTTAAATTGTTGTTCTGTGAGTTTGGCCCTCTGCGAGGCAATGGGCAAATCCAGGTTTTAGTTTTTTTTGTTACTAGTACTCTACTTGACATTGGTCATTCGGCATCGTGACTTGAATCATTTTGTTCGTTTTCTTTCATGGTTGAAACCCGGACAAAATTAGTGTCTTTATCTTTACTTAGCTTTACTTAAATAATACGAAAAGATTAGATTTTCATATTATTTAGTAATATCTAAGTAAAGAGGGGCAGCTGTCAACACTCAATTTTGTCCGGATTGATTTTTGGCTTTACTTTAATCTATTCTCATATGTTTTATTATTTTATTTATTTTTATTTCTTTATCAATTTTATTTTTATTTTTATTTTAAGTTTTTATCCCTTTTTATTATTTATTTATTTTTTTGTTATCTATTATTATTTTGTTTTTATTCTATTTGTATAAGTTATCTTATTTTATTTTATTCTCCCCTTCATCTATTATTTTCTTTTTAAATTTTGTTTTGTTTTACCTCTTTAGGTTTTATTTTATTTTAATATAATTAATATAACTAAAAAAAAAAGAAAAAATGTGTGCTTGTGTTGGAGCGAGAGGGAGCAGAAAACGGTTTTGTGCGGGTAAGGATTACAGGGGGCAGAGGCAGCACCACAGACACAAAAAACATGCTCCCTTTTGGTTCTCCATTCCTCTGCTTCTCTGACCTTAAACGACCCCAACCACATTTCCCCTTGGATGGGGAATTCGTTGCACACACTAGTATGATCCATCATTCATCCATATTCCCTCATGGCCAACATCACCATCTTCATCCCCTTCATCTTTGATTTTCATCTCCAACACGGAATACCCGTGATCATCTCCAATACCTGTCATCATCTCCATCCCCTGCTACAATTCCCATTCACCATCACGGGCACACACACATACTCCTATTCCATTCACTCTACAGATTCATCTCTGCATCACACAACACTCAATCCTCCTCCATTCTCTATCAATGCTGGCAACTCATATACACCCATTACCATAGCCATATGGACACCCACGGCAGCACCCATCATCTTCATCCATTTCCTCTTCATTTTCATCTCCAACACCTTATACCACGGCCTAACCTCAAACTCCTTGACTCCCCTCACCCGTAACCATCCCAACCACACTTCCATTTCACTCCAAGTTCCTCACCTCCAATACCCATCATCCATCATTGGCCACACGCCACAACTCGCAATTCCTCCATTCAATTGCACAGAAACACCTTCCTCTTCTTCAACAATTGAAAAAAACAAGGAAGAATTCACTCACTTTGTAACCCCTGTCGTGCTTCCTATCACCATTACACCATACCTCATTCCCAAACAAAACAAGCACAAAACAATCGCAGAGAGAAAACGAAGAAGGAGCAGTAACCCCGGCTTTAGGAAGCGCCATCGGCGTCTTTGGCCGCAACTGGCAGTGGCTGAGGTGCGATTTGCGGCAACGATGTCTCGCGGTGGCGGCGTTTCTGTCCCATGTGAGAAAGGGAAATCGCGGAAGGAGGAGAGCCGTGGACGGCGACGACGCTTTCAACATTGGCGTTGTCGCCGGCAATGTTCTTGGCCAGCCGTGAGGAATGGGAGCGCTTTTCTCTCACGCGCGAAGAGAAGAAGAAGAAGGGGAACGTGGTGTTGTGGCCGGCGATGGCTCCGGTGGCGTCTGTCGTCGTTGACGACGCCGCGAACCGCGGCTAGCGGTGGCCGGTTTGTGGGGAGGCTGAGTCATGGCCGTGGGTGGCAGAGATGAGCGTCTCTGTTTTCTTTCCTTCAGAGGAGAAGACCCTGAGTCTCAGGGCCACCTACACAAATGAGATGAAGTTGGAGGAACCCCTAATGGGTTTCTGATTAGGGTTAAGAGGCCTTAGGCCTGGTGCGGTTTGCTTCCCATCTCTTCCTGCCACACTTGCAGTTCCATTCGCACCCCTTTTCATTTGGATCGAAGCCCAGTTTGTTTCTGCAAACAAAAATAAAAAAACAAGAATTGGGCTTGAGCATATTATTTCAGGATGCACCTCCAACTTTACTGCTGCACCCCTATCTTGGGGCCTGGATAAGAAATTTCGAGTTCCACTCCTGGTTTTTTATCTCTGCACCCCTATTCTTATTGGGTTGTTCTCTTGCTTTATTTTTATGCTTTTGTTCTTTTATTTTTATTAGTATTTGTTTGGTTATTAGTTTTTACTGTATGTAACCCCTTGTATGATAACCCCACTCCTAGATCTTGTCTTTTATTTTCATTTTAGTTTATTTGCTGCACTTTAAACACGAAAAAGACGATAATAAAAAAATAATAATGAATAAATAAAATTTCAAAAATATGTTTTAAAGGTTTAAGCGCACGTGTGACCGCTCGCGTCGTCCTTGTGCTAAAAACCTCTTCTTCTTTCTTATAATAAAAAATTACAAAAGTATTTAAAGGTTTAAGCACACGTGTGACCGCTCGCGTCGTCCTTGTGCTAAAAACCTCTCCTTCTTTCTTATAAAAATTTTACAAAAATATTTAAAGGTTTAAGCGCACGTGTGACCGCTCGCGTCGTCCTTGTGCTAAAAACCTTTTCTTCATCCTTAAAAATTATTACAAGAAACTTTTTAAAGGTTTAAGCGCACGTGTGACCGCTCGCGTCGTCCTTGTGCTAAAAACCTTTTCTTCTTTTCTTAAATAAAATTTCAAAAATATGTTGTAAAGGTTTAAGAACACGTGTGACCGCTCGCGTCGTCTTTGTGCTAAAAACCTCTTCTTCTTCCTTAAATAAATTTACAAAAAGAATACGTTTTGAAGGTTAGGCACACGTGTGACCGCTCGCGTCGTCCTTGTGCTAAAAACCTTTTATTCTTCTTAAATAAAATTTCAAAAATATGTTTTAAAGGTTGAACACTCGTGTGATCGCTCGCATCGTCCTAGTGTTCAATACCTTTCTCTCTTATGTAATATTAAACGAGGGTATGAGTGCTCGTGCGATCGTCCGCATCAGCCTAGTACTCAATACTCTTAAGTTTTCCTAAATAAGCAGATAACGGTATGAGTGCTCGTGTGATCGTTCGCATCGTCCTAGTGCTTAATATCGTTATCTCTCTTTTCAAAAATAATTACAAATATTTAAATATCATTTTAAAGGTATGAGTACTCGTGCGACCGTTCGCGTAGGCCTAGTACTCATTACTTTCTTTTTCTCGAAAATATTAAAAAACATAAAATCCTCAAAAATTAAAAACATCTGGTTTCAAACAACAAACAGTCTTTCAAGCTAGAACTACGTAACCCTGATTTCTCATTTTGAATGAGAATACGTAGGAGCAAGGTCAATCCTTGTCGGGCCCAAAAAAACCAAAAAAATATATTTTGTTTATTTTTATTTTTATTTTAGGGATAGTTAAACATTTTGAAAACCACATCAAACTAGCGTATTTAGTTAAAGGTACTGCCTTAGGGCAGGCGTTGTAGGGTGCTAATACCTTCCCTACACGTAACCGACTCCCGAACCCAGAATCTGGTTTTCGCGGACTGTGTCTTATCATTTTATGGTTTTTCCGTAGTTTTCCATAATAAACTATGGTGGCGACTCCAAAATCTCTTTTCAAAACCCGTTTCTTTTTGGATCGTCGTCCCGTCGCGATTCCGGTTGCGACAAATGGCGACTCCACTTGGGACCCTTTTTAGAGAGTCAAGCCATTTAACTATATGCGCGAATTGAATGTGGTTTTTCTTTATGTTTTTCTTCCCTTTTTCTTTATCTGTCTTTGATATTTGAATAATCGCATGTGAATAAATTTGCTGGTTGGATATTGAACCCTAGGGTAGAAAACGTGTTGTATCTGCCTGGGAATTTTTCTGGTTGTTTTGCAGGTGAGGGTTTGGGTATGCATTGCATTCTCCCTTCACACACGCACCTTATGCATATCATGAGTGAGGCCCTATACCCGGGTCTGAGCGCAACTTAGAATTAGAGGGGTTGTGTAGCGGTGTCACTCTGGGATGTACTTCCTGTTTGGCTATCGTGAGAACCCCAACTAGAGTCTGTTCTCTTCATTTGTGTCTTCACACCTAGTTGATTACTCGACTGTTGTGGAGATGCTATGAAGGGGGCCATAGCTCTAGTGACCGTCGACCTTTAAGTTTAGGGAACCATCCTGGTGAGATTGCATATGGTTGACCTCGAATCCGAAGCGTTGAACCTTATCTAGGGCACAAAGGGAGATATGTGCAGCCTTATAATCCTCATTGTTCTTAATAAAATCCAATACCTTGTACATATCTTTATACCGTTTTTATACACCTTTTTCTTTTCTTTCTTTCTTTTTCTCATGCATTTTTATGGTCTTGTCACTGGTTCTAGTCAGGAAATTATAAATTTGTGACTAAGCCTTTGAGATAAAATGAAAATTAACATGAGATCTGAAGTCCATGGGGGTTCAAGTTCAGACATTTTAAAGGAAAGGATAGCCATTAAAGTAAGGGAGGGTAATATGGATGGCTCGAGAGAACAGCTGAAGAAAATGAAGACAACCAAAAAGGATGCATTCAGGAAGGAGTAGGGGAATTTGTTGAGCATGTTAGAGGTGGAAGTTCAAACATCGTCCATTACTGTTTTAGCCCAGTACTATGAACCACCACTGAGATGTTTCACTTTTCGGGATTTCCAATTGGTGCCTATGATGGGAGAACTTGAGCAAATCTTAGAATTACTTCTCAAGGGCAAAGCTCCATACAAATACCTTGGACAGTATACCTCTATCTTGCAACTAGCAAGAATCATAAAAGTACAACCTTGAAGTTGGAGAGTGAATTCATATTTACAACAAGGGGCCTTACTCAAGGATGCCTAGAGTGGTTCTTGCATTGATTGACCAAGGAGGAAAAGTGGGAAACATTCATGAATGTACTAGCTTTTATCCACTATGGTGTCTTTCTCTTTCCTAATACCATGGAGTTGATTGACTGCGCTGCCACGAATGCATTTGCGAGATACAAAGTTCGCTCTGACGCCGATTCTATCGTCCTAGCCAAATCTTATGGAACCCTTTAGTCAATGTTGTGAGCCAAGGAGAAGGAAGATGTTACATTGTCTACTGATGAATCATTATTTTATTCACTTCATTTAGTTTATTGTGCTAGAATTAATCAGGGAATTGTGCTTAATTGTCCAGTATTTTCCCATTTTACTGAATTGAGCCTAATCCGATCAGAAATTCTTATTTTAATTAATTTGAATTATCTGAAACGAATTATTTACATTATTGAGTGCAGGAAAAATTTTGGAAAATATTTTTGGACATTTAGACTTTCTGTACAAATTCCCAATTTCTCTCGGGTAATCGTTTACAGGGGTGCTGTAAACGAGGGTCACCCCACACTCCTTGGCCTCACATCACATCACCATCCACCCTCTCCCACCACTGGAACACCTGAACAAGCCTCAGACAGGGGCAGAAGTGCCTAAAAGTCAGTTTTTTTGCCAATGGTGACCTGTGTTCACCTGACTGAGTACCTGTGTTGGACTTTCTGTACAAATTTGCAATTCCTCTCGTGTAATCGTTTACAGGGGTGCTGTAAACGATTACCAGTGCTGCGTGAATTTTGTGTCAACTTGTGTGTCTTCGTTCGAGATCAATTCTTATCCGTTTTCAATGCAATTTTTTTTCATAGTTTCGTCTAGATGTCTAGTTTCATGTATAACTTTTACTTTGTTCAAATGCGTTCTGTACTGTTCCCAGTAATTTGTTTACTCTCCTATGTCAGCCTAGTACTACGTGAATGTTGTGTCAACTTGTTTGTCCTCGTTCGAATTCAATTCTTATCCGTTTTGCATGCAGTTTTTTTTCATAGTTTCGTACGGATGTCTATTTTCATGTATAGTTTTTACTTTGTTCAAATTCGTTATGTGTTGTTCCCAGTAATTGTTTTACTCCCCTGTGTCAGTCAAGTTCATACAGTTTAAGTGGCTTCTAATTTGTTTGCATTGTTTGCTTGTTGTTTCATACTTGTGGTAGCTGGAATTGATCATTGGACGATGCTAAGACCTCCAAACACTCAAGGATTCAACACTCATATTGGCACTTTTGTTTTCATTTTGGTTTCTAAGAGAAACAAGAAGCAACCTCACGGCCTCATAATTTGGAAAACAAAGTAGATTTGAAGCAAAATGATGGAGAGAGACCACCTTGCATTCAGCCCACGGTTCTCAAATGTGGAAGATAACAATTGTGATTTTTTTTTATCATGGAGGAAGCCATATTCTGAGTATATGCCACGGCAATGTAAATTGGCTAGCACAAAAGAACAAATCAATTGGAATTGAAGAAGGGGCCACGTTGGAGACAACACATGGGCCACCACTTTGTTATTTAATGGATGATTGGCAAAACAAAACTCATGCTCACGTTGTTGGAATGATACATAGAAGACCACACATAATGGAGTGAGATAATGGAGGGGACCACGTTTTTGAAGAAAGAAAGCTTATGGTTCTCTTAATTTTGGAGTGGTGTACAAGGGGCTGCACTTCCACGGTACCAAACCAAAGGTGAAAAGCAAAAAGAGAAGACACGGCCATTGCTGCAAAGAGCATCCAGTCCAGTACCGTCCAGCAGCATGTTGAAGAGAAATAAGGAGATGGCACAGGGAAGGTCCTCCTCTTTCAGCACGTCCAAACAGCCACCATGTTAAGGGAGTGAAGCATCAAGGTTGGAAGAGGCAAATGCTGGAAGGAGGTGCTCACGGTGATCTTCATTTTAGAAGTGATGGAAGTAGAAGCAATGGAGTGGGAGCCCACGGCAGAAAACCATTTCCGTAAAGAGATAAAGAAGTGTGTGGCAACTAATTGAAGAAGACGTCTAGCTTGGAGCAGCCACCAGTAGAGAAGATCCACATGTCCAGCTGCTGGTCCAGTAAAGGAGATGCTCCACAATCTTAATCTAGTTGAAGAAGAAGAAGCCGTGAGCAAGGAGCTGGAAAATGGAAGCAAAGGCAACAACACCAGCAGCACTTGGAGAGTTACGTTCCAGCACATGTCCAGGGAGAAAAGTGGATTCTTAGAATGAAGAAGGGAGTTCTCGGTAAAGAGCTGGAGTAGCCACGGTCCAACAGCTTCACGTGCAGCAACAACAACATCCACCATGCACAGCAGAGGAAGCTACAGCAGTTTGGAGTGGGGCACACGGTTGAAAGGAATTTGCGTGAATGGGGGAAGCCTAAGCACAACCTAAGCAAACGGACACCACATAGAGGACCTCTTTTGGCACGACTAGGAGCAAATTGGTGGGAGAAATTCCCCAAAACAGGAGCTGCCAATTAGGACAAACCCATAAGCAGACAAGGTCCGTGAAATGAAGAAGGAAATCAGGAGACTTTGTTAAGAGAAGTGGTTATAAATTGGCAGCAGCAGAGCACACTTTGGAAGGGATTTTAGATTAGAATTAGGGGTAGTTTTAATGCACGGCCCGGAAGAGGCTCTGCCTCTTCCCTCCCAGTAGATGTCTCAGTTATTTTCATTTCAAACAGTGCAATAGTGTGGAATTTTATTTCGTCAGTGTTTGGAGCTGTATCTTCATTTAATTTTTATCTTTTGTTCAGAATTTTAATTTAAGTATTGAATGCTTTGATGAATTCCATTTTCAATTAAGTACTTTTATTTTTTACTGTCTCTATTATTTTACCATTTAGTATTTTCTGCATCGTTAAATTCTGTCATTGTGTTGTACTGGTCATGTTATTTTCAAGAATCGTTTTTACGGTTTATTTTTACTGGAGCTATTGGTAAATTTTAATTACACTGTTATTTTGTCTTCTGCATATTTACTGTTCTGTATTTTAAATTCCAACACTGTAATTTTTTCCATTGTCTATTTTTACCATTTTTTTTTACCGTTCAGTTTTTACCACTGTTAAAATTTATTTCAGTGTTTTTAAATTTTGTTGTCTTATTTAAATTCCAGTTCATTTTAATTTATTTGCATTCAAAAATATCCACAAACCCCCCCCACTTCGTGTTAAATCTAAGACCGAACCACAAATATTGGTCCTTGAGAGACGACCTAGGAGTCAAATCCTAGTTATACTGCATTAATTTCTGTGCACATCAAATTTGTATGACCGCGACAGTCGTATCAAAATTTTGGCGCCGTTGCCGGGGACCAATCAATAACGGTTCGGTTTCAGATTTTGTTATATTAAGTTTTGTTCTGTTAATATGTTTGTTTTGTGTGTTTTGTCTTGTATATTTCTGTAGGCGACAACGACACCTTCAGCAAATTTTGGCGGCGTTGTCACTTCAGTTCCAGGTTTTTCATTTTAGATTTTTGCTGTGTTTTTCGATTTTTACTGTGTTAATATATGTTTTGTCTTTTATATTTTTATTGTGCTATGTTCTGTATTTAGTTGTTATTAAAAAAAAAAAATTGAAAATTAAAAAAAAAAAAATTAATTAAAAATTTTTTACTATTGATGTTCTGTCTTGTGTGTGCTTGTAGCATGTATAAATGTGTTGTGATTTATCTGTTTCGTAATTTTTAGTATTTAGTTTTTATTTGTTTTATTTTTATTTTTCCATGTCTACCTATTCTGGTTATGTGAATTCTGCTTATTCTGCCAATGTCTGTGATTATGAATCTTATTCTGCATCTTACTCTGATTGTAATTCTGCTGAATTCTATAATGAGAATTATAATGATCCTGAGTGGAATGATCTTAACAACGAATGGTACGATACCCCACAAGATCATTATCTAGAACCACCATTCGAGAGTCCTTTCATGCCTCCACCAGTCCAGCAATATCAGAGTCAGCAGTATAATGTTCCTGCCCAAGTAGCTTCTCAGCCTTCAACTTCTGAACCTACATTGAAGGAGTTATTGGAGCAGATGACCATGCAGAACATTCAGTTTCAGAAAGGGAACATGCAGTTCAAGCAAGAGAGCATGGAGTTCCAGCAGGAAACTCAAGCTGCCATACAGAATCTGAGTGATCAGATCAGGCAGATGGCCACTCTTGCACCTGAGGAGACTGATGAATATTTTGAGGACCAGGCAGGTACAAGCAGCTATTTTGAACCAGGTAGACCACTTTCATTTTCCACCAACATACCTCAATTTGATGATTATGCTGTTGAGAGGTATGTTGATAATTATATTGTTGCTGAGCATGATTTTAATTTTCCCTCTATGCATGACGAGAATAATTTTGTGTTATCAGATCTGAATATTTGTTCTCCATGCACTGAACATGAATTTAAACCTGTTATAGATATTGTTTCTACATTTCAAACTGATTCATGTTATGAGGTTGTATCTAAGGCTCAGTATGATGAATTGGGATTGGGTGTTATACCTCTGCATGACATTTCTGTGGAACCATTTTGCACTAACCATACTGCAGGAGGTACGTATAAATTTGATGAGCAGACACCCACAATTGAAGACAGAGGTGCAAGCACCCAGAACGATTTCAACATCAACAGGCACCTATTGAATCTAGTCATCAACAATAATTGTTTGGATCCAGCCGTGGAAGACATTTCACTGCTTGATCAAATCTGGAGGATGAAGCAGTTCGTCCTCAAAACTTCCGTGCTGGATCATGAAGTGGAAAACCTCTCCCTACAAGTCCAAAATTGGCAACTGCCACCCTGACCAGGGGAGTTTTCTTTTTCTTTCTTCCCCGTTTTCCTACTTTTATTGCATTTGTCCTTTATCTGTTCAGTGTTTTAACTGATGATCTTATGCTTAGAACACGTTTAGGACAGTGTAGTTTAAGTGTGGTCTTGGGGGAGATTCTGATTTTTGTTTTTCTTATAAGTTTGTTTTTCCCTTTTCTTCTTAGTTTTCGAATTGTTATCTAAAAAAAAATAAAAAAAAAAAAGTTTTTGTGTTTTGTTTCAAGTCTCTTAATGTATGTTTATGTGCTTTGTTTGATGTTTTTGACATATGTGTTTTATCTGCGTTGATATTTTGATTCTGTATTAGGTCTTTTGTTTCGTTATTATGTGTTCTGTTTTTATTTTTTTATTTAGTTTTTGTTAAAAAAAAAATTATTTTAAGAGCAGATTTAACATGTAAGGCAGAGAGGTGAAGTTTTAGCAGAGACACTAATCTGAGTGCATTTATTGAACATACCATATGCGCAGAAAACATTCTGTCTTACATAATAATAAAAATAAAATTCATAAAAATAAAATAAAGATGTCCGAGGGTCGATCTTGTCTGATCGTTAATATTACACACCATAATAAATAAAAACATAAAAACATAATAAAAAAAAAAAAAAATAAAAACAACAAAAATATAAGTGTTCTTATTACAGCCCATATTCTGGCCACACTCGGCCAATTAAAACATAAAAAAAAAAAAAAAAAATAATAAAACACTAAAACTGAAAGAACTCTCGAGCTGGTTGTGGTGGTCTAAGAGAGAGCTCCGTTGAGGGAGCTCTGGTTCGGAATGCGAGCGGAGGCTTTGGTGGAGGAATTTCTCGTTCATTTCTGTCATCATCGATGATGATCGGAACTGGAAACAAATTCAGCAGCCTCGGTGCCCTCATTATCACCCAGTTTTTTTCTTTCAAACAAAAAAATAAAAAAATAAAAAAATAAATAACTTGTGTTAATTATAGAAGAGGAAGTGAAAATTTCAATAAAAATGGAGGTGTGATCAGAGGTCTTACCATACATGTACAGCGGCAGTTGTGAAAAGAGAGTGCCAGTGGGGTCTATCTCCGCTTGCCAGTGCTTGACCCGATTGCCGTGGTTGTTGAACCAGCAGTGTACGTTGTATTCAGTGGCTTCGCCGAAAGCCCTTAGTCGAGACGCGATCTCGACGACTTGCGCTCGGCTTGGGTGTGTGACCCCATAGTTGAATATTTTGGTCATCATCGTGATCTGATCGTCGGTTGGACGCCACCGTTGACTGGTATATCTCTCTGATTCCGTTTCACTCATCCTTCCTCTCGTAATATACAAATACATAAATAAAAAATAAATACATATAAAAAGAACAAAAACAAGAAAAATAAAAATAAACATAAAAAAAAATAAAAAATAAAAAGAACTAAAAAAAAAAAAAAAAAATTTTTTTAGATTAGTTCTGTGTTTTCTTTATTTGTTCTTGTTTTCTTTTAAATTTATTTTGTCCTGTCTGTCTTTGATTGCTTGATGTGTCAGTTTTTGGTCTCAGATCTGTTTCACGGTCCTCGCAAAGGGTCCTAAACGGATCTACGTCCAGTTGTCCGGTTGTTCTTGTCCATATTGTTCTTGTATATTATGTTTATGTGTTTATTTTTAAGTGGGGTACGTGGCGTTGTTCTACCCGATTGTCTCTGCAATACCTTCAATCGAAGGGAGATTAACGTCTGGTTTCCAGCCGATATACCCCTTAAGTTTTAAGACAATTGTGTTTTATGTGTTTTAAGTGTTTAGCAGGTGAAAAATAAAGCGAATAAGAGCTGAAAATAAAGATGGAACTGAAAGCAGGAAAAAAAAAAAAAAATGAAAATGAAAGATCTGGAAAGCAGGAAAAGGAGAAACAGGAAAGCAGGAAATAAAGAGGGAGAGCAGGCAAGAGATCAGAGCAGAAAGCTGAAAATAAACAGGAAAGCAGGAAATAAAGAGGGAGAGCAGGGCAGAGATGAAAAATAAAGGTAATACAGAGAGAGAGAGAGCAGAAAAAGCGGAAAGAAAGGCAGATCCAGGAGCAAAGGACTTACCTGGAGTAGTAGGCTGGCAGAGAAGCTCCTCGCAGATCTCAGACTCTTCAGATGGCACGGTGGCAGAGGTTCCGCACAGCTCCAGATGCTTAGAGGAGAGGCTCCCTGCAGAGATCCAGACGCTCGAGAGAGTTGAGAGAGTCGAGAGAGAGCAGAGAGTTGAGAGAGCAGAGAGAGAGAGCAGAGGAGTAGAGAGAGATTGAGCGTTCAGAAATGGCGCTGGACGCGGAGGAGCAGCCTTTTATAGCCAAAGCTTTCCACTGTAGCAACAGTTCCGGTCATTCCCACCGAGACTGTTGTCACAGTACCGGTATCCTTTTTCAGAAAAAAAAATAAAATAAAATAAAAAATAAAAAAAATAAAATAAAATGAAAAAATTAAATTAGCATCTACTGATGGGTGCTAGGTGTTTTAGACATCTGCTGATGGATGTCACTGATAACATCTACTGATGGATGTTATTGAAAATTTCTTCCCATTTTTTCTACTTTTTATTGCACTTGTCTATATTATTTGACTGCTCTGAAATTGATCATCTGATGATTGTAACACACTGAGGACATTGTGTGATTTAAGTGTGGTCTACTGGGAAGAAATTCTGATTTTTCTGTTAGTTTGTATTTTATGTGTTAAAATTTTTGTTTTTGAGTGTTAAATTTTTTTTCTGTTTTAAGTTATTTTTATCGAGTTTTGTGTGCAATAAATTTTACATTTTTCTCTTGATTTCTGGATGAGGTTTAAGTTGTAGATTTTTTCCTTCACTTACTTAATACTTATGGTTTGAAATCCTTGCTTTTCTCTGCCTGGAAAGATGATTATACGTTTGAGAGGTTGATTTGATTGTGACAAACACCCTGAGTGAGATTTGAGCTACTTAATTTTCTTTCTTGTGTGTGATATGTCTCTTGATTGCTTGCACATATGCCTTGGCTTGATTCTTTTTGATATACTTGATTGATATGCATGTTCAGACGTGATAAAGGCATTTTTGTTCTTGAGCCTCTTTAGCCAAATAAGCCTACCTTGTTATTATCCTTTGATAACCCCTTTGAGCCTATACTGTATATATTTCTTTGTGTTGAAGCTCATACACTGATCCTAAGTGAAAAACAAATGATTACCTTAACCTTAGGAAAGTCTGAAGCTATAGAAGTATTTTGAGAATAAGTGTGGTCTCCTTGGGAATTCTGATGAATTGGCTAGTTGGTTCCTCATCATGTTTTGAAATGATAATTTATATCCTGTTGTGAAAAAAAAAAAAAAGAAGAAGAAGACAGGATGAGAAAAAAAAATTTTGATGAGAAAAAGAAAAAATTGAAAAATCATTTTGTGAATAATGGAGTCGAGAAGAGGATTGAATTAGAGGTTTGGGTGAGATTTCACTGTGTTACATTTTTTCCCTAGTGCACCTCTATTTCTTCTGAGCTATAGCTACTTATCCAAATTTATCCTCCCCTGTCCTTGGCCCCATTACAACCTAGTAAAGACCTTCTGATCTGAACATGTGTATGATTTAAGTATTGATATTAGAAACTTGCCAAGTCTACTTGTGTTTGCTTTCTTGAGTGCATTGAGTTGAAATTATTTACCCTAGACACTTGAGAGAAACACTGTGAGTGCATCTGTGAGGTTTTGACATTTTTGAATCACCTCTTGAGCTGATTGATTATTTTACCATGCTTTGAATTGCTTGGATGATTTCTGTAAGTATCTGCTTTTCTTGATTTTGTGTTGGATATATTCTACTTCTTTTATTTGTCTAGAATTCTTGAGAACTGTGTAAAATTTTGTTTGCTTTCTTGCGAGTTTTTTATTTTTCTGTCTGCTGAGTTTGTGTCATTATTCCCAAAGTCCTTTGAACCATTCCCTGATTTGCGTCTTAATTTTGCCCCGGAGTGCAAAAGACTAAGTGTGGTCTATTTTGATGAATCATTATTTTATTCACTTCATTTAGTTTATTGTGCTAGAATTAATCAGGGAATTGTGCTTAATTGTCCAGTATTTTCCCATTTTACTGAATTGAGCCTAATCCGATCAGAAATTCTTATTTTAATTAATTTGAATTATCTGAAACGAATTATTTACATTATTGAGTGCAGGAAAAATTTTGGAAAATATTTTTGGACATTTAGACTTTCTGTACAAATTCCCAATTTCTCTCGGGTAATCGTTTACAGGGGTGCTGTAAACGAGGGTCACCCCACACTCCTTGGCCTCACATCACATCACCATCCACCCTCTCCCACCACTGGAACACCTGAACAAGCCTCAGACAGGGGCAGAAGTGCCTAAAAGTCAGTTTTTTTGCCAATGGTGACCTGTGTTCACCTGACTGAGTACCTGTGTTGGACTTTCTGTACAAATTTGCAATTCCTCTCGTGTAATCGTTTACAGGGGTGCTGTAAACGATTACCAGTGCTGCGTGAATTTTGTGTCAACTTGTGTGTCTTCGTTCGAGATCAATTCTTATCCGTTTTCAATGCAATTTTTTTTCATAGTTTCGTCTAGATGTCTAGTTTCATGTATAACTTTTACTTTGTTCAAATGCGTTCTGTACTGTTCCCAGTAATTTGTTTACTCTCCTATGTCAGCCTAGTACTACGTGAATGTTGTGTCAACTTGTTTGTCCTCGTTCGAATTCAATTCTTATCCGTTTTGCATGCAGTTTTTTTTCATAGTTTCGTACGGATGTCTATTTTCATGTATAGTTTTTACTTTGTTCAAATTCGTTATGTGTTGTTCCCAGTAATTGTTTTACTCCCCTGTGTCAGTCAAGTTCATACAGTTTAAGTGGCTTCTAATTTGTTTGCATTGTTTGCTTGTTGTTTCATACTTGTGGTAGCTGGAATTGATCATTGGACGATGCTAAGACCTCCAAACACTCAAGGATTCAACACTCATATTGGCACTTTTGTTTTCATTTTGGTTTCTAAGAGAAACAAGAAGCAACCTCACGGCCTCATAATTTGGAAAACAAAGTAGATTTGAAGCAAAATGATGGAGAGAGACCACCTTGCATTCAGCCCACGGTTCTCAAATGTGGAAGATAACAATTGTGATTTTTTTTTATCATGGAGGAAGCCATATTCTGAGTATATGCCACGGCAATGTAAATTGGCTAGCACAAAAGAACAAATCAATTGGAATTGAAGAAGGGGCCACGTTGGAGACAACACATGGGCCACCACTTTGTTATTTAATGGATGATTGGCAAAACAAAACTCATGCTCACGTTGTTGGAATGATACATAGAAGACCACACATAATGGAGTGAGATAATGGAGGGGACCACGTTTTTGAAGAAAGAAAGCTTATGGTTCTCTTAATTTTGGAGTGGTGTACAAGGGGCTGCACTTCCACGGTACCAAACCAAAGGTGAAAAGCAAAAAGAGAAGACACGGCCATTGCTGCAAAGAGCATCCAGTCCAGTACCGTCCAGCAGCATGTTGAAGAGAAATAAGGAGATGGCACAGGGAAGGTCCTCCTCTTTCAGCACGTCCAAACAGCCACCATGTTAAGGGAGTGAAGCATCAAGGTTGGAAGAGGCAAATGCTGGAAGGAGGTGCTCACGGTGATCTTCATTTTAGAAGTGATGGAAGTAGAAGCAATGGAGTGGGAGCCCACGGCAGAAAACCATTTCCGTAAAGAGATAAAGAAGTGTGTGGCAACTAATTGAAGAAGACGTCTAGCTTGGAGCAGCCACCAGTAGAGAAGATCCACATGTCCAGCTGCTGGTCCAGTAAAGGAGATGCTCCACAATCTTAATCTAGTTGAAGAAGAAGAAGCCGTGAGCAAGGAGCTGGAAAATGGAAGCAAAGGCAACAACACCAGCAGCACTTGGAGAGTTACGTTCCAGCACATGTCCAGGGAGAAAAGTGGATTCTTAGAATGAAGAAGGGAGTTCTCGGTAAAGAGCTGGAGTAGCCACGGTCCAACAGCTTCACGTGCAGCAACAACAACATCCACCATGCACAGCAGAGGAAGCTACAGCAGTTTGGAGTGGGGCACACGGTTGAAAGGAATTTGCGTGAATGGGGGAAGCCTAAGCACAACCTAAGCAAACGGACACCACATAGAGGACCTCTTTTGGCACGACTAGGAGCAAATTGGTGGGAGAAATTCCCCAAAACAGGAGCTGCCAATTAGGACAAACCCATAAGCAGACAAGGTCCGTGAAATGAAGAAGGAAATCAGGAGACTTTGTTAAGAGAAGTGGTTATAAATTGGCAGCAGCAGAGCACACTTTGGAAGGGATTTTAGATTAGAATTAGGGGTAGTTTTAATGCACGGCCCGGAAGAGGCTCTGCCTCTTCCCTCCCAGTAGATGTCTCAGTTATTTTCATTTCAAACAGTGCAATAGTGTGGAATTTTATTTCGTCAGTGTTTGGAGCTGTATCTTCATTTAATTTTTATCTTTTGTTCAGAATTTTAATTTAAGTATTGAATGCTTTGATGAATTCCATTTTCAATTAAGTACTTTTATTTTTTACTGTCTCTATTATTTTACCATTTAGTATTTTCTGCATCGTTAAATTCTGTCATTGTGTTGTACTGGTCATGTTATTTTCAAGAATCGTTTTTACGGTTTATTTTTACTGGAGCTATTGGTAAATTTTAATTACACTGTTATTTTGTCTTCTGCATATTTACTGTTCTGTATTTTAAATTCCAACACTGTAATTTTTTCCATTGTCTATTTTTACCATTTTTTTTTACCGTTCAGTTTTTACCACTGTTAAAATTTATTTCAGTGTTTTTAAATTTTGTTGTCTTATTTAAATTCCAGTTCATTTTAATTTATTTGCATTCAAAAATATCCACAAACCCCCCCCACTTCGTGTTAAATCTAAGACCGAACCACAAATATTGGTCCTTGAGAGACGACCTAGGAGTCAAATCCTAGTTATACTGCATTAATTTCTGTGCACATCAAATTTGTATGACCGCGACAGTCGTATCATCTACCAATGTTGTATCTGTGATTCATCTCTCGCATGAGTAAGGGAGCCTTGAATGCTACAGGTCTTGTGGAGGAGTTACTACAATGTAAACCAGAAATTGAAGGGGCAAATGAATGGGTGCAGCTCTGCGCAAGCTTATAAAGAAAATTTAAATGGTGTGTTTTCTTAGCAACAAAGATCGTGTATCATACACCATTGTGGGAGTTATCCTGATGTCCCCCTCATGGGTATCCGATGTTGTATTAATTATAATCTTATGTGTCAGCACAAAAACAATTCTGGGTATCCTGTGAGAGGATCGCCCAAGCCTGCATCTCTTGCCACACGGCAGATCATATGAGAAATGGATATTTGCTTAAATGCTCCATCAAGTTAAGGACGCTTGGGGAAAATGTTGTTCGCTTCGAGGAAAGGCCCAAGATCATGGAGTTTTGATGAAGGTTCCCTTATCCAATAGATCACAGAGAGGGTTAAGACAATAAGGTTGTCATTCAATGTAATTTCCCCATACCCAAATTGTGAAGAGCAATTTCATACTGCTGAGCAGCGTCTGAAAGCAGCAGTGGGAAAACTAGAGAAGAAATGTCACCGAGCTAAGAAAAAAGGCATCAAGAATTTGTAATTCATATGAAGAAGCATATTGTTGAACAAGGGGGAATTGAAAGAGAAGGCTCTCATAACTAGCTTCCCTCACCAATGAAGTCATTGAAGGTGCTCTGAAGTTATTAACTGATGTTGAGTCTGCAGTGTCAATCTTTAACTTGCCTAAGGGGATTGAACTTTCCTCAATTGCTGCAAGAGTTGACTAGAGAAATGAAGAATGTGATGGCTAAGGCCCGAGATGGTTGACAAGGACTTTCTATGCTTCACATTTTGTGAACTTCTAGAGGTGGTGGATGTTTCATTGTATGAACCACCCTGTTGACTCTGTTTCATGTTAATTTCCAAACTATACCGGGGCAATGTTTCACAGCTTTATAATTTCCGACTAGAGTATTTGAACTACATTGTTTCTTCTTTTTCTGTTCATTTTCGTTTTCTTAATTTGTTTTAAAAAAAAAAACTTAAAAATACGGCTAAACATCCAAGATACCCTAAAGGACTTGAACCAGTTACAAAATCTTGGAGAACCAAGGAAAATTTCAAGAAGAGATGAAAGTTGATGTCCAACAAGTGAAAGAACCAATGAGCTGAATCCTAGAGCTTCTGAATGCCTTACAAAGCCTTGTAGATTCGCGGGCATCACGAGTGCAACCAAGAGTTCTGAAGCACAAACTTTCCCTCCTTATGGTCTCCCTAGAATTACACTCCACCCTTGGAGGTGGACTCAGGACAAGTTTGCACTCAAAAGGCCAAAACTAATACAGTGAAGGAGGAAACAAGCTTAGGGCAACCACTTTCATGGTCCTTACATAAATGATTCAGCCCAGAGTAGTGAGCAAGACAATGACAAAGCAACCCGAGTTGAAATCTTCTCCTCATATTGTTACGCCAATGGATGTTGAGGTTGACAGATGTAAATTGGAAATGCTGGAAAAGGGCGAGAGTCATAGAAGTTGGAGAAAACCTTAAGTTTGAAAATGTTGTAGAGCTATGCTTAGTCCCAGATATGGTGATACCTCCCAAAGTATAGATGAAAATGAGATACCACTTGTCTTCAAAGCCATCTCATGATGTATGGAAAAAATTGTTCACGCATGTGAAGTTGCTAATTCATTTCTTCTAAGGTAGATTGGCTGGCATGATACCAAACTGGGGCACTCACCTTGAACCGTCGTGCATCCGGTGTTGGGAGGATTTGGTGGACGCTTTCTTGAGGCAGTACAAATATATCAGGGATGGGGCACTTGATTGATTACAACTGCAGACCTTAATGAAGGAGTCCAAATTGTTCAAAGAATATGCCAAAGGTGGAAAGAGATTGTTGCTCAAATGAAGTTTCATGAGAGTGACAGGGAAATGGTTCCCACATTCCTAAATAATCTGCAATCATCCTTCTGTGAGACCATGATAAGCAGTGTTCCCCTAAACTCCTCAAACTTGGTGATAATCCAAGAAAGAATTTAAAATGGTGTGAAAACTGAAAAGATCGCACAAGGTTCTACTATGACAACAAATGTGAACAAGTCTGGTCTAAGCCTGGGATGAGGAGAGAAGAAAGAGCTCAATCACGTCCCACCGCTCAAGTACTGTTCGCCTACCCTTTGAAACCAGCCTGAGGAAAAATTGGAGACTTGACCCAAACTCTACTTCCTACCAAGCCGCTAGGCAAAAAAAAAAATGTTGATCGAGACGAAAGGCATATGAGTTTCACTCCTAACCTTCTAACTTATGCAACATTTCTTCCAAGTCTCCTGCATGACAAGGCTCGGTCTTTACTTGTTGCATGAAGCCTTTAAAGCCTCAATACCTAAAGACTCATGATGCAAGAGGTGATTACCATGGAGTGTCTATCTGTCATTCCACCAAAAGTGCTGGTTGTTCAAGCGTAAAGGCAAACTTTGATTCATTCAAGATGATTAAAGTGTGAAGAAAGTTAACCCGGACACTGAGGCAAGGCTTGAGAATGCCTCTACAAATGCCATGAAGAAACGAAGTGGGCTTTAAGATCACACAAGAAATCATAAGTCATTGTACAAGTGAATTTGATGTTGTGGAGTGTCTTGCTACTGGGAAGTATGCTCATCGGTATCACGTCTTCATCCATGACTTTGGATGTGAGCATTCACTACAGGGTTTCTCCAAGTAGTGCTGGAAATCGAGTCCTGAAAGGGTATCGTGGAAAAAAGGAAAACAAAATTGAAAAAAAATGAAATGAAGTCAATCTTGAGTCACTTATCTTTCTTGCAAATCGTCAAACTCTTGTTTTTCAAAAATAGGAAAAAGAAAAATGATGAATAATCAAAAAGAAAATTGGAATGTCAAGTTTTTTTGAGGTCAAATGTTTAAAAATAACAATTTGATGTTTTCTTTCGAGATGTTTGTGTGCGCATTTTGCTTGAAAACCTTCACCCTTCACTGTTCCAAAATAAAGGATGTTCCCCAACAAACACTGTCACTGCCCTTAGTAATGATGTAAGCCTTTACACTGGGGCAGATTGGCATGGACAAAATTTTCCTTGCTTGCACTAGTTGGGTGATCCCTGAATCCATTGAGACAAATAAAAGAATTTTCAAAAGGAGAATAAGTCCACTAGATTGAAAACCCAAAAGGGCAGTCTAGAAAGGAAATGAAAGGGAAAAATCACTCATGTTGAGGTCATCTAGTCGTAGAATTAATCTTTTGAAAAATAAAGCAATCAGAGTTCAAAATGATGTGTGGCCATCTTTTCTTTACCAAAAAAAAAACAAAATATACCCATTGTCACCCTGTTTTGAGCCAAAAATAAATCCTTTTTCAAAATTATTCCCAAGCAAGGGTTGTCATCAGTATGAGTCAACTCATGATGCAAATGAAGAGCACTCAATGATCAAACGGAGAAATCCTTCAAAATGGTAAACAAAAACAAAAAAAAAAAAAAAAGAACAAAAAAATCACAAAGTGATGATGAAAAAATAAAAAAAATGGAGTTTAAGAAAAGCAAAGTGCTCAAAAGGTCAAATAGTTGACACAATGCCAGATGACAACCCTTGCTTCAAAAAATGTATCCGACAAACATTCATTTGGGCCTTTATACCCCTTCTTTTCAATACCTTCTATCCCTAGCCACATTACAAGCCTAATAAAGTCCACACAGATTGAATAATGTTTGCTCAAATTTTCATAAAGCTTAATTTTGCGATAAGACAAAATGACTTGCAATGTGTCAAAAAAAAAAAAAAAAAAACAACTTTGAAAATGAAAAAAAAAGAGAAGAAGTAATGTCTCAGGAAGAAGGGATCTCTTTGCCAACTAAGCTAAAGCATGCAAAAGAAAATCAGACCAATTGGGGTCATCCTTTTAGCTTATCCTTTTCATGCCCACTACCTCTTCCAGGTAAGAACCCATACCCGAAAAACTGGGGCAGATTTGTGAATCTCACGCGAATTCTTCGCCTTGCAACTCATTGACACATAATCCCAGACTGGAACAGCTTTGCGGGTCTCACCTGAACTATCATGAATCCAAACCCAATGCTCATTTTCCCAAACACCAAACTTGGGCAGCTTTTGGGTGTCTCGTTTCCTTTAAGCAATGTATAAGGAATGATGTGCTTATGTGGTTGTCCCAGACTTCTCCAAACCATTCTAAATAGCTCTCATTCTTCTTGCCAGTAAATTCAAGCATGTGTGCGTCGATGTCACGAAAGAAAAAGTCAAAATGTAATCATATCAAACATTAGACCTCGAATGTATGACATTCCTCTCTTTCACAAAATACTGAAAATAAGAATAAGTATGATGATTGCAAGAAAGATGACTGACTCAAGCAGAAAAAACAAGAGAAACACAAAACAAAGCAAATGTTTTCCATGTGTGTGCATCCATCCATCAAAAGAATATCTTTCAGATCGAAACCCTCTTCATTCATATGAATGGTTGTCGAATCCTTCTTCGAAAATACAAAAAGAATAACATTATGGTCTTTTCTTCAAGTCATGTTGTTTCATGTTGATCATGTTTTTTCTCTCATTTTGGGGTTTTGACACCCACATCTTTACACCATGTTCACCGCCTTTAAGTTAGAGTTTCAACATTCTACCATAGTCTTTACACTTTGTTTCTCCTATTCGCATATTAAGACCTTCTCTTTGGAAATGGTCACTAATGCCTTTTCAAAAATCAATTTTTTGTCAAAAATTACAAAAAAAAAAAACTCATTTCACAAAACTACAAGTTTCAAGAATTTGCAAATTTGAAGGCCCAGTTTCTATACTAGCCCACCAAGCCCAGTTTCACCTGGCACTCTAAACTCAAGTTTTCTGTTATCGACCCTCTGCATGGCAATGGTCGGATTTAAATTTCTGCTCTGTGAGTTTGGCCCTCTGCGAGGCAATGGTCAAATCCAGGTTTTAGTTTTCTGTTATCGACCCTCTGCATGGCAATGGTCGGATTTAAATTTCTGCTCTGTGAGTTTGGCCCTCTGCGAGGCAATGGTCAAATCCAGGTTTTAATTTTCTGTTATCGACCCTCTGCATGGCAATGGTCGGATTTAAATTTCTGCTCTGTGAGTTTGGCCCTCTGCGAGGCAATGGTCAAATCCAGGTTTTAGTTTTCTGTTATCGACCCTCTGCATGGCAATGGTCGGATTTAAATTTCTGTTCTGTGAGTTTGGCCCTCTGCGAGGCAATGGTCAAATCCAGGTTTTAGTTTTCTGTTCTCGACTCTCTGCATGGCAATGGTCGGATTTAAATTTCTGTTCTGTGAGTTTGGCCCTCTGCGAGGCAATGGTCAAATCCAGGTTTTAGTTTTCTGTTATCGACCCTCTGCATGGCAATGGTCGGATTTAAATTTCTGTTCTGTGAGTTTGGCCCTCTGCGAGGCAATGGTCAAATCCAGGTTTTAGTTTTCTGTTATCGACCCTCTGCATGGCAATGGTCGGATTTAAATTTCTGTTCTGTGAGTTTGGCCCTCTGCGAGGCAATGGTCAAATCCAGGTTTTAATTTTCTGTTATCGGCCCTCTGCATGGCAATGGTCGGATTTAAATTTCTGCTCTGTGAGTTTGGCCCTCTGCGAGGCAATGATCAAATCCAGGTTTTAGTTTATGTTATCGGCCCTCTGCATGGCAATGGTCGGATTTAAATTGTTGTTCTGTGAGTTTGGCCCTCTGCGAGGCAATGGTCAAATCCAGGTTTTAGTTTTTTTTGTTACTAGTACTCTACTTGACATTGGTCATTCGGCATCGTGACTTGAATCATTTTGTTCGTTTTCTTTCATGGTTGAAACCCGGACAAAATTAGTGTCTTTATCTTTACTTAGCTTTACTTAAATAATACGAAAAGATTAGATTTTCATATTATTTAGTAATATCTAAGTAAAGAGGGGCAGCTGTCAACACTCAATTTTGTCCGGATTGATTTTTGGCTTTACTTTAATCTATTCTCATATTTTTTATTATTTTATTTATTTTTATTTCTTTATCAATTTTATTTTTATTTTTATTTTAAGTTTTTATCCCTTTTTATTATTTATTTATTTTTTTGTTATCTATTATTATTTTGTTTTTATTCTATTTGTATAAGTTATCTTATTTTATTTTATTCTCCCCTTCATCTATTATTTTCTTTTTAAATTTTGCTTTGTTTTACCTCTTTAGGTTTTATTTTATTTTAATATAATTAATATAACTAAAAACAAAAGAAAAAATGTGTGCTTGTGTTGGAGCGAGAGGGAGCAGAAAACAGTTTTGTGCGGGTAAGGATTACAGGGGGCAGAGGCAGCACCACAGACACAAAAAACATGCTCCCTTTTGGTTCTCCATTCCTCTGCTTCTCTGACCTTAAAAGACCCCAACCACATTTCCCCTTGGATGGGGAATTCGTTGCACACACTAGTATGATCCATCATTCATCCATATTCCCTCATGGCCAACATCACCATCTTCATCCCCTTCATCTTTGATTTTCATCTCCAACACGGAATACCCGTGATCATCTCCAATACCTGTCATCATCTCCATCCCCTGCTACAATTCCCATTCACCATCACGGGCACACACACATACTCCTATTCCATTCACTCTACAGATTCATCTCTGCATCACACAACACTCAATCCTCCTCCATTCTCTATCAATGCTGGCAACTCATATACACCCATTACCATAGCCATATGGACACCCACGGCAGCACCCATCATCTTCATCCATTTCCTCTTCATTTTCATCTCCAACACCTTATACCACGGCCTAACCTCAAACTCCTTGACTCCCCTCACCCGTAACCATCCCAACCACACTTCCATTTCACTCCAAGTTCCTCACCTCCAATACCCATCATCCATCATTGGCCACACGCCACAACTCGCAATTCCTCCATTCAATTGCACAGAAACACCTTCCTCTTCTTCAACAATTGAAAAAAACAAGGAAGAATTCACTCACTTTGTAACCCCTGTCGTGCTTCCTATCACCATTACACCATACCTCATTCCCAAACAAAACAAGCACAAAACAATCGCAGAGAGAAAACGAAGAAGGAGCAGTAACCCCGGCTTTAGGAAGCGCCATCGGCGTCTTTGGCCGCAACTGGCAGTGGCTGAGGTGCGATTTGCGGCAACGATGTCTCGCGGTGGCGGCGTTTCTGTCCCATGTGAGAAAGGGAAATCGCGGAAGGAGGAGAGCCGTGGACGGCGACGACGCTTTCAACATTGGCGTTGTCGCCGGCAATGTTCTTGGCCAGCCGTGAGGAATGGGAGCGCTTTTCTCTCACGCGCGAAGAGAAGAAGAAGAAGGGGAACGTGGTGTTGTGGCCGGCGATGGCTCCGGTGGCGTCTGTCGTCGTTGACGACGCCGCGAACCGCGGCTAGCGGTGGCCGGTTTGTGGGGAGGCTGAGTCATGGCCGTGGGTGGCAGAGATGAGCGTCTCTGTTTTCTTTCCTTCAGAGGAGAAGACCCTGAGTCTCAGGGCCACCTACACAAATGAGATGAAGTTGGAGGAACCCCTAATGGGTTTCTGATTAGGGTTAAGAGGCCTTAGGCCTGGTGCGGTTTGCTTCCCATCTCTTCCTGCCACACTTGCAGTTCCATTCGCACCCCTTTTCATTTGGATCGAAGCCCAGTTTGTTTCTGCAAACAAAAATAAAAAAAAAAGAATTGGGCTTGAGCACATTATTTCAGGATGCACCTCCAACTTTACTGCTGCACCCCTATCTTGGGGCCTGGATAAGAAATTTCGAGTTGCACTCCTGGTTTTTTATCTCTGCACCCCTATTCTTATTGGGTTGTTCTCTTGCTTTATTTTTATGCTTTTGTTCTTTTATTTTTATTAGTATTTGTTTGGTTATTAGTTTTTACTGTATGTAACCCCTTGTATGATAACCCCACTCCTAGATCTTGTCTTTTATTTTCATTTTAGTTTATTTGCTGCACTTTAAACACGAAAAAGACGATAATAAAAAAATAATAATGAATAAATAAAATTTCAAAAATATGTTTTAAAGGTTTAAGCGCACGTGTGACCGCTCGCGTCGTCCTTGTGCTAAAAACCTCTTCTTCTTTCTTATAATAAAAAATTACAAAAGTATTTAAAGGTTTAAGCACACGTGTGACCGCTCGCGTCGTCCTTGTGCTAAAAACCTCTCCTTCTTTCTTATAAAAATTTTACAAAAATATTTAAAGGTTTAAGCGCACGTGTGACCGCTCGCGTCGTCCTTGTGCTAAAAACCTTTTCTTCTTTTCTTAAATAAAATTTCAAAAATATGTTGTAAAGGTTTAAGAACACGTGTGACCGCTCGCGTCGTCTTTGTGCTAAAAACCTCTTCTTCTTCCTTAAATAAATTTACAAAAAGAATACGTTTTGAAGGTTAGGCACACGTGTGACCGCTCGCGTCGTCCTTGTGCTAAAAACCTTTTATTCTTCTTAAATAAAATTTCAAAAATATGTTTTAAAGGTTGAACACTCGTGTGATCGCTCGCATCGTCCTAGTGTTCAATACCTTTCTCTCTTATGTAATATTAAACGAGGGTATGAGTGCTCGTGCGATCGTCCGCATCAGCCTAGTACTCAATACTCTTAAGTTTTCCTAAATAAGTAGATAACGGTATGAGTGCTCGTGTGATCGTTCGCATCGTCCTAGTGCTTAATATCGTTATCTCTCTTTTCAAAAATAATTACAAATATTTAAATATCATTTTAAAGGTATGAGTACTCGTGCAACCGTTCGCGTAGGCCTAGTACTCATTACTTTCTTTTTCTCGAAAATATTAAAAAACATAAAATCCTCAAAAATTAAAAACATCTGGTTTCAAACAACAAACAGTCTTTCAAGCTAGAACTACGTAACCCTGATTTCTCATTTTGAATGAGAATACGTAGGAGCAAGGTCAATCCTTGTCGGGCCCAAAAAAACCAAAAAAATATATTTTGTTTATTTTTATTTTTATTTTAGGGATAGTTAAACATTTTGAAAACCACATCAAACTAGCGTATTTAGTTAAAGGTACTGCCTTAGGGCAGGCGTTGTAGGGTGCTAATACCTTCCCTACACGTAACCGACTCCCGAACCCAGAATCTGGTTTTCGCGGACTGTGTCTTATCATTTTATGGTTTTTCCGTAGTTTTCCATAATAAACTATGGTGGCGACTCCAAAATCTATTTTCAAAACCCGTTTCTTTTTGGATCGTCGTCCCGTCGCGATTCCGGTTGCGACACTCATCTTCTCTGCTAGGGCTTCTTCCTCTGTCATCATTTTCTCTGATTTTAGCCGATTAAAATCACTCTTGATCCGTTCCAAACCTTTTCCACCATTCAATATTCATTTTGAACCGATTAATCGGTTCATATTGGGTTTCCTCCCATTCCTAGGGTTTTTACCGAGTTTAACCTCTGTTCTTGTTCTTCTTCGAGTTTTTATCATATTCTGCTGCATTCATCTCTGGAGGGAGCTTCGAGGAGGTCCGGTTCGTGCTCGCGCATCTTCATTCGATCTCTCCTCGGCGTTCGTCCATCAAGGAATGCTAGGAATTGTATGAACTCGTAATAAAGGATAGGCCTTCTTGCAAGGTGATTTAGAGAGTGGCATTAACATTGATGGAAAGAATGATGAATTCCTAAAAGTATATGAGAGTGGATAAGATGAAATTGATAACCCCAACAACATACTCATCCATCTAATTCATTAAAGTTTTTGTATTCCTCTTTTCCATTGATCAAATTCATTCATACATGTTTAATTATTGTCTCTTGCATTTAAATCCTACAAACAATTTGTTCTCAAGTCTTTAATAATCAACAAATCATAGAACTCACTAGGTCGTTAGTCCTTTGGGCGAACGATACTTGGTCTTACCGAGTTTTATTACTTGATACGATTCGATCACAGTTGCCGATTGTTAAACAAGTTTTTGGCACTGTTTTTCGGTGTTCATAAATTTGTCATCAAGTTTTTGGCGTCGTTGTTGGAGACTCGTGGTTTAACTAGTTTATTTGTGTGATTATTGATTATCTTTGACTTGAATTTTGAATTTTGAAATTTGAATTTCTGTTTTTATTTTTTTCTTTTATTTTTTCTGTTATTTTATTTTATTTTATTTTTTGTTATTTTATTTTATTTAAATCATTGCAAAATCCATTGAGCTCTCCTTCTTGTGAACACTCTGTGGAGAGTCTTAGCACTGTCCAATGATCAATTTCAGCCACCACAAGTACTAAACATCAAGCAAACAATGCAAACATTTTAGAACACTCAAAACAGTAATTACTGGACTGACATAGGAGAGTAAAAAAAATACTGGGAACAGAACAAAACGAATTTTAACAAACGAAAAGCTATACGTGAAAATAGACATCTAGACGAAACTATGAAAAAAAATTGCATGGAAAAAGGATAAGAATTGAACTCAAACGAGAACAAACAATCTGACACAAAATTCACGCAGCAACCAGCGAAAACTGAAATGGCTGAAATACATTGGGCTCAATTGCCAATTCTCATTTAACCTTCAAATGTCCCAAATTGTATCTCCAAATTTTCCTTGTAAAATAATTATCTCAGATAATTCAAATTAGTTAAAATAAGAATTTCCGATCAAATTTAGCACAATTAGGAAAAATAGGATAATACTGTACATTCAAGCACAATTCCTTGATTAAATTCGGTACAATAAACTAAGTGAAATCAATAAAATATTGACTCATCAATAGCCCTGGCCGTTTTCATAAACGGTCTTCCCAGTATGAAGGGTATCTTTTCGTTCTCCATCTTCATCACCACAAAGTCTGCCAAAAACTGAAGTTTGCCAACACAAACTACAATGTCTTCTGCAATCCCACATGGCTCCTTTGAAGATCCATCAGCCATTACAAGATTAACCTTTACAGGTTTTATTTTAACATGGCCAATTTGCTCCAATAGAGAATAAGGCATCAAGTTAACACTTGAGCCTAAATCAAGGAGAGCTTTCTTTACCTTTTTCTTCCCTATAGTGCAAGGGATAGAAAAACTACCTGGATCTGCTGCTTTTGGTGGGAATGATTCTTTCTTAACAGTTACACACTTTTCTTCCTCATCATCTCTACGTCTTCTTTTTGTAGAGGTTCCTTCTTCAGATTTTGTGTAAACTGCTATTTTCTGTAGAATTTGTTCCCAAGGAGCTTCATTATCAACCATTCTGAATAAATCTGTGAAATCCATTGGTTTCTCCTGATTTGTTAGAAAAGGAAAAGTGTCCTTTCTTTCTTCTTCTCTTCTCTCTTCTGTTTCATCTTCTTCTAACTCAATAATCTCTTCATTCACACTCTTGACCACTTTACACTCTTCTCTAGGGTTAACCTCAGTATTAGCCCCAAAGTTTCTGTGTGGTCTTTCTTCCAATTGCTTAGTAATCTGACCCATTTGAATCTCCAAATTCTTTATAGCAGCTTCAGTGCTCTTTTGAGAAGATTTAGTTTTCTGTATGAATTGTTGAAGAGTTTCTTCCAACCTTGTAGATCTTTCATTAAGCATAGATAATTGCTGCCGCATGGTTGGTTGTTGCTGCTGCTTATTATACTGATTAGCCTGCCCAGTTTGTCCTTGGCCAATGCTTGGATGCGGTTTCCAACCCTGATTATAATTCCCTTGACGGTATGGAAACTGATTAGCCATGAAATTAACATCCTCCACGGCTTCCACAGGAAAAGCACATTGGCCATTGATGTGATCACCCCCACATAATTCGCACAACTGGGTTTGTACCTGTGCAGCAGATTTTAACTCTTTGGGTAATGAAGCAAGAGTTTTGGTCAGAGTCTCCAGCTGTTGAGTTAGAATTTTATTCTGTGCTAGCAGAGCATCATGGGTTTGTAATTGAAGAACCCCTTTCTGTTGCATAGGGGCGCCTCTTTCATTGTGCAGCTCATTATCACTTGTAGCCATATTTTCAATGATTTCAGTTGCTTCCTCTGGAGTCTTCCATTTGATATTGCCTCCAGCTGAGGCATCCAGCATCATCTTGGTTTGTGAACCAAGCCCTCCAAGGAAAGTTAGGACTACTTCTTGATCTTCAAAGCCATGCGTGGGAGTTTTACGTAATAAGCTTTTGTACCTGTCCCATGCATGTCCCAGTGATTCCTCCATGCCCTGCTTGAATGAAGATATCTCTTGCTTTCCTTTAGTCACCTTAGATTGCGGGAAGTATTTGTTTAAAAACTTTGTAACCACTGCTTCCCACTCTGTGAAACTTTCTTCTGGAAAAGAGTTCAACCAAAGCTTAGCATTGCCTCCCAATGAGAAAGGAAACAAACTAAGTTTGATTGCTTCGTCTGGCACCCCATTAATCTTGACTGTATTGCAAATCTCATTAAAGGTAGTCAGGTGCTCATATGGGCTTTCGTGAGATAACCCATTAAATTGATTACTCTTCACCAGTTGAATCAGTGCTGGTTTGACCTCCATGTTGGCTGCATTGACTCTAGGTCTAGCTATGCTATTGAAGTGCTGAGGTCCAGCAAGATTAGTGTAATCTGCAAGAGTTCTTCTAACATTATTGCCCTCCATACTTCTTGTGCTATGAACAGAACCTTGTGGTGATGATTGTAAGAGAGTTTCTGGAGAAGGGAAAAGTTCTCTAGACGTTCTGATTCTTCTCCTCCTTCTACTCTCTTCTAGACCTTCAAGAAGTGGTTCTGTTGTTTTGTTACTTCTAGTTCGAATTGCTTCCTGCATGCACAAGAAAACAAAACCCTAGAAAAGATTTGTTAGCACAAAGAGATATAAAAGAAGATATAAATTCAAAAGATAAAAAGATAAAAGATTCAAAAGATAGAAAGATAAAAGATTTAGAAGATAGAAAGATAAAAGATAAAATAAAATAAAATCTAATCCTAAGAGATAAAATAAAATCTAATCTAAAAAGATAAAACAGAAAAAGATAAAACAGAAAATAAAAACAGAAATTTAAAATTAAAGTCAAAGATAATCAATAATCACACAAATTAACCAGTTAAACCACGAGTCCCCGGCAACGGCGCCAAAAACTTGATGGACAAATTTGTAAGCACCAAAATATGATGTCACAAACTTGTTTCACAATCGGCAAGTATGACCGAATCGTTCAAGTAATAAACTTGGTAAGACCAAGTATCGTTCTTCCCAAAGGACTCACGGCCTAGTTTAGTTATGTGATTTGTTGATTAGCTAGGACTTACAAACGAAATATTTAGATTTTAAGATGCAAGACAGAAAATAAACATGTATGCATGAAGTTTGATCAATGGCAAAGACAAAAGATAAACACTTTCAATGAATTATATGAATGAATATGTTGTTGGGGGTCAATTTCATCTCATCCACTCTCATATATTTTAGGAATTCAACATTCAAATCATCATTGTTAATGCCACTCTCTAATGTACCATTCTAGATGGCTTCTCCCTAATCAAATAGTTCATACAATTCCTAGCATTCCTAATGATTAGTTCATGAGTGCAGGAGCTTAAAGGCAACCAATAAAATATTGTCAGTATAATATTGGGAGAAATTCCCCGGATCTAGACTTCCCCGTACGTGTCCGTATCGACAAAACCAATAATCATGCATTAGAATGAGTTAAACAATGCAAGCATTGAGCAAAGAGGAAAAACCCTAACTAATGATGAAAGAAAGCATATGTCTTACTTAAAAGATGTACTCAACAAATTCCATATATGAGAGCTTCAAGAGATTACATTGATTCCCCAACAAACATACAAGGTTTAGTTCACCATATTCATGGTGAACCTAGATGAATAACAATGAAAGAATGAAAGAATAAACCCAATAAAGGTGAAGAGGTAGCCTGAGCATCCAAGATCCTCCTTCAAAGGGGTGAGAAGAGAGAGTGTTTACTTCGTTTCTGCCAAAGATACCAATCCCAAGGACGTGCAAGCCCTTATATACTATTCTAGAGTTACAAAAGATTACAAAAGCCCAAGCCCAAAAAGTGCCGCTCAGCGGTGATTGCGCGTCTTCTTTCTTCCCCTCAGCGGCCATTTTGCCCCTCAGCGGTTCCAACGCCACCTCTTGAGTGCCGCTCAGCGGTAGTTTGCCGCTGAGCGGTGCCTTCGTCTTCTCTTTTTGCACTCTTTCTTGTCTTTTCTAATGTCACTTCTCTCCTTCTTCACTCTTTTCACTAAATTCACCTTAAAACCTGCACAAAAACACTTAAATCAAGCGTAAACCTGTCCAGCTCTCTTATTTATGAAAATATAGATAAAAGGCATGATTTCAAGCTAGTTTTTAAGTCTAAAGGTTGCTTTTAGTATCACTTTTAAGCATGAAAATAACAGTTTTTCAACTGTTATCAGATGTCCTAGTGGTGCTTTGTTGTTTGAGGTATTGGCGCACACACTATTCTCATCAGCTATCACCTGCCCAATGTTAACATTTAAATTTCTGATAGCACAGTAGATGAATAGTGCCCTGCTGAGAGTAATATCTGACACATGTGAACATGGCTGAATGTTGGCATGAGAAAATGCCATCCAATACTTTGCAAGAGGAGTCAAATCTGTCCTCCTAATGTTAACCACTGAGCCAGATCTATTCCTTTGGAAGTGTCCTCCTGGTATACATAGTACTCTCTCCACATCCTCATAATCAGCACCTTCCTCCATGCAAAGAGCAAACTGGCACTGCTCACCAGCCCACACAGTGTCCAGGAAGTTATTGATAGAATCAGGATCATACCTGATAGCATGGCCTCTGTGATGAGTCAATTCTTTATTCACTTCACTTAGTTTATTGTACCGAATTTAATTAGGGAATTGTGCTAAAATGTCCGGTATTTTTCCGTTTTTACTAATTGTGCTTAATTTGACCAAAAATTCTTATTTTGATTAATTTGAATTATTTGGGACTAATTATTTGATTTATTAATTACAGGAAAATTTTGGAAATAATATTTAGGGCTGCAAGTAGAGACGTCCAGGGGTGCTTCAAGGAGGGCAACATCCGTCCAACACTTTACTCAAATGGGATGCACACATGGAAGCTCATTTTACTTTTGGGCTTGCTGTGCTTCAGAGAAAAGGCGGTGCAACAAGAAATAATTGGGGAGTTGCGTGCTTAATTTATTAGAAGGAAGGAGGTGTCACGGCCTGCACAATCCAGCACATGGCATGCAGCACACGTCCAGCGGGGTGCATCCAGCAAAGAGATCCACATGCACACGCGGAAGCAGCCTTCACGGAGCAGTCCAGCTTTCATCCGCAAGCTTGCAGGGGTGTAGGAAGGCAATGGAGGTGCACACGCCACGCAGCCCACATGAGAAACAGCCACATTCATCCATTTTCCAGCAGCTTCCACGTCCCACACTTGGCTGCACACGTCCAGGACATCCATCTCCACCATTCAGCAGCGTTGTATCCAGAGGAGAGAAGCACATCCACACGTCCAGCAGCTTCATGCGGAGATTGGGAAGAAGCAGGAGGTGCACGAAGAAGAAGCAGCTCACGGTCTTGAGCTTGGAGGGGTGCACGTGGAAAGAAGAAGCATCCAGGCCTTCACAATGGGAGCGTCCAGCAAGGCACTGAAAAAGAGCAGAGTTCCAGCTGCCACAGGGAGAAAAAGAAGATAAGCACTCACAGTCCAGCAGAGAGAAGTAAAAACGTGGTGCTGGAAGAAAAAAATGATTCACGGTCCAGGAAGAGGAAGAAGCGAGAGCTCTCGGTTGGAGGTGAAAAAGGTTTTTTCCAGTGCACACTTAGAGGTCCAGCCGCCACCTATTAGTGGGGTTTTTCTTTGCTTTGAAGGAAGGTGGTAGCATGTAGAGCAGGGAGAGATGGATTACGGCTAGCTTGAAGACACACGGTCTTGGTGGAGAATTCTAGAGCACCCTTTTAGTTTGATTTTCAGTTTAGATAAAATAGGCACTCATTACGCTACTTTCATTCTGCAAGTGCTGGATTTATTAGGAATGTTTGTTTAAATTTTAATTGAATGAAAGGTGCATTTTAATTTTGTTGGAGCAGTGCATACGGTTACAGCTGGAAGCAAAGAAGTGAACGCTGATTTCATTTATTACTCTTTTGTTTCATTTGTGCTTCACGGAGAATGATTGTACGGGCTACGGCTGGGAGTAGATAATGGTGCACGGGAAGGTGGATAAAGCTGCACGTTGGAAGAAGAGAAAGCATTTTTGTTTTGGAGAGCACACGGTTATGGATTGCATTGGTGCTTCCAGACCACTATACCACTTTATTTCTCTAGTTTAATAGTTGCATGTTTTAATAGGATAATTGCAATTAATTCCTCCCTGCGTTTAATTTGTTCAAGCATTTTTCTTGCATTAAAATATGATTCCATGCATTAAGTTTTTTTTTATTGTTGCTTCTATTTTCGGGTTGCATTTAATGATTCGTATGCAAGCTCATTTGGTTCATCTAATTCACCAATCAATTTCATTATGAATTTATGCGCGTTGTCGATTTATGTGTTACAATTTAATTAGTTTACACATCTTACTTTAGGAATGTTGGTTTACTATTTTCAGTCACTTTAATCTGTTTATTGTCTTCGATTCACTATGTTGTCTATTCTGTTCGATTATTTTTATCTTCCGGCATTTTCAATTTCCTCACTTGTTTTAGAAACCGTTCGGTCTTCGTGTTTTATTAATATATTTCAGCGTTTTTAATTATGTTTGGTTATTTTTAATTTTCAGTTTTAATTTAGTTCATCCGCATTCACAAAGACGACCTAGGAGTCACTTCCTAGTCTATACTGCATTCTTTTATGCACAACTTTTGTTGGGAGGCGCGACCCTCTCATCACTCTGACATAGCCCAAATAATTCTCAGCTGGATAATCACCAATCTTCTTTGCATTGGTGTAGAATTCCTTTACCACAACTATGTTGACAGGTGCAGGATAGGTGGCTAGCTTTCCCCAGTCATTCCCTAACACTTGCTCTCCAAATTGAGGAGCAAAGTTAGGTATCATTCCAACCTCTCTCCATCAGAAGTCTCCTGTCCTAAACCACCCTAAAGTGCTTCTCATGTTTCCTAGAGAGGAACCTGCTAGAGTGGGGTTGCTCTGGTTCCTTTTCCTTTCTCTTGGTTGCCATGGTTTTCAATCTCTTTCCTGAAGAGGATGCCATTCCTGCATTCAAATACAAATACAAAACCACAGAACATGATGTTAATCATTAGTAAACACAGAACACAACTCCTTTTGAAGCTAAACCACCGCTGAGGGCCAGAATTTCCCCTCAGCGCCACCAGTGCCACATTCTAGAACGCATAAAACTAGAAAAACTCAAGTCTGGCAGAGTGCCGCTCAGCGGCAGTTTACCCTTGAGCGGTAACTCTGCAGATTTTTACAAAATCTCTTTTAAGCTGTCCTAACTCCACCCAAATGCAATTTTTAGTTTTCCAATTCAGAATCATGCTGTTTAATCGGTTCAAACATCAAATATATCATCAAATCATGCATAGAAATCAAAACCCCTAAATCTTCATACTTTGACAATCACATTCAAATTCAAGAACCCTAGAATGAACAAAATGCATTTTACTTACTTGGGTGGAGATACTAGATGCAATGAGAATGCTTCCAAGCTAAGATACTCTCTTCCAACCCCAAACTTTGATGGCACACTAGTGAAAAAGTGAGTGGAAGAGAAATTTTCTTAAGAGGGAAGAGTGAAAAGATGTGGAAAACCTTGGAGAAGGTTTGTGGGAGTGTTTGTGTAGAGAAGAGCCTGAAAGTATGAGCAAATGCGCAACTTAGGGTATAAAAATACCCTAATGGGCTCGGGTCCCGCTAAGGGGAACTAAAGCCCATCTGCGAGAGTACTGCTCAGCGGTAAGTTGCCGCTCAGCAGGACTTTCGTGATGTGCTCTTCTCCTTCTTTTCTTAACCTACGTGCCTCCTAGACATGCCCCTCACTGGTTCCCTGCAATTCAATGTTTAAAATACTTATGCAAACCCTAACTAAAATAAAACACACAAAAACAATCAATCAACTGGGTTGCCTCCCAGGTAGCGCTTCTTTAACGTCACAAGCCTGACCCTAAATCCACCAACACCCATCAGTAGGTGCTTCAAACTTACCAACACCCATCAGTAGGTGTTACAAACTTACCAACACCCATCAGTAGGTGCAAAATTTTTTTACCAACACCCATCAGTAGGTGTTACAAACTTAGTATCCTTCAGTAGATACTTAACCACCTAGCATCCTTCAGTAGATGCTATATCCAACAAAGTATTTACAAAAATAATGTCCACAAATTAAAAGTTACCAAACAAAATCAAAAATTTTTAATTCACTGGGTTGCCTCCCGGCAAGCGCTCTTTTAACGTCATTAGCTTGACCCAGTAAAGTTCAAGTTCCTTCTTCTTTTTCTTCTTAGAAATTTGATCACCCCAGGAACCTGTTGCAATGTCTCAATCATAGGAACTTTAATCTCCAATTTCTTGAAGATTTCCATAAAGCACTCAAATTCCTTCTTCCTATGATACTTCTTTGGATGGGGACGAGGTTTTTCATATGATTCTTCTTTAGATGAGGATGGGATTTTTCATATGATTTCTTCTTCTTTCCTCTCATCTTCTTTTTCTTACGCTTCCTCTCCCCAATTTTTCTCTTTTTCTTTTCTTTTATTTTTTTCTTCTCTTCTCTTTTTCTCCTCAACTTCTTTATTTTCACACGCATTTTCTTTCTCTCTTCTCTCTCAACCACTTCTTTTTCTTGTTCTTCATCTTTATCTTTCTCACTCAACTCTTGTTTTTCTTTTCTCTCTACCTTTTCCTCATCTTTCTCTATTTTTTCTTCAGCAAAAGTCTTGTCACTTTCAGTGACAATGGCTTGACCTTCCTCCTTAAGGTTAACTTCAGTATTAACCTTAGCATTCAATTTCTGACTAATGAAACGAAGGTGCATCTCCATCCTTTTACATGATTCTTCAATGCTTTTCTGAGTAGAGTCGGAACTTTTCAAAAATCGTTGAAGGGTGTCATCCAAATTTACTAATGGAGAGGGTTGTTGCTGCCATTGTTGTGGTGGCGGCCTATCAAATTCATCGGCAGCTTGAGTGGTTTTGTGATGACAATCAGGTATCTGTATGTACTGTTGAACTGCCTCCTCCAACGTTATCCTTCTTCCCGATAGAGAGGTTTTTTTCTGCCTTTGTTGTGGTGGTAGATTCTTAAATTGTTTGACAGCTTGCCAAAATTGATCATTATCCATGCTTGAGTGAGATCCCACCAGTGGTTGAAATTACCTTAGTAGAATTGAGTGCCTATTAAATTCTTGTTCGAATTGCATCCTGCAAACATTAGGCACAAAACCCTAAAAAATATTTGTTAGCACAAAAAGATATAAGAGAAGATATAAGATTCAGAGAATAAAATAAAATAAAATCAAATAAAATAAAATAAGATAAAATAAAATCAAATAAAATAAAATAAAAACCGAAAAAATAAAAACAGAAAATAAAAAACAGAAATTCAAAATTAAAGTCAAAGATAATCAATAATCACACAAATTAACCAGTTAAACCAGAGTCCCCGGCAACGGCGCCAACAACTTGATGGACAAATTTATGATCACCAAAATACGATGTCACAAACTTGTTTTACAATCGGCAAGTATGACCGAATCGTTTCAAGTAATAAACTTGGTAAGACCAAGTATCGTTCTCCCAAAGGACTCACGGCCTAGTTTAGTTATCTGGTTTGTTGATTAGCTAAGACTTAAGGACGAAATAATTGGATTGTATTATGCAAAAGACGAAAATAAACATGTATGCATGAGGTTTTGATCAATGGCAAAAGCAAAAGACAAGCACTTTCAATGAAATATATATATGAATATGTTGTTGGGGGTCAATTTCATCTTATCCACTCTCATATATTTTAGGAATTCGACATTCAAGTCATCATTGTTAATGCCACTCTCTAAATTACCTTGTCAAGAAGGCCTATCCCCAATTACGAGTTCATACAATTCCTAGCATTCCTAATAGTTAGTTCTTTTAGCACAGGAGCTTAACGACAACCAATATAATATTGGGAGTAATTCCCCGGATCTAGACTTCCCCGTACGTTCCCGTATCGACAAAACCAATAATCATGCATTGAATGAGTAAAACAAAGCAAGCATTAAGTGATAACAGTTGAAAAACTGTTATTTTCATACTTAAAATTGATATTAAAAGCAACCTTTAGACTTAAAAACTAGCTTGAAATCATGCTTTTATCCATATTTTCAGAAATAAGAGAGCTGGACAGGTTTATGCTTTTAAGTGTTTTTGTGCAGGTTTTAAGGTGAATTTAGTAAAAGAAGTGAAGAAGGAGAGAGATGGAATCAGAAAAGGAATCAAAGAGTGCAAAAGGAGAAGCCGAAGGCACCGCTCAGCGGCATTTTACCGCTGAGCGGCACTCAGGAGGTCACGGGAGGTCCGCTGAGGGGCAAACTGGCCGCTGAGGGGAAGAAACAAGACGCGCAGTCACCGCTGAGCGGTATTTACCGCTGAGCGCCATTCTTAATAATGGGCTTGGACTCGTTTTCTAGCACTTTTATGGGCTTGGGCTTAGATCTTTTGTAATTCTAAAATAGTATATAAGGACTTGCACGTCCTAGAATTAGTATCTTTGGCAGAAACGAGGCAAACACTCTCTCTTCCACCCCTTTGAAGGAGGATCTTGGATGCTCAGGCTACCTCTTCACCTTTTTAGGGTTTATTCTTTCATTCTTTCATTGTTCATCTAGGTTCACCATGAATATGGTGAACTAAAACCTTGTATGTTTGTTGGGGAATCAATGTAATCTCTTGAAGCTCTCATATATGGAATTTATGCTTGCATCTTAATCTAAGATTTATGCTTTCTTTCATCATTAGTTAGGGTTTTTCCTCTTTGCTTAATGCTTGCATTGTTTAACTCATTCGATGCATGATTATTGGTTTTGTCGATACGGGCACGTACGGGGAAGTCTAGATCCGGGGAATTTCTCCCAATATTATATTGGTTGTCGTTAAGCTCCTGAACTTATGAACTAATCATTAGGAATGCTAGGAATTGTATGAACTCGTGATTAGGGAGAAGCCATCTAGAATGGTACTTTAGAGAGTGGCATTAACAATGATGATTTGAATGTTGAATTCCTAAAATATATGAGAGTGGATGAGATGAAATTGACCCCCAACAACATATTCATTCATATATTTCATTGAAAGTGTTTATCTTTTGCTTTTGCCATTGATCAAAACTTCATGCATACATGTTTATTTTCTGTCTTGCATATTAAACCTCAATTATTTCGTTCTTAAGTCTTAGCTAATCAACAAACCACACAACTAAACTAGGTCGTGAGTCCTTTGGGAGAACGATACTTGGTCTTACCAAGTTTATTTTATCTTTTATCTTCTAAATCTTTTATCTTTTATCTTCTAAATCTTTTATCTTCTTATCTTCTTATCTTCTGAATCTTTTATCTTTTTATCTTTTGAATATATATCTTCTCTTATATCTTTTTGTGCTAACAAATATTTTCTAGGGTTTTGTTTTCTTGTGTATGCAGGAGGCAATTCGAACTAGGAGTAAGAAAACAACAGAACCTCTTCTTGAAGGTCTAGACGAGAGTAGACGGAGGAGAAGAATCAGAACATCTAGAGAACTTTTCCCTTCTCTAGAAACTCTCTTACAATCATCACCACAAGGTTCTGTTCATAGCACAGGAAGTATGGAGGGTAATAATGGTAGAAGAACTCTTGCAGACTACACCAATATTGCTGGGCCTCAACACTTTAACAGCATAGCTAGACCTAGAGTCAATGCAGCAAATATGGAGGTCAAACCAGCACTGATTCAACTGGTGAAGAGTAATCAATTTAATGGGTTATCTCATGAAAGCCCATATGAGCACCTCACTACCTTTAATGAGATTTGCAATACAGTCAAGATTAATGGGGTGCCAGATGAAGCTATCAAACTTAGCTTGTTTCCTTTCTCATTGGGAGGCAATGCTAAGCTTTGGTTGAACTCTTTTCCAGAAGAAAGTTTCACAGAGTGAGAAGCAGTGGTCACAAAATTTCTAAACAAGTACTTCCCACAATCTAAGGTGACTAAAGGAAAGCAAGAGATTTCTTCATTCAAGCAGGGCATGGAAGAATCATTGGGGCATGCATGGGACAGGTATAAAAGCTTGTTACGTAAAACTCCCACGCATGGCTTTGAAGATCAAGAAGTAGTCTTAACTTTCCTTGGAGGGCTTGGTTCACAAACCAAGATGATGCTGGACGCCTCAGCAGGAGGCAATATTAAATGGAAAACTCCAGAGGAAGCAACTGATATTATAGAAAGTATGGCTACTAGTGATAATGAGCTGCACAGTGAAAGAGGAGCTCCTATGCAACAAAAAGGAGTTCTACAGTTGCAATCCAATGATGCCTTGATAGCTCAGAACAAGTTAATAACTCAACAATTGGAGAATCTCTCAAAGATACTTGAACAATTGCCACAAGAGTTAAAGACTGTTGCACAAGTACAATCCCAGTTGTGCGAATTGTGTGGAGGCGACCATATCAATGGTCAATGTGCCTTTCCAGTTGAAGTCGTAGAGGATGTAAACTACATGACCAATCAGTATCGTCAAGGGAGCTACAATCAGGGGTGGAAACCACACTCAAGCATTGGTCAAGGGCAAACTGGGCAAGCGGGTGAATATAATAAGCAGCAGCAGCAACCCACCTTATGGCAACAATTATCTATGCTTAATGAAAGGTCCATGAGGATGGAGGAAATTCTCAACAATTTCATACAGAAAACTGAGTCTACCTAAAAGAGCACTGAAGCTGCTATCAAAAATTTGGAGACTCAGATGGGTAGATCACCAAACAGGTGGAAGAAAGGCCAAGTAGAAATTGTGGGGCTAATACTGAGGTTAACCCCAGGGAAGAGTGTGAAGTGCTAGTGAGTGTAAATGTTGAAAAAGTTGAGTTGGAAAAAGAAGAGAGAAAAGAGAGAGAAGAGAAAATTTGTGTGAAGATTGAGAAAGTGAGTAGAAAAAGAAAAGAAAAAAAGAAAGTGAGAGAAAAGAAAAAGAGGACGAGAGAAAAAAAGAAAGAATCATATGAAAAACCTCGTCCCCATCCAAAGAAGTATCATAGGAAGAAGGAATTTGAGTGCTTTATGGAAATCTTCAAGAAATTGGAGATTAAAGTTCCTATGATTGAGACACTGCAACAGGTTCCTGGTTTGATCAAATTTCTGAAGAAGTTCAGTAGAAAGAAGAAAAAGAAGAAGGAACTTGAGCTTTACTGGGTCAAGCTAATGACGTTAAAAGAGCGCTTGCTGGGAGGCAACCCAGTGGATTTACAAACTTTTGACTTTTGATTTGGTTTTGTAACTTTTAATTTGTGGACATTATTTTGTAAATATTTTGTTGGATACAGCATCTACTGAAGGATGCTAGGTGGTTAAGTATCTACTGAAGGATACTAAGTTTGTAACACCTACTGATGGGTGTTGGTGAGAAAATTTGCACCTACTGATGGGTGCTGGTAAGTCTGTAACACCTACTGATGGGTGTTGGTAAGTTTGAAACACCTACTGATGGGTGTTGGTGGATTTTGGGTCAGGCTCGTGACGTTAAACAAGCGCTACCTGGGAGGCAACCCAATTGATTGAATATTTTTGTTTGTTTATTTTAGTTAGGGTTTGCATAAGTATTTTAAACATTGAATTGCAGGGAACCAGTGAGGGGCATGTCTAGGAGGCACGTAGGTTAAGAAAAGAAGGAGAAGAGCACATCACGAAAGTGCCGCTGAGCGGCAACTTACCGCTGAGCGGTACTCTCGCAGATGGGCTTTAGTTTCCCGTTAGCGGGATCCGAGCTAATTAGGGTATTTTTAAACCCTAAGTTGTGCAAATGCTTTTATTTTCAGGCTCTTCTCTGCACACACTCCTACATACCTTTTCAAAGGTTCTCTACAATTTTTCCCTCATCCCTCTTTAGAAAATCTCCCTTCCACTCACTTGCTCACTAGTTTTCCATCTAAGTTTGGGGTTGGGAGAGAGCATCATTGAAGGGGCTGATTTCTTCATTGTGGTTTACTAATGCTTAACAATGTATCTTTTGGTTTTGTGAATTATGTTTGATGCAGGGATCACCTCCTCATCGGGCAAAAAGAATCAAGACTATAAGATCCAAGAAGAGGAAGATACAGAGGACAGCTCAGACTGATGAGGAGCTGAGATAGCATTTACTGATGAATGCTATCATATGATTATGCTTTTGTGGTTTACGTTTTCTGAACTTATTTGTTTTTGTTTATTAGATTAGGGTTGATGTACTCTATTGAACACTTGGTTTATTATTATGGTTTGCTATTAACTGTGATTGTTTGATAAGTAATGCTTGATGATGCTTATGATTAATTGATGTTGAGATGATGTGCACATTAAAATGCTTACACAGGTGATTCACAAGCTTTGTGAACAAATGCATGATATCATGATTGTGATTGTGAAATTAAGCAGGATGTGTATGTCAAATGTGAATGAGCTTATATGTGAGGTTTTGAGCTCCAGAGTTGTTATTGTTGAATGCTATTATTTTGAAAGCATGAATGACTTTGCCCAGGTTTTCTATGATTGAATCAATTGCTTGTTTTGCATCATGTGATCAAGGCCGTTTGTTGGAACCCTTTTTATTGGCCAAATTCATAAAGTTAGCCTACTAAAAGAGAACACTTTGTGTTCTATCCTTTGAACCCTTAGCCTTGAATATACACTGAAACCCTTGATTGAAAATCTTTACCTTGAGTTAAGTAGAAGATCTTGTGTGGTATTGTTAAATGTTCAAGTTTGGGGTTGTTGGGAAAACATGAAAAAGGAAAAGCATTGAGCTAAGAGCTAAAAAGTAAGAATATGCAAAGAAAAAGAAAAGAAAAGAAAAAGAAGTAAAGCTCAATGCAAATGCAAAGGCAAGTTGGGAATGAATAAGAATAATTGTGTTGTTATGATTCTCTTAACTCAAGGATTTTGTGATCCAGAAAAACCAATTTTCTTGTTAGCCCTGTGATAACAGTTGAAAAACTGTTATTTTCATGCTTAAAATTGACACAAAAAGCAACCTTTACACTTAGAAACTAGCTTGAAATCATGCTTTTATCCATATTTTTAGAAATAAGAGAGCTGGACAGGTTTATGCTTGATTTTAGTGTTTTTGTGCAGGTTTTAAGGTGAATTTAGTGAAAGAAGTGAAGAAGGAGAGAGATGGAATCAGAAAAGTCAACCAGAAACCAGAAAAGTCAACCAGTCAACCAAAAAGTCAACCAGTCAACCAGAATACGAAAAAAGTCAACCAGACGAGATTTGGGCCAGTTTTATGCGATTTTATGATCTGTTTGGGCCTGGACCCGTTTTCTATTATTTTTATGTCCTATTTAAAGACCTAGATGTCTTAGGGTTGGGATCTTTGGCAGAAACGAGGCAAACACTCTCTCTTCCACCCCTTTGAAGGAGGATCTTGGATGCTCAGGCTACCTCTTCATCTTTCTAGGGTTTTATCCTTCATTCTTTCATTATTGTTCATCTAGGTTCACCATGAATATGGTGAACTAAATTCTGTATGTTTGTTGGGGAATCAATGTAATCTTTTGAAGCTCTCATATATGGAATTTATGCTTGCATCTTTTAATTAAGACTTATGCTTTCTTTCATCATTAGTTAGGGTTTTTCCTCTTTGCTCAATGCTTGCATAGTTTAACTCATTCCATGCATGATTATTGGTTTTGTTGATACGGGCACGTACGGGGAAGTCTAGATCCGGGGAATTTCTCCCAATATTATACTGACAATATTATATTGGTTGTCGTTAAGCTCCTGCACTTATGAACTAATCATTAGGAATGCTAGGAATTGTATGAACTCGTGATTAGGGAGAAGCCATATGAAAAATAAATATATGTACATCTCATAACAATTAAATTTGAAAAGAAAAATTTTTGCACACTTAAAAAAAAAAAAAAAAAATTATCACAAATAAATTTTTTTTTTTAAATAATAACTGGAAAACTAATAAAGAAAAATAAAAGGAAAAATAAACATAAAAGAAAACGAAATTCAGAATCTTCCCGAGACCATACTTAAATTACACTGTCCTAAATGTTTTCTAAGCAAAAGATCATCAATTAAAACACTAACAGATAAAGGACAAATGCAATAAAAGTAGGAAAACGGGGAAGAAAGAAAAAGAAAACTCCCCTGGTCAGGGTGGCAGTTGCCAATTTTGGATTTGTAGGGAGATGTTCTTCTCTTTAGGCTCCAGCATGAAATTGTTGAGGACGAACTGCTTCATCCTCCAGATTTGATCAAGCAGTGAAATGTCCTCCACCGCCGGATCTAAGCAGCAAATATTGTTACTAAGCAGATTCAGTAGGTGCCTTTTGATCTTCAAACTATCAGTGTCAGCACCTTTGTTTTCCACTGTGGGTGTATGTTGATCAAATTTATACGTACCTCCTGCAACATGGTTAGTGCAATGTGGCACTGCAGAATTTTCATGCAGAGGTATAACACCCCATCCCAATTCATCATACTGAGCCTTAGATAAATCCTCATAACATGAATCAATTTCTAAATTGCATGCAATATTAATCATAGACTCAGATTCATGTTCAATGCATGAAGAATAACCATTCGAATGTGATAGTAAAAAGCGGTTCTCATCATGCACAGAGGAAAAATTAAAATCAGACTCAGCAAGAATATAGTCATTAGCATACCGATCATCATCACAATCAACATAATAATCAAATTGTGGTATGCTTACCTCCTCTTCCTTGAAGATTTCTAGAGTGTGGGAAGGTGAAGGTGGTCTACCTGGTTCAGGATTACTGCTTACTTCTGCTGGGTCCCCAAAATTTTCATCAGTCTCCTCAGGTGCAAGAGTGGTCATCTGCCTGATCTGATCACTCAGATTCTGAATGGCAGATTGAGTTTCCTGCTGGAACTCCATGCTCTCTTGCTTGAACTGCATGTTCCCTTTCTGAAACTGAATGTTCTGCATTGTCATCTGCTCTAGTAACTCCTTCAATGTAGGTTCAGAAGTTGAAGGCTGAGGAGTTATTTGAATAGGAGAATCATACTGTTGACTCTCATATTGTGGAACTGGCTCCCAAAGAGAGCTCTCAGAAATTGGATGATGGAACATATTGTTCTCATCATAAAAATCAGCAGATTTAAAATCAAAGTAATATGCAGAATAAGAATCATAATCACAAACATTGGCAGAATAAGCATTATCCACAACATTAAAATAGGTAGACATGGAAAAATAAAAAGTAAAAACTAAAAACTAAAAATTACGAATCAGATAAAACAAAACACATTTATACATGCTACAAGCACACACAAGACAGAACATCAATAGTAAAAATTTTTAATTAATTTTTTTTTTTTTTTAATTTAAAAAAATTTTTTTTTTTAATAACAACTAAATACAGAACATAGCACAATTAAACACATATATACACAATATATATTAACACAGCATAATCGAAAAACACAGCAAAAATCTAAAACAAAAAAACCTGGAACTGAAGTGACAACGCCGCCAAAATTTGTTGAAGGTGTCGTTATCGCCTGCAAAAATATACAAGACAAAACACACAAAACAAACATATTAACAGAACAAAACTTTATACAACAAAAATCTAAAACCAAACCGTCATTGGTCCCCGGCAGCGGCGCCAAATTTTTGATACGACTGTCGCGGTCATACAAATTTGATGTGCAGAAATTAATGCAGTATAATGCTAGGATTTGACTCCTAGGTCGTCTCTCAAGGACCAATTTTGTGGCGGTTCAATCTCAGATTTTTTTACACAAAGTGGGGGGGATTTTGTAGATGTTTTGATGCGGAAAATAAAATTGGAACTGACTGAAATTTAAATAAGACAATTGAATTTAAAAAAAAAACACTAAAATAAATTTTAATGGCGGTAAAAACAAGCGGTAAAAGACAATAAAAATGGAAAATGGAAAATTACGCAACGGTAAAAACAACGTCTGAAAATAAAATGAACAGAAAAATAAATTGACAGAATTTAACGGTGCAGAAAATCATGAACGATAATTTTAACAGATAAAAACATTTAACTGAAGTTCAACAAGGATTTAAAAAAAATCAAATTCATCAAGGATTCAACATTTAAATTGAAGTTCAAACACTTAAAATAAAATGAAAATGAAAATGAGAAAACTGTGAAACAATTAAACTACACGCTTCAGAAATAAAATTTTACATTTGTGCACTGTTTGGAAATGAAAACTGTGAGAGTTTGCTACTGGAAAATGCAAATTGAATTAAATCACAAAACCTCCCCAGAGGGGAGGAGAAAACCAGAACGTCTGCTAATTTCTATTCCTAAATTCTGATGTCCAAAACTAATGCTGCTCTTCTTCTTTTATAGCAAATTCTCTGATTTCTTTACTCATTTAATGACCAAGTAGGACCTCCACACCCGTTTCCAGCTTTCCATTCTAAACTGATATAGCTTTCTCTACTACCATGTCCGTGAACTCCTCTGCTTTAGACATTTCCATTCTCTTCTCCATTATCCAAGTTGCCATCCATGTCACCATACACTAACCCACCTCTTGTCTTTTTCCTCAAGCACTTTTGACTTTCAATTCAATTAATCACTACAATTACAACAGCAACAGTTTTCTCATCACGGGGGTGCTTCCATTCTCGGCTGGCTGCAGCTTTGTTCCATAAACAGTCGTGCTGCCATGGGGTGTTCCCTCTCCATTCCCTGCTCTACTCATCAAACTTGTTATGGCAAAAATACTTCACATGCTTCAACCGAGGGGGCAAGTACACCAGCTCAATGTGAATCAGCGGATACAGCATTTTTCTGGCCATGAACCAAGCTTCTTAAGAGTTGCTGGACTGTGAGCTCAACATCAATAAAGTGGAAGAAGTCTTCCCGGTGGTGTTATTCCAGCTTTGGCCGAAACATCATCTCCGTGTGCTCTCCATCTTTTCAACGTTTCTCCATTCTCCTTGCTGCATCATGATGTCATATCTGCTTCTGGATTGCTGCCATTTCTCCATTCTCATCACCTTGCATCTCTTTCCAGCCAAGTGATTCAACATCTCCTACCTTTGCCTTGTTGGACGTGAATGCTCCACCTGGACGTGCTGGACGTCTCCTTTCAAGCTGCTGGACTGGGGTGTAGTGTTGGTGTTGGACCGTGATTCTCCTTGGACTTGGATGTGGCTGCTGGATGCCTCTCCAACAAAACCGTGGCAGCACCTTCTGGAGTTGGTCTCTCATGCTGCACCTTCAGCTACTGGAATTTTAAGATCATTGCTTCTTCATGTGAACTGTGAGTGCCTCCCAAGCTCTGGATGTTGCAGGCTGTGCTGCTGTCCAAACACTTCTCTTGGTGGCTTCTCTTTGCTGCCATATTCTCCAAGCTTTTCTTTTCTTCAACGTGTTGCTGGTGTGATGTGTGTAACACGTAGGTGGCAGCTGCTGGATGTTTGCTAAATTCAATTTGTCCAGGCCATGTGGTTGTTTTTATCATTCAAAAGCTAAGAATTTTAAAACTCCTTGGATGTAACCTTTCAAAGTGGTGGCCCCCTCCATCATGTGCATGGTCGTTTGCTTTCATAGAAATGAATGAGAATTGTTTCCTATTGCTTCTTTGTCCAAAGTTAAAGCTTTTCTTTTTTTTTCAGCGGGGCCATGTGTTCTTTATGTGCTTAATGCTTCACACAAAATTGGCCAAAACCGTGAGCTTCATTTGGAATATGTGGTTTTGTGCTTCTCACAATTCAAGAATTGAATTGCTCTCCCTTTCACGTGCAATACATGGACCAATTCTTTTTCTACTCAACTGTGGCCGTGGCTTTGATGCAGAATTTCTTTCAAACCAAAAAAAATGATTTTCTTATCAATTGGACATGTAACCGTGACATTGGTTTAAAAATGTGGTAGCCATGCAAATTCTTCTTTAAAATTAATGTCACATCTATCTTGAAGTCCCAAAACATTTCCAAAATTTTCCCTGTAATTTATAATGTAAATAATTAACTCAGATAATTCAAATTAATTAAAATAAGAATTTCTGATTGGATTAAGCTCATTTCAGTAAAATGGGAAAATACTGGACATTTAAACATAATTTCCTGATTAATTCTACCACAATAAACTAAGTGAAGTGAAGAAAATAATGATTCATCAAAATAGACCACACTTAGTCTTTTGCACTCCTGGGCAAAATCAAGACGCAAATCAAGGAATAAGACATCAAAGGACTGACACAGATGCAGCATACAGAAAATAAAAACTCACAAGAAACAAAGAGAATTTACACAGTTCTCAAGAAATCTGGATAGAGAAAAGATGTAGACAATATCCAACACAAATCAATTAAATCAGATACTTATAGAAATCATCCTAGCAATTCAATACATGGAAAAATAATCCATCAGCTCAAGAGGCGATTTGAAAATAACAAAACCTCACAGATGCACTCATAGTGTTTCTCTCAAGTGTTTAAGGTAAATCAATGTCACTCAATGCACTCAAGAAAACAAACACAAGCAGACTTGGCAAGCTTCTAATTATCAATACTTTAAAACATATGCATCTTCAGATCAAAAGGTCTTTACTGGGTTGTAATGGGGCCAAGGACAGGGGAGGATAAATTTGGATAAGTAGCTATAGCTCAGAAGAAATAGAGGAGCACTAGTGAAAAAGTGTAAATGCAGTAAAGTCTCACCCAAACCTCTAATTCAATCCTCTTCTCGACTCCATTATTCACAAAATTATTTTTCAATTTTTCTCTTTTTCTCATCATTTTTTTCATCCTGTTTTTTTTTTTTTTTTCATTTTTTTTTATCACACAACAGGATATAAATCATCATTTCAAAACATGATGAGGAACCAACTAGCCAATTTATCAAAATCCCCAAGGAGACCACACTTATTCTCAAAATACTTCTATAGCTCCAGACTTTCCTAAGGTTAAGGTAATCATTTGTTTTTCACTTAGGGTCAGTGTATGAGCTTCAATCACAAAGAAACGGGGCAAGTATAGGCTCAAAGGGGTTATCAAAGGATAATAACAGGGTAGGCCTATTTGGCTAAAGAGGCTCAAGAATAAAAATGCCTTTATCACGTCTGAACATGTATATCAATCAAGTATATCTAAAAGAATCAAGCCAAGGCATATGTGCAAGCATTCAAGATACATATCACACACAAGAAAGAAAATTAAGTGGCTCAAATCTCACACAGGGTATTTGTCACAATCAAATCAACCTCTCAAACGCATAATCATCTTTCCAAGCAGAGAAAAACAAGGATTTCAAACTAAGTATTAAGTAAGTGAAGGAAAAATCTACAACTTAAACCTCATCCAGAAATCAAGAGAAAAAATGTAAAATTTATTGCACACAAAACTCGATAAAAATAACTTAAAAGAGAAAAAATTTAACACTCAAAAACAAAAAATTTAACACACAAAATACAATCTAACAGAAAAATCAGAATTTCTCCCCAGTAGACCACACTTAAATCACACAATGTCCTCAGTGTGTTACAATCATCAGATGATCAATTTCAGAGCAGTCAAATAATATAGACAAGTGCAATAAAAAGTTAGGAAAAATGGGAAGAAATTTTTCAGTAACATCCATCAGCAGATGTTATCAGGGACATCCATCAGCAGATGTCTTAAACACCTAGCACCCATCAGTAGATGCTAATAATTTTTATTATTTTTTATTTATTAATTAATTTATTATTTTTTTTTTATTTTATTTTATTTTATTTTTTTTTATTTTATTTTTTTTTAAAAAAATGATGACCTGTACTGTGACAACAGTTTCGGTGGGAATGACCGAAACTGTTGCTACAGTGGAAAGCAATTTGGCTATAAATGGCCCGCTCCTCCGCGTCCAGCGCCATTTCCTGACTTCCACTCTCTCTCTACTCCTCTGCTCTCTCTCTCTGCTCTCTCAACTCTCTGCTCTCTCTCGACTCTCTGCTCTCTCAACTCTCTCTTCTCTCTGCTCTCTCAACTCTCTGCTCAAGTGTCTGGATCTGCGAGGAAGCCTCTCCACCCCGCGTCTGCTGAAGATCTGAGATCTGCGCAGAGCCTCTATCCCTGCGTCTTCTGAAGAGTCTGAGTGAGATCCGCGAAGAGCCTCTGCAAGCCTACTTCCCCAGGTAAGTCCTCAGAACTTAGTAACTCCTTCTTTCCTTTCCTTTTCCTGCTTTCCAGATCTTTCATTTTTCTTCAGCTTTCTGCTCTTTATTGTGCTTTCTCTATTTTGCTCTCCCTTTCCCTTTTCATTTTTTTATTTTTATTTTTTTTGAAACTGAAAAACACTTAAACACATAAAACACAACTGTCTAAAAACTTAAGGGGTATATCGGCTGGAAACCAGACGTTAATCTCCCTTCGATTGAAGGTATTGCAGAGACAATCGGGTAGAACAACGCCACGTACCCCACTTAAAACTAAAACACAGAAACTGAATATACAAGAACAATATGGACAAGGACACTGGACGTAGATCCGTTTAGGACCCTTTGCAAGGACCGTGAAACAGATCTGAGACCAGACACAAAAACAATCAAAGACAGACAGGACAAAATAAATTTAACGGAAAACAAGAACAAATAAAGAAAACACAGAACTAATCTAAAAATTTTTTATGCTTCTTTTTTTTTTTTTTTTTTTATGTTATGCTTTTTTTTTTCTTGTTTTTGTTCTTTTTATATGTATTTATTTTTTATTTATGTATTTGTATATTACGAGAGGAAGGATGAGTGATATGGAATCAGAGAGATATACCAGTCAACGATGGCGTCCTACAGATGATCAGATCACGATGATGACCAAAATCTACAACTATGGGGTCACACACCCAAGCCGAGCGCAAGTCGTCGAGATCGCGTCTCGACTAAGGACCTTCGGCGAAGCCACTGAATACAACGTGCACTGCTGGTTTAACAACCATGGCAATCGGGTCAGGCGCTGGCAAGCGGAGATAGACCCCACAGGCACTCTCTTTTCACAACTGCCGCTATACATGTACGGTAAGACCTCTGATCACACATTCATTGAAATTTTTTTCACTTCCTCTTCTATTATTAACACAAGTTTTTTATTTTTTATTTATTTATTTTTTATTTTTTGTTTGAAAGAAAACAACTGGGTGATAATGAGGGCACCGAGGCTGCTGAATTTGTTTCCAGTTCCGATCATTATCGATGACGACAGAAATGAACGAGAAATTCCTCCACCAAAGCCTCCGCTCGTGACTTTTCGAACCAGAGCTCCCTCAACGGAGCTCTCCCTTAGACCACCACAACCAGCTCGTGAATTCTTCCACTTTTAAAGTTTTGTTTTTTTTTTTTTTTTTTTATGTTTTTATTGGCCGAGTGTGGCCAGAATAAGGGCTGTAATATGAACACTTATATTTTTGTTGTTTTTATTTTTTATGGTGTGTAATATTAACGATCACTAAAGATCGACCCCCTGAACAACCTTATTTTCACATATATCTATTGCAATTTCATTTTCAGATTTGTTCAATTTCCAATTTTCCATTACTGTAATTTTTTTGCATTGATGAATGAAATCTTTCTTAGTCTAAACAAAATTTTCAATCAAAGATCTGTATGAAACAACTAAGAAATTATTTTACAGTGAAGAAAAATAAGGGAAAAAAAATGAGATCTGAAGTGAAATTTTTATTGGATTATTGGTAAGAAACTGAGGGCCGAAAAAAAAAAAACAAAATTATGGACTTCGCAAAATAATTTTTGAATTTTTGATTTTTTTTTTTTTTTTTTTTTAGTAAAAACACTAAAAATCACGAAGCAAATAAAGCACAGAACACATTTTTTTTTAAATATATGAAAAATAAATATATGTACATCTCATAACAATTAAATTTGAAAAGAAAAATTTTTGCACACTTAAAAAAAAAAAAAAAAAATTATCACAAATAAATTTTTTTTTTTTAAATAATAACTGGAAAACTAATAAAGAAAAATAAAAGGAAAAATAAACATAAAAGAAAACGAAATTCAGAATCTTCCCGAGACCATACTTAAATTACACTGTCCTAAATGTTTTCTAAGCAAAAGATCATCAATTAAAACACTAACAGATAAAGGACAAATGCAATAAAAGTAGGAAAACGGGGAAGAAAGAAAAAGAAAACTCCCCTGGTCAGGGTGGCAGTTGCCAATTTTGGATTTGTAGGGAGATGTTCTTCTCTTTAGGCTCCAGCATGAAATTGTTGAGGACGAACTGCTTCATCCTCCAGATTTGATCAAGCAGTGAAATGTCCTCCACCGCCGGATCTAAGCAGCAAATATTGTTACTAAGCAGATTCAGTAGGTGCCTTTTGATCTTCAAACTATCAGTGTCAGCACCTTTGTTTTCCACTGTGGGTGTATGTTGATCAAATTTATACGTACCTCCTGCAACATGGTTAGTGCAATGTGGCACTGCAGAATTTTCATGCAGAGGTATAACACCCCATCCCAATTCATCATACTGAGCCTTAGATAAATCCTCATAACATGAATCAATTTCTAAATTGCATGCAATATTAATCATAGACTCAGATTCATGTTCAATGCATGAAGAATAACCATTCGAATGTGATAGTAAAAAGCGGTTCTCATCATGCACAGAGGAAAAATTAAAATCAGACTCAGCAAGAATATAGTCATTAGCATACCGATCATCATCACAATCAACATAATAATCAAATTGTGGTATGCTTACCTCCTCTTCCTTGAAGATTTCTAGAGTGTGGGAAGGTGAAGGTGGTCTACCTGGTTCAGGATTACTGCTTACTTCTGCTGGGTCCCCAAAATTTTCATCAGTCTCCTCAGGTGCAAGAGTGGTCATCTGCCTGATCTGATCACTCAGATTCTGAATGGCAGATTGAGTTTCCTGCTGGAACTCCATGCTCTCTTGCTTGAACTGCATGTTCCCTTTCTGAAACTGAATGTTCTGCATTGTCATCTGCTCTAGTAACTCCTTCAATGTAGGTTCAGAAGTTGAAGGCTGAGGAGTTATTTGAATAGGAGAATCATACTGTTGACTCTCATATTGTGGAACTGGCTCCCAAAGAGAGCTCTCAGAAATTGGATGATGGAACATATTGTTCTCATCATAAAAATCAGCAGATTTAAAATCAAAGTAATATGCAGAATAAGAATCATAATCACAAACATTGGCAGAATAAGCATTATCCACAACATTAAAATAGGTAGACATGGAAAAATAAAAAGTAAAAACTAAAAACTAAAAATTACGAATCAGATAAAACAAAACACATTTATACATGCTACAAGCACACACAAGACAGAACATCAATAGTAAAAATTTTTAATTAATTTTTTTTTTTTTTAATTTAAAAAAATTTTTTTTTTTAATAACAACTAAATACAGAACATAGCACAATTAAACACATATATACACAATATATATTAACACAGCATAATCGAAAAACACAGCAAAAATCTAAAACAAAAAAACCTGGAACTGAAGTGACAACGCCGCCAAAATTTGTTGAAGGTGTCGTTATCGCCTGCAAAAATATACAAGACAAAACACACAAAACAAACATATTAACAGAACAAAACTTTATACAACAAAAATCTAAAACCAAACCGTCATTGGTCCCCGGCAGCGGCGCCAAATTTTTGATACGACTGTCGCGGTCATACAAATTTGATGTGCAGAAATTAATGCAGTATAATGCTAGGATTTGACTCCTAGGTCGTCTCTCAAGGACCAATTTTGTGGCGGTTCAATCTCAGATTTTTTTACACAAAGTGGGGGGGATTTTGTAGATGTTTTGATGCGGAAAATAAAATTGGAACTGACTGAAATTTAAATAAGACAATTGAATTTAAAAAAAAAAACACTAAAATAAATTTTAATGGCGGTAAAAACAAGCGGTAAAAGACAATAAAAATGGAAAATGGAAAATTACGCAACGGTAAAAACAACGTCTGAAAATAAAATGAACAGAAAAATAAATTGACAGAATTTAACGGTGCAGAAAATCATGAACGATAATTTTAACAGATAAAAACATTTAACTGAAGTTCAACAAGGATTTAAAAAAAATCAAATTCATCAAGGATTCAACATTTAAATTGAAGTTCAAACACTTAAAATAAAATGAAAATGAAAATGAGAAAACTGTGAAACAATTAAACTACACGCTTCAGAAATAAAATTTTACATTTGTGCACTGTTTGGAAATGAAAACTGTGAGAGTTTGCTACTGGAAAATGCAAATTGAATTAAATCACAAAACCTCCCCAGAGGGGAGGAGAAAACCAGAACGTCTGCTAATTTCTATTCCTAAATTCTGATGTCCAAAACTAATGCTGCTCTTCTTCTTTTATAGCAAATTCTCTGATTTCTTTACTCATTTAATGACCAAGTAGGACCTCCACACCCGTTTCCAGCTTTCCATTCTAAACTGATATAGCTTTCTCTACTACCATGTCCGTGAACTCCTCTGCTTTAGACATTTCCATTCTCTTCTCCATTATCCAAGTTGCCATCCATGTCACCATACACTAACCCACCTCTTGTCTTTTTCCTCAAGCACTTTTGACTTTCAATTCAATTAATCACTACAATTACAACAGCAACAGTTTTCTCATCACGGGGGTGCTTCCATTCTCGGCTGGCTGCAGCTTTGTTCCATAAACAGTCGTGCTGCCATGGGGTGTTCCCTCTCCATTCCCTGCTCTACTCATCAAACTTGTTATGGCAAAAATACTTCACATGCTTCAACCGAGGGGGCAAGTACACCAGCTCAATGTGAATCAGCGGATACAGCATTTTTCTGGCCATGAACCAAGCTTCTTAAGAGTTGCTGGACTGTGAGCTCAACATCAATAAAGTGGAAGAAGTCTTCCCGGTGGTGTTATTCCAGCTTTGGCCGAAACATCATCTCCGTGTGCTCTCCATCTTTTCAACGTTTCTCCATTCTCCTTGCTGCATCATGATGTCATATCTGCTTCTGGATTGCTGCCATTTCTCCATTCTCATCACCTTGCATCTCTTTCCAGCCAAGTGATTCAACATCTCCTACCTTTGCCTTGTTGGACGTGAATGCTCCACCTGGACGTGCTGGACGTCTCCTTTCAAGCTGCTGGACTGGGGTGTAGTGTTGGTGTTGGACCGTGATTCTCCTTGGACTTGGATGTGGCTGCTGGATGCCTCTCCAACAAAACCGTGGCAGCACCTTCTGGAGTTGGTCTCTCATGCTGCACCTTCAGCTACTGGAATTTTAAGATCATTGCTTCTTCATGTGAACTGTGAGTGCCTCCCAAGCTCTGGATGTTGCAGGCTGTGCTGCTGTCCAAACACTTCTCTTGGTGGCTTCTCTTTGCTGCCATATTCTCCAAGCTTTTCTTTTCTTCAACGTGTTGCTGGTGTGATGTGTGTAACACGTAGGTGGCAGCTGCTGGATGTTTGCTAAATTCAATTTGTCCAGGCCATGTGGTTGTTTTTATCATTCAAAAGCTAAGAATTTTAAAACTCCTTGGATGTAACCTTTCAAAGTGGTGGCCCCCTCCATCATGTGCATGGTCGTTTGCTTTCATAGAAATGAATGAGAATTGTTTCCTATTGCTTCTTTGTCCAAAGTTAAAGCTTTTTTTTTTTTTCAGCGGGGCCATGTGTTCTTTATGTGCTTAATGCTTCACACAAAATTGGCCAAAACCGTGAGCTTCATTTGGAATATGTGGTTTTGTGCTTCTCACAATTCAAGAATTGAATTGCTCTCCCTTTCACGTGCAATACATGGACCAATTCTTTTTCTACTCAACTGTGGCCGTGGCTTTGATGCAGAATTTCTTTCAAACCAAAAAAAATGATTTTCTTATCAATTGGACATGTAACCGTGACATTGGTTTAAAAATGTGGTAGCCATGCAAATTCTTCTTTAAAATTAATGTCACATCTATCTTGAAGTCCCAAAACATTTCCAAAATTTTCCCTGTAATTTATAATGTAAATAATTAACTCAGATAATTCAAATTAATTAAAATAAGAATTTCTGATTGGATTAAGCTCATTTCAGTAAAATGGGAAAATACTGGACATTTAAACATAATTTCCTGATTAATTCTACCACAATAAACTAAGTGAAGTGAAGAAAATAATGATTCATCAACTCGTGATTAGGGAGAAGCCATCTAGAATGGTACTTTAGAGAGTGGCATTAACAATGGTGATTTGAATGTTGAATTCCTAAAATATATGAGAGTGGATGAGATGAAATTGACCCCCAACAACATATTCATTCATATATTTCATTGAAAGTGTTTATCTTTTGTCTTTGCCATTGATCAAACTTCATGCATACATGTTTATTTTTTGTCTTGCATATTAAAATCCAAATATTTCGTTTGTAAGTCCTAGCTAATCAACAAATCACATAACTAAACTAGGCCGTGAGTCCTTTGGGAAGAACGATACTTGGTCTTACCAAGTTTATTACTTGAACGATTCGATCATACTTGCCAATTGTGAAACAAGTTTGTGACATCATATTTTGGTGCTCATAAATTTGTCCATCAAGTTTTTGGCGCCGTTGCCGGGGACTCGTGGTTTAACTGGTTAATTTGTGTGATTATTGATTATCTTTGACTTTAATTTTGAAATTCTGTTTTTATTTTTCTGATTTTATTTTATTTTATCTTATTTGATTAGATTAGATTTTATTTTATTTTATTTTATTTGCTTAGATTAGATTTGATTTGATTTGATTTGATTTGATTTTATCTTATTAGATTAGATTTGATTTGATTTTATTTGATTTGATTTTATTAGATTTGATTTGATTTTATCTTTAGATTAGATTTTATTTTATCTTTTTAGATTAGATTAGATTAGATTTTATTTTATTTTTTCTTCTAAATCTTTTATCTTCTTATCTTCTTATCTTCTGAATCTTTTATCTTTTTATCTTTTGAATATATATCTTCTCTTATATCTTTTCGAGCTAACAAATATTTTCTAGAGTTTTGTGCCTAATGTTTGCAGGATGCAATTCGAACAAGAATTTAATAGGCACTCAATTCTACTAAGGTAATTTCAATCACTGGTGGGATCTCACTCAAGCATGGATAATGATCAATTTTGGCAAGCTGTCGAACAATTTAAGAATCTACCACCACAACAAAGGCATAAAAAACCCTCTCTATCGGGAAGAAGGATAACGTTGGAGGAGGCAGTTCAACAGTACATACAGATACCTGATTGTCATCACAAAACCACTCAAGCTGCCGAAGAATTTGATAGGCTGCCACCACAAGAATGGCAGCAACAACCCTCTCCATCAGTAAATTTGGATGACACCCAACAATTTTTGAAAAATTTGGAGATGCACCTTCGTTTTATTAGTCAAAAATTGAATGTTAAGGTTAATACTGAAGTTAACCTTAAGGAGGAAGGTCAAGCCATTGTCACTGAAAGTGACAAGATTTTTGATGAGGAAAAGATAGAGAGAGAAGAAAAAGAAGAGTTGAGTGAGAAAGATAAAGATGATGAAAAAGAAAAAGAAGTAGTTGAGAGAGAAGAGAGGAAGAAAATTTGTGTGAAAATAAAGAAGTTAAGAAAAAGAGAAGGGAAGAAAAAAATAAGAGAAAAGAAAAAGAGAAAATTTGGGGAGAGGAAGCATAAGAAAAAGAAGATGAGAGGAAAGAAGAAGGAATCATATGAAAAATCCCATCCTCATCTAAAGAAGAATCGTAGGAAGGAAAAGAAATTTAAGTGCTTTATGGAAATCTTCAAGAAATTGGAGATTAAAGTTCCTATGATTGAGACACTGCAACAGGTTCCTGGTTTAATCAAATTTCTGAAGAAGTTCAGTAGAAAGAAGAAAAAGAAGAAGGAACTTGAGCTTTACTGGGTCAAGCTAATGACGTTAAAAGAGCACTTGCTGGGAGGCAACCCAGTGGATTTACAAACTGTTGATTTTTATTTTGGTTTTGTAACTTTTAATTTGTGGACATTATTTTGTGAATATTTTGTTGGATCCAGCATCTACTGAAGGATGCTAGGTGGTTAAGTATCTACTGAAGGATACTAAGTTTGTAACACCTACTGATGGGTGTTGGTGAGAAGATTTTGCACCTACTGATGGGTGCTGGTAAGTTTGAAACACCTACTGATGGGTGTTGGTGGATTTTGGGTCAGGCTCGTGACGTTAAACAAGCGCTACCTGGGAGGCAACCCAGTTGATTGATTGTTTTTTGTTTGTTTATTTTAGGGTTTGCATAAGCATTTTTAACATTGAATTGCAGGGAACCAGTGAGGGGTATGTCTAGGAGGCACGTAGGTCAAGAAAAGAAGGAGAGGAGCACTTCACGAAAGTGCCGCTGAGCGGTACTATCGCAAATGGGCTTAAGTTCCCCTTAGCGGGACCCAATCCCATTAGGGTATTTTTATACCCTAAGCTGCACATAAGCTTCTATTTTCAGGCTCTTCTCTACACACACACACTCCTACATACCTTTTCCAAGGTTCTCCACATCTTTTCCCTCTTCCCTCTTGAGAAAATCTCCCTTCCACTCATGTTCTCACTAGTATTCCATCTAAGTTTGGGGTTGGGAGAGAGCATCATTGAAGGGGCTGATTTCTTCATTGTGGTTTACTAATGCTTAACAATGTATCTTTTGGTTTTGTGAATTAAGTTTGATGCAGGGATGGCCTCCTCATCATGCTAAAAGAATCAAGACTAGAAGATCCAAGAAGAAGGAGAGGAAGAAGATACAGATGACAGCTCAGACTGATGAGGAGCTGAGATAGCATTTACTGATGAATGCTATCATATGATTATGCTGTTGTGGTTTAAGTTTTCTGAACTTATTTGTTTTTGTTTTTAGATTAGGGTTTGATGTACTCTATTTGAAACCTGGTTTATTATGATGGTTTGCTATTAACTGTGATTGTTTGATAAGTAATGCTTTAATGATGCTTATGATTAATTGATGTTGAGATGATGTGCACATTAAAATGCTTATACAGGTGATTCACAAGCTTTGTGAACAAATGCATGATATCATGATTGTGATTGTGAAATTAAGCAGGATGTGTATGTCAAATGTGAATGAGCTTATATGTGAGGTTTTGAGGTCCAGAGTTTTTGGTATGATTGAATGCTATTACTTTGAAAGCATGAATGACTTTGCCCAGGTTTTCTATGATTGAATCAATTGCTTGTTTTGTATCATGTGATCAAGGCCGTTTGTTGGAACCCTTTTTATTGGCCAAATTCATAAAGTTAGCCCACTAAAAGAGAACACTTTGTGTTCTATCCTTTGAACCCTTAGCCTTGAACATAACTGAAAACCCTTGATTGAAAATCTTTACCTTGAGTTAAGTAGAAGATCTTGTGTGGTATTGTTAAATGTTCAAGTTTGGGGTTGTTGGGAAAACATGAAAAAGGAAAAGCATTGAGCTAAGAGCTAAAAAGTAAGAATATGCAAAGAAAAAGAAAAATAAAAGAAAAGAAAAAGAAGCAAAGCTCAATGCAAATGCAAAGGCAAAAGAAAGTTGGGAATGAACAAGAATAATTGTGTTGTTATGATTCTCTTAACTCAAGGATTTTGTGATCCAGAAAAACTAATTTTCTTGTTAGCCCAGCCACATTATAAGCCATTGAAAAGTCCTTGTGATGATGCATGCTTGTGAATGTTTTTGATTGTGGTAAAATGAAAGGCAAAGTTGATTCATGTGACATTGTGATAGTGGAGTGAATGAGTGAAACACTTTACCTCTTATACACTTGTGTGTTGAGTGAAACACTTTACCTAGTGAGGAAATATTCCATAAGCACATGAACATCCATGCTTAATTGATTGATCATTCATGAAAAATAGCATTTGTTGGAATTTAAATGACTTTGTGAACATTAAAGCATGTGCACATCTTGGTTGAACTCTTGGTCATAAGTTTGAGTGAAGTTCTTACTTATCTTGAAAAAGAGAATTTTTGAATGAGTGAACCATCATATGAATTGGTTGGAGATTGAGTTACATTTTGTTTGCTTGAGGACAAGCAAAGTTCTAAGTTTGGGGTTGTGATAACAGTTGAAAAACTGTTATTTTCATGCTTAAAATTGACACAAAAAGCAACCTTTACACTTAGAAACTAGCTTGAAATCATGCTTTTATCCATATTTTTAGAAATAAGAGAGCTGGACAGGTTTATGCTTGATTTTAGTGTTTTTGTGCAGGTTTTAAGGTGAATTTAGTGAAAGAAGTGAAGAAGGAGAGAGATGGAATCAGAAAAGTCAACCAGAAACCAGAAAAGTCAACCAGTCAACCAGAAAAGTCAACCAGTCAACCAAAACGTCAACCAGTCAACCAGAATACGAAAAAAGTCAACCAGACGAGATTTGGGCCAGTTTTATGCGATTTTATGATCTGTTTGGGCCTGGACCCGTTTTCTATTATTTTTATGTCCTATTTAAAGACCTAGATGTCTTAGGGTTGGGATCTTTGGCAGAAACGAGGCAAACACTCTCTCTTCCACCCCTTTGAAGGAGGATCTTGGATGCTCAGGCTACCTCTTCATCTTTCTAGGGTTTTATCCTTCAATCTTTCATTATTGTTCATCTAGGTTCACCATGAATATGGTGAACTAAATTTTGTATGTTTGTTGGGGAATCAATGTAATCTTTTGAAGCTCTCATATATGGAATTTATGCTTGCATCTTTTAATTAAGACTTATGCTTTCTTTCATCATTAGTTAGGGTTTTTCCTCTTTGCTCAATGCTTGCATAGTTTAACTCATTCCATGCATGATTATTGGTTTTGTCGATACGGGCACGTACGGGGAAGTCTAGATCCGGGGAATTTCTCCCAATATTATACTGACAATATTATATTGGTTGTCGTTAAGCTCCTGCACTTATGAACTAATCATTAGGAATGCTAGGAATTGTATGAACTCGTGATTAGGGAGAAGCCATCTAGAATGGTACTTTAGAGACTGGCATTAACAATGGTGATTTGAATGTTGAATTCCTAAAATATACGAGAGTGGATGAGATGAAATTGACCCCCAACAACATATTCATTCATATATTTCGTTGAAAGTGTTTATCTTTTGTCTTTGCCATTGATCAAACTTCATGCATACATGTTTATTTTCTGTCTTGCATATTAAAATCCAAATATTTCGTTTGTAAGTCCTAGCTAATCAACAAATCACATAACTAAACTAGGCCGTGAGTCCTTTGGGAAGAACGATACTTGGTCTTACCAAGTTTATTACTTGAACGATTCGGTCATACTTGCCGATTGTGAAACAAGTTTGTGACATCATATTTTGGTGCTCATAAATTTGTCCATCACCCAGCCACATTATAAGCCATTGAAAAGTCCTTGTGATGATGCATGCTTGTGAATGTTTTTGATTGTGGTAAAATGAAAGGCAAAGTTGATTCATGTAACATTGTGATAGTGGAGTGAATGAGTGAAACACTTTACCTCTTATACACTTGTGTGTTGAGTGAAACACTTTACCTAGTGAGGAAAAATTCCATAAGCACATGAACATCCATGTTTAATTGATTGATCATTCATGAAAAATAGCATTTGTTGGAATTTAAATGACTTTGTGAACACTAAAGCATGTGCACATCTTGAATGAACTCTTGGTCATAAGTTTGAGTGAAGTTATTACTTATCTTGAAAAAGAGGATTTTTGAATGAGTGAACCATCATATGAATTGGTTGGAGATTGAGTTACATTTTGTTTGCTTGAGGACAAGCAAAGTTCTAAGTTTGGGGTTGTGATAACAGTTGAAAAACTGTTATTTTCATACTTAAAATTGATATTAAAAGCAACCTTTAGACTTAAAAACTAGCTTGAAATCATGCTTTTATCCATATTTTCAGAAATAAGAGAGCTGGACAGGTTTATGCTTGATTTAAGTGTTTTTGTGCAGGTTTTAAGGTGAATTTAGTAAAAGAAGTGAAGAAGGAGAGAGATGGAATCAGAAAAGGAATCAAAGAGTGCAAAAGGAGAAGCCGAAGGCAAACTGGCCGCTGAGGGGAAGAAACAAGACGCGCAGTCACCGCTGAGCGGTATTTACCGCTGAGCGCCATTCTTAATAATGGGCTTGGACTCGTTTTCTAGCACTTTTATGGGCTTGGGCTTAGATCTTTTCTAATTCTAAAATAGTATATAAGGACTTGCACGTCCTAGAATTAGTATCTTTGGCAGAAACGAGGCAAACACTCTCTCTTCCACCCCTTTGAAGGAGGATCTTGGATGCTCAGGCTACCTCTTCACCTTTTTAGGGTTTATTCTTTCATTCTTTCATTGTTCATCTAGGTTCACCATGAATATGGTGAACTAAAACCTTGTATGTTTGTTGGGGAATCAATGTAATCTCTTGAAGCTCTCATATATGGAATTTATGCTTGCATCTTAATCTAAGATTTATGCTTTCTTTCATCATTAGTTAGGGTTTTTCCTCTTTGCTTAATGCTTGCATTGTTTAACTCATTCGATGCATGATTATTGGTTTTGTCGATACGGGCACGTACGGGGAAGTCTAGATCCGGGGAATTTCTCCCAATATTATATTGGTTGTCGTTAAGCTCCTGAACTTATGAACTAATCATTAGGAATGCTAGGAATTGTATGAACTCGTGATTAGGGAGAAGCCATCTAGAATGGTACTTTAGAGAGTGGCATTAACAATGATGATTTGAATGTTGAATTCCTAAAATATATGAGAGTGGATGAGATGAAATTGACCCCCAACAACATATTCATTCATATATTTCATTGAAAGTGTTTATCTTTTGCTTTTGCCATTGATCAAAACTTCATGCATACATGTTTATTTTCAGTCTTGCATATTAAACCTCAATTATTTCGTTCTTAAGTCTTAGCTAATCAACAAACCACACAACTAAACTAGGTCGTGAGTCCTTTGGGAGAACGATACTTGGTCTTACCAAGTTTATTACTTGAACGATTCGGTCATACTTGCCGATTGTGAAACAAGTTTCTGACATCATACTTTGGTGATCATAAATTTGTCCATCAAGTTTTTGGCGCCGTTGCCGGGGACTCGTGGTTTAACTGGTTAATTTGTGTGATTATTGATTATCTTTGACTTTAATTTTGAATTTCTGTTTTTATTTTCTGTTTTTATTTTTTCGGTTTTTATTAGATTAGATTAGATTTGATTTGATTTTATTTTTAGATTAAATTTTATTTTATCTTTTTAGATTAGATTAGATTTTATTTTATTTTATCTTTTATGTGCGTGAGTCGTTTCTTCCCCTCAGCGGCCATTTTGCCCCTCAGCGGACCTCCCGTGATTTCCTGAGTGCCGCTCAACGGTAAACTGCCGCTCAGCGGCAATTTCGGCTTCTCCTTTTGCACTTTTTGATGTCTTTTCTGATTCCATCTCTCTTCTTCTTCACTTCTTTCACTAAATTCACCTTAAAACCTGCACAAAAACACTAAAATCAAGCATAAACCTGTCCAGCTCTCTTATTTCTGAAAATATGGATAAAAGCATGATTTCAAGCTAGCTTTTAAGTGTAAAGGTTGCTTTTAGTGTCAATTTTAAGCATGAAAATAACAACTTTTCAACTGTTATCACCCCTGCGTCCACTTCATTCTCTTCCTCCACTTGCTCCTCTTCGTCCATTTCGTCCACGTTGTCCACCTCCTCCACTTCGTCCACTAAGTAAACTTCGTCCACTATGTAAACTTCGTCCACTTCGTCCACTTCGTCCACTTCGTCAACTTCGTCCACTTCGTCAACTTCATCCACTTCGTCCAGTTCGTCCACTTCTTCTACCTCATCCACTTCTTCCACTTCTACTTCATCTTCTTCTTCTTCTTATTCTTCTTCTTCATCATCATCATGATAATCTTCTTCTTCTTCCAATTCTCCTTCGTCCACTTCGACAACTTCCTCCACTTGCTCCACTTGCTCCACTTCCTCCACTTCCTTCACTTGCTCCACTTCGTCCACTTCGTCCACTTCGTCAACTTCATCCACTTCCTCCACTTTGTCAACTTCCTCCACTTCGTCAACTTCGTCCACTTTGTCCACTTCGTCTACCTCGTCTACTTCTTGCACTTCTACTTCATCTTCTTCTTTTTCTTCTTCTTCTTCTTCTTCTTCTTCTTCTTCTTCTTCTTCATCTTCTTCTTCTTCTTCTTCATCTTCTTCTTCTTCTTCATCTTCTTCTTCTTCTTCTTCTTCTTCCTCTTCTTCTTCTTCATCTTCATGATCATCTTTTTCTTCTTCCTATTCTCCTTCGTCCACTTCGACAACTTCGTCTACTTCGACAACTTCGTCCACTTCGTCCACTTCCTCCACTTCCTCCACTTCCTCCACTTCCTTCACTTGCTCCACTTCGTCCACTTCGTCAACTTCATCCACTTTGTCCACTTCGTCCACTTCGTCTACTTCGTCCACTTCGTCTACCTCGTCCACTTCTTCCACTTCTACTTCATTGTCTTCTTCTTCTTCTTCTTCTTCTTCTTCTTCTTGTTCTTGTTCTTCTTCTTATTCATCATCATCATCATCATCATCATCATCATCATCATCATCATCATCATCATCATCTTCTTGTTCTTCCTATTCTCCTTCGTCCACTTTGACAACTTCGTCCACTTTTCCCACGTCTTCCACTTCCTCCACTTCCTTCACTTCCTCCACTTCGTCCAGTTCATCCAGTTCGTCCATTTCCTCTGCTTCCTCCAGTCAGTCCACTTCGTCCACTTCGTCAACTTCGTCCACTTCTTCAATTTCCTCCACTTTGTCCACTTCCTCCATGTCCTCCACTTCGTCTACTTCGCCCACTTCGTCCGCTTCATCAACTTCGTCTACTTCGTCCACCTCGTCCACTTCTACTTCATCTTGTTGTTCTTCATCTTCTTCTTCTTCTTCTTGTTCTTTTTCATCATTATCATCATCATCATCATCATCATCTTCTTCTTCTTCTTCTTCTACTTCGTCTACTTCGTCCACCTCGTCCACTTCCTCCACTTCCTCCATTTTGTCCACTTCGTCCACTTTGTCCACTTCGTCCACTTCGTCGACTTCCCCCACTTCGTCCACTAAGTAAACTTCGTCCACTTCATCCATTTCGTCTACTTCGTCCATTTCATCCACTTCGTCCACTTCTTCCACTTCTACTTTAGCTTCTTCTTCTTCTTCTTCTTCTTCTTCTTCTTCTTCTTCTTCTAATTCATCATAATCATCATCATCTTCTTCTTCTTTCTATTCTCATTCGTCCACTTTGACAACTTAATCCACTTCTCCCACTTCCTTCACTTCCTCCACTTCCTCCACTTCCTCCACTTCCACTAGTCCGTCCACTTCGTCCACTTCGTCAATTTCGTCCACTTCGTCAATTTCGTCCACTTCCTCCAATTCTTCAGTTCCCTCCACTTTCTTCACTTCCTCCACTTTGTCCACTTCGTGCACTTCGTCCGCTTCGTCCACCTCGTCCACTTGTTCGTCTTCTACTTCATCATCTTCTTCTTCTTCTTCTTCTTCTTCATCATCATCATCATCATCATCATCATCATCATCATCTTCATCTTCTTCTTGTCCTTTGTCTTATTCAACAACTTCGTCCACTTCGTCAACTTCGTCAACTTCCTCCACTTCCTCCGCTTCGTCCACTTCGTCGATTTCCTCCACTTCTTCCACTCCGTCTACTTCGTCCAATTCGTCAACTTTGACCACTTCGTTCACTTTCTCCACTTCCTCCACTAAGTAAACTTCGTCCACGTCATCCAATTCGTTCACTTCGTCCACCTCGTCAACTTCCTCCACTTCCTCCACTTCCTCCACATCCTCTACTTCCTCCACTTCGTCCGCTTAGTACGCTTCGTCCCCTGCGTCCACTTTATCCTCTTCCTCTACTTGCTCCTCTTCGTCCACTTCGTCGACCTTGTCCACGTTGTCCAGTTCGTCCACCCCCTCCACTTCGTCCACTTCGTCCACTTCATCCATTTCATCTACTTCGTCCACTTCGACCACTTCGTCCACTTCGTCAACTTCGTCCACTTCGTCAACTTCGTCCATGATACGACTGTCGCGGTCATACAAATTTGATGTGCAGAAATTAATGCAGTATAACTAGGATTTGACTCCTAGGTCGTCTCTCAAGGACCAATTTTGTGGCGGTTCAATCTCAGATTTTTTTACACAAAGTGGGGGGGGGGGTTTTGTAGATGTTTTGTGCGGTAAAAATTAAATTAAAATTTAAACATAACTGAATTTAAAAACACTGAAATAAATTTTAACAGTGGTAAAAACTGAACGGTAAAAAAAAATGGTAAAAATAGACAATGGAAAAATTACAGTGTTGGAAATTAAAACACAGACAGTAAATATGCAGAAGACAAAACAACAGTGTAATTAAAATTTATCAATAGTTCCAGTAAAAATAAACCGTAAAAACGATTCTTGAAAATAACATGACCAGTAAAACACAATGACAGAATTTAACGGTGCAGAAAATACTAAACTGTAAAAAACAACAGATAGAATAAAACACTGGAAATGGAATTCATCAAACATTCAACACTTAAATTAAAATTCCAAAATACTGAAAGATAAAAATAAAACGAACAAATTGTTTCAAATACTGTGATACACTGCACGCTCAGAAATAAAATTCTACACTGCTGAAAAATAAACAGAGAGCTACTGGAAAATGGAAAGCCGAGAGATTTATTGAAAGAGGAAGAGGCAAGAGCCTCCTCCAGGCCGTGGCTTCCTACTCCTAAAATCTAATACTAAAATCTACTAAATTATCTGCTTCAAATCTGCTGCTCTACCATTTTTTTATAGCAAAAATCCTCCAAGTTTTAGTGCTGTTATGAACGTGTCCGACAAAGCAAGGGACCCTTCTCTCTTGTACCCATATACCAACGTTCTCCACCAAATAAATAAAACATTCTTTCTTCCATAAAGTTTTTGTCTCCTTACGTACCAAAATTCAGTGGAGCCTCAATCCTTGTCTTCTTCTTCAATCACATTCCAAACCATTCTACCCCTTCATCACGGCTGCTTCTCTTTCACTTGCTTCGGTCAAGGTGGCTGTTCCAACCTACTGGATGTGAAGACCATGAGCTTCTTCATCAAGGAGGTGGCTTCCGTTTAAAACTAAAAACCATGTGCAGCTCCCCTCTTCAACTCATGGCAGCAACAACTTGGAGACTTCTTCCCTGCATCACCGTGCTTCACTTCTTCTTGCTGCAGCCCCTTTGGCTTCCAAAAACGTCCGTGGCTGCGGGATGTGCTGGACCGTCAGTGTGGTGGCACATTCTCCATGTCCTTAATCATTTTAAAGAAAGAATATTCCAAGCTGCCATATATAAATGCACAAAACCGTGAGCTTACTCACAAGGTGGTCCCCTCCATTGGTTCAATTTGCTTATGCTTTCTCATTTACAAAATTCTTCATTAGAAAGAAAGGAGTTGCATGAAACACATTCCCGTGAGCTTTAGTGGTGGTCCCTTGTGTTTGTTTTTTCCTTTGGTGTATGGTTCCCAAATAAAACCGAGAATTCCAATCTTAGATCAAGGCATCCTTCTTTCTTCAATTAATTGCTAAAGTGTCAAAGCCATATGGGTCCCTCCAAGCTACTCCTACCGTGACATGTTAAAAACCAAAACAATGCTTCCATTATTCTTTGCAGAATGCGTGACATGGCAAGGGAAGGAACTTCCCAACGTGAATTTCCACTAAATGTATTCTTTTTCCCTTTCCAGAACAAAAGGCTTTGTTCAAAAATTAAATGGTAAGCTTGTGGATTCTATTTCCAGCCGTGACACTTCAAAAATCAACACTTCAATTGTCAATTCTTAGCTAGCACAAGTACCAAACAGCAAGCAAATGCAAACAGACTAGAATTCACTCAAACAGTATGCACTAGACTGACATAGGAGAGTAAAGAAAATACTGGGAACAACACAAAATGAATTTGAACAAAATAAAAACTATACTTGAAAATAGACATCTAGACGAAACTATGAAAAAAAATTGCAAGGAAAACGGATAAGAATTGAATTCGAACGAGGACAAACAAGATGACACAAAATTCACACAGCAACCAGCGAAAATTGAAGTGGCTGAAATGCATTGGGCTCAATTGTCATTTCTCATTTAGCCTTCAAATGTCCCAAAAAGATATCCAAAATTTTCCCATAATTAATAATGCAAAATAATAAGCTCAGATAATTCAAATTAGTTAAAATAAGAATTTCTGATCGAATTAAGCACAATTAGGAAAAATAGGAAAATAACGGACGATTAAGCACAATTCCCTGATTAATTCTAGTACAATAAACTAAGTGAAGTGAAGAAAATATTGACTCATCAAAATAGACCACACTTAGTCTTTTGCACTCCTGGGCAAAATCAAGACGCAAATCAGGGAATACGACATCAAAGGACTGACACAGATACAACATACAGAAAATAAAAACTCGCAATAAAATAAACAAAATTTACAAAGTTCTCAAGAATTCTGGAGAGATAAGAGAAGTAGAAATTATCCAACACAAATCAAATAAAGCAGATACTTATAGAAATCTTCCAAGCAATTCAATACACGGAAAAATAATCAATCAGCTTAAGAGGTGATTTAAAAATAACATAACCTCACAGATGCACTACAGTGTTTCTCTCAAGTGTCTAGGGTAAACATTTCAACTCAATGCACTCAAGAAAACAAACACAATCAGACTTGGCAAGCTTCTAATTATCAATACTTAAAACATATGCATGTTCAGATCAAAAGGTCTTTACTGGGTTGTATTGGGGCCAAGGACAGGGGAGGATAAATTTGGATAAGTAGCTATAGCTCAGAAGAAATAGAGGTGCACTAGGAAAAAAAATGTAAACACAGTGAAATCTCACCCAAACCTCTAATTCAATCCTCTTCTCGACTCCATTATTCACAAAATTATTTTTCAATTTTTTTTTCTTTTTCTCATCATTTTTTTTTTTATCCTGTCTTCTTTTTTTTTTTTTTTTTTTTTATCACACAACAGGATATATATTATCATTTCAAAACATGATGAGGAACCAACTAGCCAATTCATCAGAATTCCCAAGGAGACCACACTTATTCTCAAAACATTTCTGTAGCTCCAGACTTTCCTAAGGTTAAGGTAATCATTTGTTTTTCACTTAGGATCAGTGTATGAGCTTCAACACAAAGAAATATATACAGTATAGGCTCAAAGGGGTTATCAAAGGATAATAACAAGGTAGGCTTATTTGGCTAAAGAGGCTCAAGAATAAAATTGCCTTTATCACTTCCAAAAATGCATATAAATCAAATATATCAAAAAGAATCAAGCCAAGGCATATGTGCAAGCAATCAAGAGACATGTCACACAAGAAAGAACATAAAGTGGCTCAAATCTCACACAGGGTATTCGTTCCAATCAAATCAACCTCTTAAACATCATAATAATCTTCCCAAGCAGAGAAAAGCAAGGATTTCAAACCATAAGTATTAATCAAGTGAAGGAAAAATCTACAACTTAGACATCATCCAGAAATCAAGAGAAAAATGTAAAATTTATTGCACACAAAACTTGATAAAAATAACTTAAAAGAGAAAAAATTTAACACTCAAAAACAAAAAATTTAACACACAAAATACAATCTAACAGAAAAATCAGAATTTCTTCCCAGTAGACCACACTTAAATCACACAATGTCCTCAGTGTGTTACAATCATCAGATTATCAATTTCAGAGCAGCAAATAATATAGACAAGTGCAATAAAATGTTAGGAAATGGGAAGAAATTTTCAGTAACATCCATCAGTAGATGTTTTCAGTGACATCCATCAGTAGATGTCTAAATCACGTAGCACCCATCAGTAGATGCTAATTAATTTTTATTATATTTTTATTATTTTTTTTTTTATTTTTTTTTTTTTATTTTTCTGAAAAAGGAGATGACCGGCACTGTGACAACAGTCTCGGTGGCAAAGACCGGAACTGTTGCTACAGTGGCAGAATTTTGGCTATAAAAGGGTACCTCCTCAGCGTCGAGCAACATTTCTGACTTCCCTGCTCTCTCTCTACTCCTCTCTTCTCTCTAATCTCTCCCCGCTCTCCTCTCTTCTCTGCTCTCTCTCGAGCGTCTGGATCTGCGAGGAAGCTCTGCCACCGTGCCATCTGAAGAATCTGAGATCTGTGAGGAGCCTCTGCCTCAGCGCCTTCGAAGATTCTGAGATCTGCGTCAAGCTTCTGTAAGCCCTACTACTCCGGGTAAGTCCTCTGCTCCTGGATCTGCCTTTCTTTCTGCTAGCTTTACTTTCTTTCCGTCCTTTACCGCTTTTCCTGCTTTCCATTTTTTTATGCATTCCTCTTGCCTACTCTCCCTCTTTATTTCCTGCTTTCCTGTTTCTCCTTTTCCTGCTTTCCAGATCTTTCATTTTCATTTTTTTTTTCTTATTCTGCTTTCTTTTTCACCTGCTAAACACTTAAAAAACACATAAAACACAACTGTCTAAAAACTTAAGGGGTATATCGGCTGGAAACCAGACGTTAATCTCCCTTCGTTTGAAGGTATGGCAGAGACAATCGGGTAGAACAACGCCACGTACCCCACTTAAAACTAAAACACAGAAACTGAATATACAAGAACAATATGGACAAGGACACTGGACGTAGATCCGTTTAGGACCCTTTGCAAGGACCGTGAAACAGATCTGAGACCAGACACAAAAACAATCAAAGACAGACAGGACAAAATAAATTTAACGGAAAACAAGAACAAATAAAGAAAACACTGAATTAAGAATCTAATGTTTTATGTTTTTTTTTTTTTTTTTTTTTTTTATGTTATGCTTATTTTTCTTGTTTTTGTTCTTTTTATATGTATTTATTTTTTATTTATGTATTTGTATATTACGAGAGGAAGGATGAGTGATATGGAATCAGAGAGATATACCAGTCAACGATGGCGTCCTACAGATGATCAGATCACGATGATGACCAAAATCTACAACTATGGGGTCACACACCCAAGCCGAGCGCAAGTCGTCGAGATCGCGTCTCGACTAAGGACCTTCGGCGAAGCCACTGAATACAACGTGCACTGCTGGTTTAACAACCATGGCAATCGGGTCAGGCGCTGGCAAGCGGAGATAGACCCCACAGGCACTCTCTTTTCACAACTGCCTCTATACATGTACGGTAAGAACTCTCATCATACCTCCATTGAATTTTCCATTCCTCTTCTATTATTAACACAAGTTTTTTATTTTTTATTTTTTTATTTTTTATTTTTTTTTTGTTTGAAAGAAAACAACTGGGTGATAATGAGGGCACCGAGGCTGCTGAATTTGTTTCCAGTTCCGATCATTATCGATGACGACAGAAATGAACGAGAAATTCCTCCACCAAAGCCTCCGCTCGTGACTTTTCGAACCAGAGCTCCCTCAACGGAGCTCTCCCTTAGACCACCACAACCAGCTCGAGAGTTCTTCCACTTTTAAAGTTTTGTTTATTTATTTTTTTTATGTTTTTATTGGCCGAGTGTGGCCAGAATATGGACAAGGCATGTAATCTGAACAATTATATTTTTTTATGTTTTTAATTTTTTTTTTTTTTTTATGTTGTTTTTGTTTTTTATTTGGTTTGTAATATTAACGATCACTAAAGATCGACCCCCCGAACATCTTTTATTTATATATATCCACTGCAATTTTATTTTCAGATCTGTTAAATTTCCTTTTCTCAATTACTGTAATTTTTTTTTTTTTTTTTTTTTTGCAAAGATGAATGAAATCTTTCTTAGTCAAATTTTTCAATCAATAATCTGTATGCACACAACTAAGAAATTATATTTACAGTGAAGGAAAATAAGGAAAAATAAGATCTGAAGTGAAAATTTTTATGAATTATTGATATGAAATAATAAGAAATTGAGAGCCGAGAAATTATGGACTACACGCAAAACAATTTTTGAAAATGTTTTTTTTTTTTTTAAGGGATAACAACTCAAAAACTAAGAAATAAATATACATATCGGAATAAAGATTTGGCACGCTTAAAACAAAATATTTTATCACAACAGAAAATTTTTTTATGTTTTTTTTTTTTTTTTTTTTTTTTTGACTAAATAATAATAATTTGTAAACTAAGAAAATCAAAATTCTCCCCTAATTCGCAAATTAAGAAAATTAAGGGAAGAAGGAACATGAAAACTCCCCTGGTTATGGTGGCAGCTGCCAAATTTGGATTATCAGGGAGATGTCTTTTGCCTCAGGATCCAGCGATAAGATTTTTATGAGGAACTGCTTCATCAATATTGCCATATCATTCACAACAAGATTTTTCTTCTTTCTTTTAACAACAATTTGTTTCGACAATATCTTTCCTTCATTAATCATGCATTCCTTAATGTCAGCACCTGCATTTTCTTTTAACTCTGCATTCTTGTCATCAAACTCACAATTAATAGCATCTGTTATAAACTTAGACTCTGGGTGTAACACATAATCAATTTCGGCACAAATGGAGCAAAAACCAGATTCACAGTCACATTCAAAATTTTCAGAAAACTGTGTTAAATCAAAGTTTAGTCTTGACTCTATAAAATCATCAGATTGCACAGTTTCTCTTTCAAAATCAATATTGACGCAACTTTTACCAATGGGTTCAATGGCTGACACTGAATTAAAAATTTTAGATTGGTCAATCGAATTTGTATCAATATCAGTCATAAACCCTATAGAATCAATGTGCGTCAAATCACATGCATTTGAATGTGTAGGGAAATCAGGTAAAGTTGGAATCTCAGGTTCAGAATAAACCTGTTTTTGCTCACTCAGAAGTTTCTTACCAAACTCCAAGTTATCAGCTGCATCCTCAGGGCTATCAGTGTCAGAATCCAAAACATGCTGCTCAGAATAAATTTTCTCATGAATTTCCAATTCATCAACTGTCTGGTCCTTAAAATAATCATCAACAGTCTCAGGTGCAAGAGTGGCCATCTGCCTGATCTGATCACTCAGATTCTGCATGGCAGCTTGAGTTTCCATGCTCTCTTGCTTGAACTGCATGTTCCCTTTCTGAAACTGAATGTTCTGCATGGTCATCTGCTCCAATAACTCCTTCAATGTAGGTTCAGAAGTTGAAGGCTGAGAAGCTACTTGGGCAGGAGCATCATACTGCTGACTCTGATATTGCTGAACTGGTGGAACCGGCTCCCAAAGGGAGCTCTCAGGAATTTGAGGATGATCCATATTTTTCTCAGTATTAAAATCAGCACAAGAATCAGAGTAATATGCAGAAAGAGAATCATAATTACAGGCACTTGTAGAATAAGCACTATTCACAAAATTAAAATAGGTAGACATGGAAAATAAAAATAAAAACTAAAAACTAAAAATTACGAAACAGATAAACTAAACACATTTATACATGCTACAAGCACACACAAGACAGAACATCAATAGTAAAAATTTTTAATTAATTTTTTTTTTTTAATTTTCAAATTTTTTTTTTAATAACAACTAAATACAGAACATAGCACAATTAAACACATATATACACAATATATATTAACACAGTAAAAATCTAAAACAAAAACCTGGATCTGAAGTGACAACGCCGCCAAAATTTGCTGAAGGTGTCGTTGTCGCCTACAGAAATATACAAGACAAAACACACAAAACAAACATATTAACAGAACAAAACTTTATACAACAAAAATCTAAAACCAAACCGTCTTTTTATTGGTCCCCGGCAACTGCGCCAAAATTTGATACGACTGTCGCGGTCATACAAATTTGATGTGCAGAAATTAATGCAGTATAACTAGGATTTGACTCCTAGGTCGTCTCTCAAGGACCAATTTTGTGGCGGTTCAATCTCAGATTTTTTTACACAAAGTGGGGGGGGGGGGGTTTTGTAGATGTTTTGTGCGGTAAAAATTAAATTAAAATTTAAACATAACTGAATTTAAAAACACTGAAATAAATTTTAACAGTGGTAAAAACTGAACGGTAAAAAAAAATGGTAAAAATAGACAATGGAAAAATTACAGTGTTGGAAATTAAAACACAGACAGTAAATATGCAGAAGACAAAACAACAGTGTAATTAAAATTTATCAATAGTTCCAGTAAAAATAAACCGTAAAAACGATTCTTGAAAATAACATGACCAGTAAAACACAATGACAGAATTTAACGGTGCAGAAAATACTAAACTGTAAAAAACAACAGATAGAATAAAACACTGGAAATGGAATTCATCAAACATTCAACACTTAAATTAAAATTCCAAAATACTGAAAGATAAAAATAAAACGAACAAATTGTTTCAAATACTGTGATACACTGCACGCTCAGAAATAAAATTCTACACTGCTGAAAAATAAACAGAGAGCTACTGGAAAATGGAAAGCCGAGAGATTTATTGAAAGAGGAAGAGGCAAGAGCCTCCTCCAGGCCGTGGCTTCCTACTCCTAAAATCTAATACTAAAATCTACTAAATTATCTGCTTCAAATCTGCTGCTCTGCCATTTTTTTATAGCAAAAATCCTCCAAGTTTTAGTGCTGTTATGAACGTGTCCGACAAAGCAAGGGACCCTTCTCTCTTGTACCCATATACCAACGTTCTCCACCAAATAAATAAAACATTCTTTCTTCCATAAAGTTTTTGTCTCCTTACGTACCAAAATTCAGTGGAGCCTCAATCCTTGTCTTCTTCTTCAATCACATTCCAAACCATTCTACCCCTTCATCACGGCTGCTTCTCTTTCACTTGCTTCGGTCAAGGTGGCTGTTCCAACCTACTGGATGTGAAGACCATGAGCTTCTTCATCAAGGAGGTGGCTTCCGTTTAAAACTAAAAACCATGTGCAGCTCCCCTCTTCAACTCATGGCAGCAACAACTTGGAGACTTCTTCCCTGCATCACCGTGCTTCACTTCTTCTTGCTGCAGCCCCTTTGGCTTCCAAAAACGTCCGTGGCTGCGGGATGTGCTGGACCGTCAGTGTGGTGGCACATTCTCCATGTCCTTAATCATTTTAAAGAAAGAATATTCCAAGCTGCCATATATAAATGCACAAAACCGTGAGCTTACTCACAAGGTGGTCCCCTCCATTGGTTCAATTTGCTTATGCTTTCTCATTTACAAAATTCTTCATTAGAAAGAAAGGAGTTGCATGAAACACATTCCCGTGAGCTTTAGTGGTGGTCCCTTGTGTTTGTTTTTTCCTTTGGTGTATGGTTCCCAAATAAAACCGAGAATTCCAATCTTAGATCAAGGCATCCTTCTTTCTTCAATTAATTGCTAAAGTGTCAAAGCCATATGGGTCCCTCCAAGCTACTCCTACCGTGACATGTTAAAAACCAAAACAATGCTTCCATTATTCTTTGCAGAATGCGTGACATGGCAAGGGAAGGAACTTCCCAACGTGAATTTCCACTAAATGTATTCTTTTTCCCTTTCCAGAACAAAAGGCTTTGTTCAAAAATTAAATGGTAAGCTTGTGGATTCTATTTCCAGCCGTGACACTTCAAAAATCAACACTTCAATTGTCAATTCTTAGCTAGCACAAGTACCAAACAGCAAGCAAATGCAAACAGACTAGAATTCACTCAAACAGTATGCACTAGACTGACATAGGAGAGTAAAGAAAATACTGGGAACAACACAAAATGAATTTGAACAAAATAAAAACTATACTTGAAAATAGACATCTAGACGAAACTATGAAAAAAAATTGCAAGGAAAACGGATAAGAATTGAATTCGAACGAGGACAAACAAGATGACACAAAATTCACACAGCAACCAGCGAAAATTGAAGTGGCTGAAATGCATTGGGCTCAATTGTCATTTCTCATTTAGCCTTCAAATGTCCCAAAAAGATATCCAAAATTTTCCCATAATTAATAATGCAAAATAATAAGCTCAGATAATTCAAATTAGTTAAAATAAGAATTTCTGATCGAATTAAGCACAATTAGGAAAAATAGGAAAATAACGGACGATTAAGCACAATTCCCTGATTAATTCTAGTACAATAAACTAAGTGAAGTGAAGAAAATATTGACTCATCAGTCCACTTCGTCCACTACGTCCACTTCGTCAACTTCATCCTCTTCGTCCAGTTCGTCCACTTCTTCTACCTCGTCCACTTCTTCCACTTCTACTTCATCTTCTTCTTTTTCTTATTCTTCTTCTTTATCATCATCATGATAATCTTCTTCTTCTTCCTATTCTCCTTCGTCCACTTCGACAACTTCTTCCACTTCTTCTACTTGCTCCACTTCCTTCACTTGCTCCTTTTCGTCCACTTCGTCAACTTCGTCCACTTTGTCCTCTTCGTCCACTTCTTCAACTTCGTCCACTTCGTCCACCTCGTCCACTTCTTCCACTTCTACTTCATCTTCTTCTTCTTCTTCTTCTTCTTCTTCTTCTTCATCAACATCATCATCATCAACTTCTTCTTCTTACTATTCTCCTTCGACCACTTCGACAACTTCGTCCACTTCGTCCATTTCCTCCTTTTCCTCCACTTCCTTCACTTCGTCGATTTCCTCTACTTCCTACACTCCGTCAACTTCGTCCACTTCCTCCACTTCTACAATTTCCACCACTGTCTCCACATCCTCCACGTCCTCCACTTCGTCCACTTTGCCAACTTCGTCCACCTCGTCCACCTCGTCCACTTCTTCCACTTCTACTTCTTTTTCTTCTTCTTCTTCTTCTTCTTCTTCTTCTTCTTCTTCTTTTTCTTCTTCTTCATCATCATCATCATCATCATCATGATCATCTTCTTCTTCTTCTTCTTCTTCTTCTTCTTCTACTTCATCCACTTCGACAACTTCGTCCACCTCGTCCACTTCGTCAACTTCGTCCACTTCCTCCATTTCATCCGCTTCGTCCACTTCCTCCACTTCCTCCACTTCCTCCACTTCCTCCACTTCGTCCATTTCGTCCACATCGTCAACTTCGTCCACATCTCCCATTTCGTCTATTTCGTCTACGTCGTCCACTTTGTCCACTTTGTCTACTTCGTCCACTTCGTCCACTGATAACAGTTGAAAAACTATTATTTTCATGCTTAAAATTGATACTAAAAGCAATCTTTAACACTTAGAAACTAGCTTGAAATCATGCTTTTGTTCATATTTTCAGAAATAAGAGAGCTGGACAGGTTTATGCTTGATTTCAGTGTTTTAATGCAGGTTTTAAGGTGAATTTGGTGAAAGAAGTGAAGAAGGAGAGAGATGGAATCAGAAAAGACATCAAAAAGTGCAAAAGAAGAAGTCGCAACCACCGCTCAGCGACAGTTTACCGCTGAGCGGCACTCAAGAGATCACGGTGGATCCGCTGAGGGTCAAAATGGCTGCTGAGGGGAAGAAACCAACTCACGCACTTACCGCTGAGCGACACTTTACCGCTGAGAGGCACTCTTATGGGCTTGGACGTAAATTTTCTGTATTTTTAGAATAGTATATAAGCTTTAGGACGTCCTAGGGTTTGTATCTTTGGCAGAAACGAAGCAAATACTCTCTTTTCCACCCCTTTGAAGGAGGATCTTGGATGCTCAGGCTACCTCTTTACCTTTTTAGGGTTTTATCTTTCATTCTTCCATTATTATTCATCTAGTTTCACCATGAATATGGTGAACTAAACCTTGTATTGTTGTTGGGGAATCAATGTAGTCTTGTGAAACTCTCTTATATGGAATTTGTGTTAACATCTTACTTTTAAGACTTATGCTTTCTTTCATCATTAGTTAGGGTTTTTCCTCTATGCTTAATGCTTACTTTGTTTAACTCATTAATTGCCATGATTATTGATTTTGTCGATACAGGAACGTACGGGGAAATCTAGATTCGGGGAATTTCTCCCAATAGTATATTGGTTGCCGTTAAGCTCCTGCACTTAAGAACTAATTACTAGGAATGCTAGGAATTGTATGAACTCGTAATTAAGGATAGGCCTTCTTGCAAGGTGATTTAGAGAATGGCATTAACAATTGATGAAAAGAATGTTGAATTCCTAAAGTATATGAGAGTGGATAAGATGAAATTGATAACCCCAACAACATACCCATCCATCTATTTCATTGAAGTGTTTGTATTTCGTTTTCGCCCTTGATAAAATTCATGCATACATATTTATTTACTGTCTTTTGCATATTAAACTCCAATCAATTTGTTCGAAAGTCTTAAATAATCAACAAATCACATAACTAAACTAGGCCGTGAGTCCTTTGGGAGAATGATACTTGGTCTTACCAAGTTTTATTACTTGAAACGATTCGGTCACACTTGCCGATTGTTAAACAAGTTTGTGGTGCCGTTTTTCGGTGCCAATAAATTTGTCATCATCCACCTCGTCCACTTCTTCCACTTCTACTTCTTCTTCTTCTTCTTCTTCTTCTTCTTCTTCTTCTTCTACTTCTTCTTCATCATCATCATCATCATCATCATCATCATCATCATCATCTTCTTCTTCTTCTTCTTCTTCTTCTTCTTCTTCTTCTTCTTCTTCTTCTTCTTCTTCTTCTTCTTCTTCTTCTTCTACTTCTTCATCATCATCATCATCATCTTCTTCTTCTTCTTCTTTTCCTTCGTCCACTTCGACAACTTCCTCCACTTCCTCCACTTTCTCCACACTTCATCCACTTCCTCAACTTCGTCCACTAAGTAAACTTCGTCAATTTGGTCGACTTTGTGAACCTCGTCCACTTCGTCATATTCGTCCATTTTGTCAACTTCGTCCCCTTCGGCCACTTCTTCCACTTTGTCCACTTCGTCCACTTCGTCAACTTCGTCCACCTCATCCACTTCGTCCACTTCGTCCACTTCGTCCACTTCGTCAACTTCGTCCACTTCCTCCACTTCGTCTACCTCGTCCACCTCTTCCACTTCTACTTCACCTTCTTCTTCGTCGTCGTCTTCTTCTTCTTCTTCTTCTACTTCTTCTTCTTATTCATCATCATCATCATCTTCTATTCTCCTTCGTCCACTTCGACAACTTCGTCCACTTCGTCCATTTCCTCCAATTCCTCCACTTCCTCCACTCCGTCCACTTCGTCCACTTCGTCAACTTCGTCTGCTTCCTCCACTTCTTCAACTTCCTCCACTTTCTCCACTACGTCCACTTCGTCCACTTCATCCACTTCCTCTACTTCCTCTACTTCCTCCACTTCGTCCATTTTGTTCACTTCCTCTACTTCCTCAACTTCCTTCACACTTCCTCCACTTCCTCCACTATGTAAACTTCATCCACTTCGTCCACTACTTCCATTTCATCTAGTTCGTCCACTTCGTCTACTTCGTCAACTACGTCAACTTCGTCCACTTCGTCAATTTCGTCCACTTTGTCGGCTACGACCACTTTGTCCATTTCGTCCACTTCGTCTACTTCGTCTACCTCGTCCACTTCTTCCACTTCTACATCATCTTCTTCTTGTACTTCTTCTTCGTCTTCTTATTTATCATCATCATCTTCTTCTTCTTCTTGTTCCTATTCTCCTTCGTCCACTTTGTGCACTTCCTCCACTTCCTCCAGTTCTTCCACTTCATCCATTTCCTCCACTTCCTTCACTTAGTCCACTTCATCAACTTCGTCCACTTCCTCCTCTACTTCAACTTACTCCACTTCCTCCACTTTGTCCACTTCGTCCATTTCCTCCACTTCCTCCACTTCCTCCACTCCATCCACTTCCTCTACTTCGTCAACTTTGTCCACTTCCTCCACTTCTTCAACTTCCTCCACTTTCACCACTTCTTCCACGTCTCCCACTTCATCCACTTCCTCCACTTCCTCCACCTCCTCCACTTCCTCCACTAACTAAATTTCGTCCACATCGTCCACTTCGTCCACTCCGTCCATTTCGTCCACTTCGTGCATTCCGTCGACTTCCTCCACTACCTCCACTTCCTCCACTTCTTCCACTTCGTCCACATCGTCCACTACATCCATTTCATCCACTTTGTCCAATTTGTCCACACTTTCTTCACTTCCTCTACTTCGTCCATTTCCTCCACATCGTCCACTAAGTAAACTTCGGCCACTTCTCCCATTTCGTCTATTTCGTCCACCTCATCCACTTCTTCAACTTCTACTTGTTTTTCTTCTTCTTCTTCTTCTTCATCATCATCATCATCAACTTCTACTTCGTCCACTTCCTCCACGTCTCCCACTTCGACAACTTCGTCCACTTCCTCCACTTCCTCAACTTCGTTCATTTCCTCCACTTCCTCCACTCCGTCCACTTCGTCCACTTCATCAACTTCATCCACTTCGTCAACTTCGTCCACTTCCTCCACTTCTTCAACTTCCTCCACTTTCCCCACTTCCTCCACTTCCTCCACTTCCTCCACTTCCTCCACTTCCTCCACGTTGTCCACTTCGTCCACTTTGTCAGCTTCATCCACTTCATCCACTTCGTCAACTTCGTCCACTTCCTCCACTTCGTCCACTAAGTAAACTTCATCCACTTCGTCCACTTCTTCCATTTCGTCTACTTCGTTCACTTCGTCCACTTCGTCAACTACGACCACTTCGTCAACTTTGTCCACTTTGTCGACTACGTCAACTTTGTTCATTTCGTCCACTTCGTCCACTTCGTCTACCTCATCCACTTCTTCCACTTCTACATCATCTTCTTTTTCTACTTCTTCTTCGTCTACTTCTTATTCATCATCATCATCATCTTCTTCTTCTTCTTGTTCCTATTCTCCTTCGTATAATTCGACAACTTCGTCCAATTTGTGCACTTCCTCCACTTTCTCTATTTCCTCCACTTCTTCCACTTCATCCATTTCCTCCACTTCCTCCACTTCCTCCACTTCGTCCACTTAGTCCACTTCATCAACTTCGTCCACTTCCTCCACTTCTTCAACTTCCTCCACTTCCTCCACTTCCTCCACTTCTTCAACTTCGTCCACTTCCTCCACTTCTTCAACTTCCTCCACTTTCCCCACTTCCTCCACTTCCTCGACTTCCTCCACTTCCTCCAATTCCTCCGCTTCGTCCACGTCGTCCACTTCTTCCTTTTCGTCCACTTCGTGAACTTCGTCCACGTCCTCCACTTCCTCCACTTCCTCCACTTCGTCCATTTCGTCCACTTCCTCCACTTCGTGCACTTCCCCCACTTCCTCCACTTCGTCCACTAAGTAAACTTCATCCACTTCTTCCATTTCGTCTACTTCGTCCACTACGTCCACTTCGTCCGCTTTGTCGACTACGTACATTTTATCCATTTAGTCCATTTCGTCCACTTCGTCCACTTCGTCTACCTCCTCCACTTCTTCCACTTCTACATAATCTTCTTCTTCTACTTCTTAGTCTTCTTCTTATTCATCATGATCATCTTCTTCTTCTTCTTGAACCTATTCTCCTTCGTTCACTTCGACAACTTCGTCCCCTTTGTGCACTTCCTCCACTTCCTCCACTTCTTCCACTTCATCCATTTCCTCCACTCCCTCCACTCCGTCCACTTCATCAACTTTGTCCACTTCCTCCACTTCTTCAAGTTCCTCACTTCCTCCACTTCCTCCACTTCCTCCGCTTCTTCAACTTCCTCCACTTTCTCCACTTCCTCCACGTCTCCCACTTCGTCCACTTCCTCCACCTCCTCCACTTCCTCCACTAACTAAACTTTGTCCACGTCGTGCACTTCGTCCACTTCGTGCACTTCGTCCACTTCGTGCACTTCGTCCACTTCGTGCACTTCGTCCACTTCGTGCACTTCGTCCACTTCGTGCATTCCGTCCACTTCCTCCACTACCTCCACTTCCTCCACTTCGTCCACTTCTTCCACTTCCTCTACATCGTCCACTACATCCATTTCGTCCACTTTGTCCAATTCATCCACACTTCCTCCACTTCGTCCATTTCCTCCACATCGTCCACTAAGTAAACTTCGTCCACTTCTCCCATTTCGTCTATTTCGTCGACTTCGTCCACCTCGTCCACTTCTTCCACTTCTACTTCTTCTTCTTCTTCTTCTTCTTCTTCTTCTTCTTCTTCTTCTTCTTCTTCTTCTTCTTCTTCTTCATCATCATTATCATCATCTTCTTCTTCTTCTTCTCCTTCGTCCACTTCGACAACTTCGTCAACTTCGTCCACTTTGTCAACTTCCTCCACTTCCTCCACTTCGTCCATTTCCTCCACTTCCTGCACTTCGACCACACCGTCCACTTCCTCCACTTCTTCAACTTCCTCCAATTTCTCCACTTCCTCCACGTCTCCGACTACGTTCACTTCCTCCACTTCCTGCACTTCCTCCACCTCCTCCACTTCCTCCACTAAGTAAACTTCGTCCACGTCGTCCATGTCCTCCACTTCGTACCCTTCGTCCACTCCGTCCATTTCGTCCACATCCTCCACTTCCTCCACACTTCCTTCACTTCCTCCACTTCCTTCACTTCCTCAACTTCGTCCACTAAGTAAACTTCGTCCACTTCGTCAATTTTGTCTACTTCATCCACTTTGTCAACTTCGTCCACTTCGTCAACATCGTCCACTTCTTCCACTTTGTCTACCTCGTCCACTTCCTCCACTTCGTCCACTTCCTCAACTTCGTCGACTTCGTCCACTTCTTCCATTTCGTCTACTTCATCCTTTTCATCCACTTTGTCCAATTCGTCCACTTCGTCCAGTTCGTCCAGTTTGTCCACTTCGTCCACCTCGTCCAGTTCTTCTTCTTCTTCTTCTTCTTCTTCTTCTTCTTCATCTTCTTCTTCTTCTTTTTCATCATCATCATCATCATCATCATCATCATCATCATCATCATCATCATCTTCTTCTTCTTCTTCTTCTTCTTCTTCTTCTTCTTCTCCTTTGTCCACTTCGACACCCTCGTCCACTTCCTACACTTCCTCCACTTCCTCAACTTCGTCCACTTCGTCTGCTTCGCCCGCTTTGTCCGCTTTGTCCCCTTCGTTCACTTTTTTCGCTTCCTCCACTTCCTCGACTTCGTCAACTTCCTCCACTTCCTCCACCACGTCCACTTCTTCCACTTCCACTTTACTTCTTCTTCCTCTTCTTCTTCTCCTTCTTCATCATCTTGTTCTCCGTCGTCCACATCGCCATTTCCTCCACTTCCTCCACTTCCACCACTCCGTCCACTTCGTCCTCTTCGTCCCCTCCTTCTCTTCGTCCACTTCCTCCTCTTTGTGCACTTCCTCCACTTCCTCCACTTCGTCCGCTTCGTCCCCTCCTCCACTTCCTCCACTTCCTCCACTTCATCCACATCCTCCACTTCCTCCACTTCGTCGAGTTCGTCCACTTCTTCCACTTCGTCCACATCGTCCACATCGTCCACTTCCTCCACTTCGTCCATTTCGTCCACTTTGTCCACTTCGTGCACTTCGTCCACACTTCCTCCACTTGCTCTACTTCGTCCATTTCGTCCACATCGTCCACTAAGTAAACTTCGTCAACTTCGTCCACTTCTTCCATTTCGTCTATTTCGTCCACTTCGTCAACTTCGTTGACTTCGTCCACTTCGTAAACTTCGTCGACTTTGTCCACTTCGTCCACCTCGTCCAGTTCTTGCACTTTGTCCACTTTGTCAACTTTGTACTCTTCGTCCGTTTCGTCCAATTCGTCCACTTCCTCCACTTCCGCCACACTTCCTCCACTTCCTTCACTTCCTCAACTTCGACCACTTCGTCCACTTCTTCCATTTCGTCTATTTCGTCCACTTCCTCCACTTCGTCCACTTCGTCCACTTCGTCCAGTTCTTCTTGTTCTTGTTGTTCTTGTTGTTGTTGTTGTTCTTCTTCTTCTTCTTCTTCATCACCATCATCATCATCTTTTTCTTCTTCTTCTTCTTCTTCTTCTCCTTTTTCCACTTCGACACCTTCGTCCACTTCCTACACTTCCTCCACTTCCTGAACTTCGTCCACTTCCTCTGCTTCGTCCGCTTCGTCCCTTTCGTCCACTTCTTCCACTTCCTCCACTTCTCCATTTCCTCCACTTCCTCCACTTCGTCCACTCCGTTGACTTCGTCCACTTCCTCCACTTCATCGACTTCCTCCACTTCCTCCACTTCGTCGACTTACTCCACCTCCTCAACTTCGTCCACTTCCTCCACTTCCTCCACTTCCTGCAATTCCTCCACTTCCTCCACTTCCTCTACTTCGTCCATTTCGTCCCCTTCGTCCACTAAGTAAACTTCGTCCACTTCATCCAATTTGTCAACTTCGGCCACTTCCTCCACTTCGTCCACTTCATCAACTTCGTCCACTTCGTCCATTTCGTCAACTTCGTCCACGTCGTCCACTTCGTCCACTTTGTCCACCTCATCCACTTCCTCCACTTCCACTTCATCATCATCATCATCATCATCTTCTTCTTCTTCTTCTTCTTCTTCTACTTCTTCTTCTTCTTCTTCATCATCATCATCATCATCATCATCATCAAGATCTTCTTGTTCTTCTTCTTCTTCTTCTCTGTCGTCCACTTCAACAACTTCGTCCATTTCGTCCACTTCCTCCACTTCCTCCACTCCGTCCACTTTGTCCACTTCCTCCACTTCTTCAACTTTCTCCACTTTCTCCACTTCCTCCAGTACCTCCACTTTGTCCACTTCATCCACTTCCTCCGCTTTCTTCACTTCCTCAACTTTGTCCGCTTTGTCTGCTTCGTCTCCTCCTCCAGTTCCTCCACCTCGTCTACTTCTTCCACTTCTTCCACTTCGTCCATTTCGTCCACTTCCTCCACTTCCTCCACTTCCTCTCCACTTCCTCCACTTCGTCCACTTCCTCCACTTCGTCCACTTCGTCGACTTCGTCCATTTCGTCCACTTCGTGCACTTCCTCCTCTTCATCCACTTCCTCCACTTCGTCCACTTCGTTAACTTCGTCGACTTCGTCCATTTCGTCCACATCGTGCACTTCCTCCACTTCCTCCACACTTCCTCCACTTCCTTAACTTCCTCCACTTCCTCCACTTCCTCAACTTCCTCCACTTCCTCCACTTCCTCCACTTCGTCCGCTTCGTGCCCTCCTCCACTTCCTCAACTTCGTCCACTTCCTCCACTTCGTTGACTTCGTCCATTTCGTCCACTTCCTCCACTTCCTCCACACTTCCTCAACATCTCCACTTCCTCAACTTCCTCCACTTCGTCCACTTCTTCCATTTCGTCTACTTCGTCCACTTCGTCAGCTTCCTCCACCTCATCCATTTCGTCCGCTTTATCCACTTCGTCCGCTATGTCCCCTCCTCCACTTCGTCGACTTCCTCCACTTCCTTCACTTCGTCCACTTCCTCCACTTCCTCCACTTCCTCCAGTTCCTCCACTTCCGCCATTTCCTCCACTTCCTCCACTTCCTCCACTTCCTCCACTTCCTCCGCTTCGTCCGCTTCGTCACCTCCTCCACTTCCTCCTGTTCGTCCACTTCCTCCACTTCCTCCACTTCATCCGCTTCGTCCGCTTCGTCACCTCCTCCACTTCCTCCTCTTCGTCCACTTCCTCCACTTCCTCCACTTCCTCAACTTCTGTCACTTCCTCCACTTCCTCCACTTCCTCCACTTCGTCCGCTTCGACCCCTCCTCCACTTCCTCCACGTCGTCCACTTCTTCCACTTCGTCCACTTCGTCAACTTCGTCGACTTCGTCGACTTCATCCATTTCGTCCACTTCCTCCACACTTCCTCAACTTCCTCCACTTCCTCAACTTCCCCCACTTCTTCCACTTCTGCCATTTCGTCTACTTCTTCCACTTCGTTAGCTTCGTCCACTTCGTCCACTTCATCCACTTTGTCCACTTCGTCCGCTTTATCCACTTCGTCCACCTCGTCTAGTTCTTCTTCTTCTTCTTCTTCGTCATCATCATCATCATCATCATCATCTTCTTCTTCTTCATCTTTTTCTTCTTCTCCTTCGTCCACTTCAACAACTTTGTCCACTTCGTCCATTTCCTCCACTTCCTCCACTCCATCCACTTCTTCCTCTTCATCAACTTCGTCTACTTCCTCCACTTCTTAAACTTGCTTCACATTCTCCACTTCCTCCATGTCCTCCACTTCCTCCACTTCATCCACTTCCTGCACTTCATCCACTTCGTCCGCTTCATCCGCTTCGTCTCCTTCGTCCACTTCGTCCAATTCATCCACTTCCTCCATTTACTCCACTTCCTCCACTTCCTCCACTTTGTCCACTTCCTCCACTTCCTCCACTTCGTCCGCTTCGTCTGCTATGTGCCCTCCTCCACTTCGTCCATGATGAGTCGTTATTTCTTGAATTATATTTAGTTTATTGCACTTAAATAAACCAGGGAATTGTGTTTAATTGTCTGTTATTTCCCCGTTTTCCAAATTCTGCTTAATTTGGTCGGAAATTCGTAATTGTGCTAATTTGGGTTTTCTAAGCTGATTAAGTGCATTTCTGGGCCAGGGAAGAGTTGGAAACATCATCTAGAGCATTGGGATATGGCGTGACACACTCAAACGCTCAACATTTAGTCATTTAAATTCTAATTAAAGTTTTAATTTCGTTTTCTAGAAGCCCTTAATTAGAATTAGGTGTTTTGGACCCTTTTAAGGGGCAATTTTGTAAAAAGACCCATTTGTAGGACATGTGCCTTTTTTATTAGGGTTTTAAATTGATTATGGACCCCATTTGGGAAAAAACTCTCGGCATTTTAGAGAGCCTTAGCCAACCACACAAAGGAGACTCTTACACACTTCATTTTTTTCATTTTTTGAGCTTTTCTCTCTTAGGGTTTCTTGTATGAACACTCTTATGGAGAGCTTGACTTGGGTGTCTCGTTTTTTACCATTTCAATGAGCAAGATGCAGATTTTCTTCTTCTCTTAATTTACTCTTGGTTGTCTTAGCTTATTGGTGGTGAAAAACTATTCATTTCCACTTCCATTTGCTTGTTCTTGATGCTTGGAGTTTGAGTTTTGGAGTTTGTCTTTGCATTTCCATGGTGGATGTTGGGTTTGAGTAACTTTATATTTCGTTTTCCTCTCCCTTTGCTTCTGTTCCTCTAGGTTTTTATCTCATTCTATATGGTTGGATGATAAAAGCGAAGTTCTATGTAGTTTTAGATTGAAGATAGCTTAAGATGATGTGTGGGTGTTGTGGGTTTAACTCTTTTCTTGCATTTTTCGGTTTTGATGCTTGAGACAAGGTTGGGATCAGATCTTGGTGATGTTATGGAGGCTGGACAGAACTGGAATTGATGGTCTAAGTATTATTTTCGTTTTTGCAAAGAAACTTGAAGAAATGGTAGTGTTGAAGATGGGTTGATGAGTAGAAGTTTGGGTTTATTGTTCTTGTGTTCATTTGAAACTTTAATTTTGGTTTCTTGAAGTTGTTCTCTTTATTGAAGAGTGGAAGAAAGCTTTTGGATGCATAATTCTTGAAGAAAAACCGTTTGGAGTTTGTAGGAGAGAGGAAATTACTTCATTTAATTTTTAGCACTTCTGGACCAACACAAAAGATGCTTGTTTCGACCCAAGGAATGTTTCCACTTTAGGATTTGGCCTTTGCTTGTTCCAGCCATAAATTGCAATGAGACATGGAGGTTTTTGGAGTTTGTTTTCATTTGATTTAGCTTACTTGGCACATTGGTAGGAGCACCCATGGTATCTTCCATTTGCACATTGGTCTTTGAAGCATTCTTTGGCATTTCCACTTGGTGGTTCACGTAAATTGTGTGCTTTGGTGTATAAAATCATTTCTTTTCTACATGGAAGGAGAGAGGGGACGGTCTTGGAGAGTGTAGAAGGCACATGCTTAATTTCTTGAAAAATGGTGCACATGGGAGAAGAAGTCAACACATTTTGTCGCTTATTCAAGGTGAAATTGAAGTTTGAATTGGGTGCGTGGTGACTCACGGCCATGTGTTCTTTCTTTGGCCAATTGGACTTTTAAATTGATTTGTTAATTGCCATTATGACAAGTAATTTGCTAGAATTAAATTAGGCTTGTTGGTTTCTTTGGTTTTTAATTAATTTAATTAATAGGTTGAGTTTATGTGTTTGAGTTAGTGTTGCATTTAATTATTTTTAACTGTGTTTGTTAATCAGTTTGTAACAGTGTTTGATGTTTGAATGTTGTCTAAGGCTTTTAATAGTTCTAGTTTAATTACCATGCTAGCTTAAATTAGTTTGTTTGCATCTGTGTCTTTATTAAGTTCTTTAATTTTTGCAAAACCTTTTCAAAACCCCCCTTTTTTTTATGTTAGACTCGATTTTCAAACCCCAAAATTGGTCCTTGAGAGACGACCTAGGAGTCAATTCCTAGCTATACTGCATTCCTTATATGCAATCAAATTTGTATAGGTCGCGACAGCCCACATCAAATTGGGGCCGTTGCGGGGGACCAATGGTTCGGTTTTAGGTCTTTTTGTGTTGATAATGTGTTGTTTGAGTGTTTGTATGTGTTTTGTCTTGTATGTTTGAGTATGTGTGATTTGTTTGCTTAGGTTGTTTTGTGTGTTCGAAATTTTTGTGCTATCGTTTCATGATTTTAGGGTGTTGTTACTTAGTGTATGACTAGGGGAAATCCTGGGCCTAGACCACCCTTTGATCTTGAGATTGATAGAACTTTTCGTAGGTTAGCTAGGCATTCTAGAAATTTATCTTTAGAGTCTGTTGTTGAGTCTGTTCCATTGGAAATTGTGCATCCCACTGCTGAGTACTTTGTGCATACTGCATCTACTGCATCTGTTGCAAAATTCGGACAGATGGCCACACAGCTAAATCAAGCACAGTCGCAAAATTCGGACATATTGCCTTCTCAGACTGTGCCAAATCCTAGAAATGAAAATGTTAGTGCCATCACCCTCAGATCAAGAAATCAAATTGTTGTGCCCACTATGCCACCACCTGCACCTAACCCAGCTACCTCTCAGAGAAAGGAAGACCAGGCAGGTCCTACTAGGACATTTGAGACAGGTGGACCTTCTTCCTCTTCTGGTGGTACTTCTTCTTCTACAGGTGGACCGTCTTCTTCCACCACAACCACCATCAATACATCTCCTGATATACAACACCGACCTATCCCTCTTCCATTTCCTCTTAAAGTAATTCAAAGCAAAAATATGGAAGAAGTGGATAAGGAGATATTCGAGACCTTTAGGAAAGTAGAGGTGAACATACCTCTGCTCGATGCCATAAAGCAGATTCCCAGGTATGCCAAATTCCTTAAGGAGCTGTGCACCAATAAAAGGAAGATGAAGGGAAATGAAAGAGTGAACATGGGCAGAAATGTATCTACACTGATAGGTAAAGTTGTACCTCAGATTCCTGAAAAATGCAAAGAACCAGGTACGTTCTGCATTCCGTGCATTATTGGAAATAACAAATTTGAGAATGCCATGCTTGATTTGGGTGCTTCCATAAATGTCATGCCTCTGTCAATCTTTAAATCTCTTTCTCTTGGAACTTTGCTACCAACGGGTGTGGTAATACAGTTAGCAAATAAGAGTGTTGCCCATCCTACTGGTTACATAGAGGATGTTTTAGTTAGGGTTGGGGAACTGATTTTTCCTGCTAATTTTTACATTCTTGAAATGGAGGAAGGATTTTCCCGTGGGTTTGCCCCAATTATCTTAGGGAGACCATTTTTGAAAACCGCACGAACTAAAGTTGATGTCTATGTTGGTACCTTGTCAATGGAGTTTGGTGACATTGTTGTTCGTTTTAATATCCTTGATGCCATGAAACATCCATCTGAGGACCAGTCTGGGTTTCGTACTGAGCTACTTGATTACACTGTTGACGAGCATGTTTCTACTTCTCACTCTTTGCATGATAAGAACTACCTTTTGCCATCACATGTGAATGCCTCTTTTCCATGTACTAAACATGAATTTGAGATTGTTGTTGATTTTGAGTCTAAAGTTAAACATCATTCATGCTCTGAAAGTATACTTGAGGTCCAACCGTATACATTGGAATTGACTGTTGTACCCTTACATTTAAATTCTGTGGACTTGGAATGCACTAACCTGATTGCAGAAGATACGCATAAATTTTATCACCAAGTGCCCAAAGTTGAATTGAAAGGCGCATGCACAGGCAAAAGATTCAAGGACAAAGGGAACAGGCTAAACCCGCTCATCAATAATCCCGCTTTGGTAGATGCAGTTGTGAAAGAGACCTCTCTACTCAATCAAGCTTGGAAACGTCCACCATGAATCAGGGGAGTTTTCTATTCTCCTTCCCTCCTCACTTTTATTGCACTTGTCTATATCTTTTGACTGTTCTGATTGTTAATCTGATGATTGTGACACACTGAGGACATTGTGTAGTTTAAGTGTGGTCTATTAGGGGAGGTTTTTCTTTGTTTAGGTCTTGTTTTCTAGGTAGTTTTTTTTTGTTGTGTCTTGTGTACAATTTTTCCTGTTTCTCTTGTTTTCTGGACTTTGTTTAGGTTGTCAGTTTTCCTTCACTTCATTGATACTCTGATTTGTTGGATTCCTTGCTTTTCTTTGCTTGGAAGATGATCATGATGTTTAAGAGTTGAATTGATGGTGACCATATTACCTGTGTGAGATTTGAGCCATTTGATGATCTTTCTTGTGTGTGATATGTCTCTTGATTGCTTGCACATATGTCTTGGCTTGACTCTTTTTGATGATTCTTGATTGATACGCATGTTTGAAAGTGATAAAGGCATTTTTTTTAGCCTCTTGAGCCAGATGAGCCTACCCTGTTTTGATCCATTCATAACCCTTTTGAGCCTATGCTTTTCCCCATTTCTTTGTTTTGAAGCTCATACACCAGCCCTAAGTGAAAAACCATTATTACCTTAGCCTTAGGGAATTTTGGAGCTTTGGAATTGTTTTGGGAATAAGTGTGGTCTCCTGGGAGTTTCAGAGGAATTGACTAGTGAGTCCTCTTCTTATCGTGTTTTTGTAAATATGTGGTGTATCTTGTCTCTTGAAATTGTGTGCTGAATAGAGTAAAGAAAAGAGATAGGATGAGAAAAAAGAGAGAAGAAAAACAGTAAAAAAATGAAAAAAAAATTGTGAATAATTGTGAATAATGGAGTCAAGAAGAGGATGGAATTTGAGGTTGTGGGTGTGTTTGAATGTATTTACACTTGTTTCCCATTGCTCCTCTGTTCCTTATGGTTTGTACCTTCTTATCCAGATATATCCTCCCTTGTCCTTGGCCCCATTACAACCATGAAAAGACCTTTTGATTTGAACATGCGTATGTGCTTGAGTGTTGATATTAGAGGCTTGCCAAGTCTATTTGTGTTTGCTTTCTTGAGTGCATTGAGTGACATTGATTTACCTTAAACACTTGAAAGAAACACTGATTGTGTGCATCTGTGAGGCTCTGTTGCTTTTGATTCATCTCTTGAACTGATTGACTGTTTTCCTTGTACTGAACTGTTTGGATGATTCTTTGAGTATCTGCTTTTATTGAATCTGTGTGGGATTCTGCCTATACCTTTTACTATCCAGATTTTGTGAGAATTGTGCAACTGTGTTCCTATTTTGGAGTCTTTGTTGTCTGTCTGTCGAGTCTGTGTCACCTCCCTGATGTTTGAGTAGCTCCCTGGTTTTCGTCTTGGTTTTGCCCTGCCCAAGAGTGCAAAAGACTAAGTGTGGTCTATTTTGATGAGTCGTTATTTCTTCAATTATATTTAGTTTATTGCACTTAAATAAATCAGGAAATTGTGTTTAATTGTCTATTATTTCCCCATTTTCTGAATTCTGCTTAATTTGGTCGGAAATTCGTAATTGTGCTAATTTGGATTTTCTGACCTGATTAAGTGCATTTCTGGTGGCAGGGAAGTTGTGGAAACATCATCTGGAGCATGGGATATGGCGTGACACACTCAAAGGCTCAACATTTAGTCATTTAGATTCTAATTAAAGTTGTAATTTCGTTTTCTAGAAGCCCTTAATTAGAATTAGGTGTTTTGAACCCTTTTAGGGGCAATTTTGTAAAAAGACCCATTTGTAGGACATGTGCCTTTTTTATTAGGGTTTTTCATTTGGGAAAAAACTCTTACACACTTCATTTTTTTCATGTTTTGAGCTTTTCTCTCTTAGGGTTTCTTGTATGAACACTCTTATGGAGAGCTTGACTTGGGTGTCACGTTTTTGGCCATTTCAATGAGCAAGATGTAGATTTTCTTCTTCTCTTAATTTACTCTTGGTTGTCTTAGCTTATTGGTGGTGAAAAACTATTCATTTCCACTTCCATTTGCTTGTTCTTGATGCTTGGAGTTTGAGTTTTGGAGCTTGTCTTTGCATTTCCATGGTGGATGTTGGGTTTGAGTAACTTTATATTTCGTTTTCCTCTCCCTTTGCTTCTGTTCCTCTAGGTTTTTATCTCATTCTATATGGTTGGATGATAAAAACGAAGTTCTATGTAGTTTTAGGTTGAAGAGAGCTTAAGATGATGTGTGGGTGTTGTGGGTTTAACTCTTTCCTTGCATTTTTCAGTTTTGATGCTTGAGACAAGGTTGGGATCAGATCTTGGTGATGTTATGGAGGCTGGACAAAACTGGAATTGATGGTCTAAGTATTATTTTCGTTTTTGCAAACAAACATGAAGAAATGGTAGTGTTGAAGATGGGTTGATGAGTAGAAGTTTGGGTTTATTATTCTTGTGTTCATTTGCAACTTTAATTTTGGTTTCTTGAAGTTGTTCTCTGTATTGAAGAGTGGAAGAAAGCTTTTGGATGCATAATTCTTGAAGAGAAACCGTTTGGAGTTTGTAGGAGAGAGGAAATTACTTCATTTAATTTTTACCACTTTTGGACCAACACAAAAGATGCTTGTTTCGACCCAAGGAATGTTTCCACTTTGAGATTTGGCCTTTGCTTGTTCCAGCCATAAATTGCAATGAGACATGGAGGTTTTTGGAGTTTGTTTTCATTTGATTTAGCTTACTTGGCACATTGGTAGGAGCACCCATGGTATCTTCCATTTGCACATTGGTCTTTGAAGCATTCTTTGGCATTTCCACTTGGTGGTTCACGTAAATTGTGTGCTTTGGTGTATAAAATCATTTCTTTGCTGCATGAGAGAGGGGACGATCTTGGAGAGTGTGGAAGGCACATGCTTAATTTCTTGAAAAATGGTGCACATGGGAGAAGAAGTCAACACATTTTGTCGCTTATTTAAGGTGAAATTGAAGTTTGACTTGGGTGCATGGTGACTCACGGCCATGTGTTCTTTCTTTGGCCAATAGGACTTTTAAATTGATTTGTTAATTGCCATTATGACAAGTAATTTGCTAGGATTAAATTAGGCTTGTTGGTTTCTTTGGTTTTTAATTAATTTAATTAATAGGTTGAGTTTATGTGTTTGAGTTAGTGTTGCATTTAATTATTTTTAACTGTGTTTATTAATCAGTTTGTAACAGTGTTTGATGTTTGAATGTTGTCTAAGGCTTTTAATAGTGCTAGTTTAATTACCATGCTAGCTTAAATTAGTTTGTTTACATCTGTGTCTTTATTAAGTTCTTTAATTTTTGCAAAATCTTTTCAAAACCTCCCCTTTTTTGTGTTAGACTCGATTTTCGAACCGCAAAATTGGTCCTTGAGAGACGATCTAGGAGTCATATCCTAGTTATACTGCATTCCTTATATGCAATCAAATTTGTATCGGTCACGATAGCCCACATCAAATTTTGGAGATACATTTTGGGACATCAGGAAGAATGCAATTAAATTCAAAACTTTCCACACAGACATTTTAAAATTAATTAAATTGTAATTCAATAGTTTAGAATTTTTGAATCAACTCTTACATTTTGGGTCAACTTTTGGTAAACTAGATTAGACCCAAAATTAGGGGTTAGTGACTTGGACCTAGGGTTTTATTGTGTGGACCCCTCCCCTATTAAAAGGGAGGACACACGGCAAAGGGCTACAGTGGCCAGGGGGCACTTGTTTTTGGGAGAACGTTTCTGTGGAAAATGAAAGAGAAGTGTGCAACGCTGTTTTGGAAAGAAAGGAATGTAAACTCCATGTTAATTTGAAGTTCCTGATTACTCATTGGCTATTTTATTTTCATTTAGTTCATGAAATTTATGGAGGAAACACACGGTCCATTCATTTGTCATAGAAGAATAGAAGCTCTCGTTTTCTTTTTACTGCTTGCACGAAGGCACATGTGCTGATTTCAATTGGAGAAGAACAATGCTTTCATTTCATTTTTTTTAGAGAATAGGATGCGGTGATTTCATAGATTAGTAGCAGGAGCATGGTTTATCTTTCTTTTAAAATGATAAGCACACGGTGATGCAATTTCGGGAAGAGAGGCAGCACTGGATTGAGCTTTTCTTTCTTTTAAAGTCTAGGATTTTAGGTAGTGATAACGGTTGAAAAACCGTTATTTTTATGCTTAAAATTGATACCAAAAGCAACCTTTAAGACTTAGAAACTAGCTTGAACTCATATTTTTGCTTTAGTTTTGTGAATAAGAGAGTTGAAAATGAATTTAAAGGTTTTGTGCAAGATTCCCTTGATTTTGTAGGCTAATTGAATGATTTGAAAGAAGAATTGAAGTACCGAATGATTGGAGTGCTGAAAAGTAAACCAGAAACCAGAAAAGTCAACCAATCAACCAGAAAAGTCAACCAGTCAACCAGAATGCTGAAACGTCAACCAGAATGCAGAAAAAAATGTGACCGAGTGGCGCTAAGCGGAAATTTGGCGCTGAGCGGTAGTTTTCAGGTGCCAAAATCACCGCTGAAGGGCAAAACAGCAGCTGGGGGGCAAAATGGATCAACCGCTAGTATCGCTCAGTGGTAAAATACCGCTGAGCGCCATTCTAAATGGGCTTGGACTTGTTTTCTGGCACTTTTATGGGCTTGGGCCTAATTTTTCTGTAATTTTAGAATAGTATATAAGCTTTAGAACGTCCTAGGGTTTGTATCTTTGGAAGAAACGAAGCAAACACTCTCTCTTCCACCCCTTTGAAGGAGGATCTTGGATGTTCAGGCTACCTCTTCACCTTTCTAGGGTTTTATCTTTCATTCTTTCATTATTGTTCATCGAGGTTCACCATGAATATGGTGAACTAAACCTTGTATGTTTGTTGGGGAATCAATGTAATCTTTTGAAGCTCTCATATATGGAATTTGTGCTTGCATCTTAATCTAAGACTCATGCTTTCTTTCATTATTAGTTAGGGTTTTTCCTCTTTGCTTAATGCTTGCTTTGTTTAACTCATTCAATGCATGATTATTGGTTTTGTCGATACGGGAACGTACGGGGAAGTCTAGATCCGGGGAATTACTCCCAATAGTATATTGGTTGTCGTTAAGCTCCTGTGCTAAAAGAACTAATTATTAGGAATGCTAGGAATCATATGAACTCGTAATTAGGGATAGGCCTTCTTGACAAGGTAATTTAGAGAGTGGCATTAACAATGATGACTTGAATGTCGAATTCCTAAAATATATGAGAGTGGATAAGATGAAATTGATCCCCAACAACATATTCATCCATATATTTCATTGAAAGTGATTGTCTTTTGCTTTTGCCATTGATCAAAACCTCATGCATACATATTTATTTTCGTCTTTTGCATAGTAAAATCCAACTATTTCGTTCTTAAGTCTTAGCTAATCAACAAACCACACAACTAAACTAGGTCGTGAGTCCTTTGGGAAAACGATACTGGGTCTTACCAAGTTTATTACTTGAACGATTCGGTCATACTTGCCGATTGTAGAACAAGTTTGTGACATCATATTTTGGTGATCATAAATTTGTCCATCAAGTTTTTGGCGTCATTTCTGGGGACTTGTGTTTTAACTAGTTCATTTGTGTGATTATTGATTATCTTTGACTTTAACTTTCAATTTTGATAGGCCGCCACCACAACAATGACAACAACAACCCTCTCTATCAGTAAATTTGGATGACACCCTTCAACGATTTTTGAAAAATTCTAACTCTATTCAGAAAAGCATTGAAGAATCATGTAAAAGGATGGAGATGCACCTTCGTTTCATTAGTCAGAAATTAAATGTCAATACTGAAGTTAACCTTAAGGAGGAAGGTCAAGCCATTGTCACTGAAAGTGACAAGATTTTTGCTGAGAAAAAAATAGAGAGAGATGAGGAAAAGATAGAGAGAGAAGAAAAAGAAGAGTTGAGTGAGAAAGATAACGATGATGAAAAAGAAAAAGAAGTGGTTGAGAGAGAATAGAGGAAGAAAATTTGTGTGAAAATAAAGAAGTTGAGAAGAAAAAGAGAAGGGAAGAAAAAAAGAAGAGAAAAGAAAAAGAGAAAATTTGGGGAGAGGAAGCGTAAGAAAAAGAAGATGAGAGGAAAGAAGAAGGAATCATATGAAAAATCCCATCCTCATCTAAAGAAGAATCGTAGGAAGGAAAAGAAATTTAAGTGCTTTATGGAAATCTTCAAGAAATTGGATATTAAAGTTCCTATGATTGAGACACTGCAACAGGTTCCTGGTTTGATCAAATTTCTGAAGAAGTTCAGTAGAAAGAAGAAAAAGAAGAAGGAACATGAGCTTTATTGGGTCAAGCTAGTGACGTTAAAAGAGCGCTTGCTGGGAGGCAACCCAGTGATTTAAAAAACTTTTGATTTTATTTTGGTTTTGTAATTTTTGATTTGGGAACATTATTTTGTAAATATTTTGTTGGATATAGCATCTACTGAAGGATGCTAGGTGGTTAAGTATCTACTGAAGGATACTAAGTTGTAACACCTACTGATGGGTGTTGGTAAGAAAATTTTGCACCTACTGATGGGTGTTGGTAAGTGTGTAACACCTACTGATGGGTGTTGGTGGATTTTGGGTCAGACTCGTGACGTTAAACAAGCGCTACCTGAGAGGCAACCCAGTTGATTGATTGTTTTTGTTTGTTTCATTTTAGTTGCATAATAGGGTTTGCATAAGTATTCTAAACATTGAATTGCAGGGAACCAGTGAGGGGCATGTCTAGGAGGCACTTAGGTTAAGCAAAGAAGGAGAAGAGCACATCATGAAAGTGCCGCTGAGCGGTACTATCGCAGAGTGGGCTTTGGTTACCCCTTAGCGGGACCTGATAACAGTTGAAAAACTGTTATTTTCATGCTTAAAATTGACTCAAAAAGCAACCTTTACACTTAGAAACTAGCTTGAAATCATGCTTTTATCCATATTTTCAGAAATAAGAGAGCTGGACAGGTTTATGCTTGATTTCAGTGTTTTTGTGCAGGTTTTAAGGTGAATTTAGTGAAAGAAGTGAAGAAGGAGAGAGATGGAATCAGAAAAGACATCAAAAAGTGCAAAAGGAGAAGCCGAAGTCAACGCTCAGCAGCAGTTTACCGCTGAGCGGCACTCAGGAGTTCACGGGAGGTCCGCTGAGGGGCAAAATGGCCGTTGAGGGGAAGAAACGACTCACGCACTTACCGCTGAGCGACACACTTATGGGCTTGGGCCTAATTTTTCTGTAATTTTCGAATAGTATATAAGCTTTAGGACGTCCTAGGGTTTGTATCTTTGGCAAAGACGAAGCAAACACTCTCTCTTCCACCCCTTTGAAGGAGGATCTTGGATGCTCAGGCTACCTCTTCACCTTTCTAGGGTTTTATCCTTCATTCTTTCATTATTGTTCATCTAGGTTCACCATGAATATGGTGAACTAAACCTTGTATGTTTGTTGGGGAATCAATGTAATCTTTTGAAGCTCTCATATATGGAATTTATGCTTGCATCTTAATCTAAGACTTATGCTTTCTTTCATCATTAGTTAGGGTTTTTCCTCTTTGCTTAATGCTTGCTTTGTTTAACTCATTCAATGCATAATTATTGATTTTGTCGATACGGGAACGTACGAGGAAGTCTAGATCCGGGGAATTACTCCCAATAGTATATTGGTTGTCGTTAAGCTCCTGTGCTAGAAGAACTAATTATTAGGAATGCTAGGAATCGTATGAACTCGTAATTAGGGATAGGCCTTCTTGACAAGGTAATTTAGAGAGTGGCATTAACAATGATGATTTGATTCTGCCTAATGTTTGCAGGATGCAATTCGAACAATAATTTAATAGGCACTCAATTCTACTAAGGTAATTTCAACCACTGGTGGGATCTCACATTAAAGAATGGATAATGATCAATTTTGGCAAGCTGTCAAACAATTTAAGAATCTACCACCACAACAAAGGCAGAAAAAACCCTCTCTATCGGGAAGAAGGATAACGTTGAAGGAGGTAGTTCAATAGTACATACAGATACCTGATTGTCATCACAAAACCACTCAAGCTGCCGAAGAATTTGATAGGCCGCCACCACAACAATGGCAGCAACAACCGTCTCCATCAGTAAATTTGGATGACACCCTTCAACGATTTTTAAAAAGTTCCGACTCTACTCAGAAAAGCATTGAAGAATCATGTAAAAGGATGGAGATGCACCTTCGTTTCATTAGTCAGAAATTGAATGCTAAGGTTAATAGTGAAGTTAACCTTAAGGAGGAAGGTCAAGCCATTGTCACTGAAAGTGACAAGACTTTTGCTGAAGAAAAAATAGAGAGAGATGAGGAAAAGGTAGAGAGAAAAGAAAAAGAACAGTTGAGTGAGAAAGATAAAGATGAAGAACAAGAAAAAGAAGTGGTTGAGAGAGAAGAGAGAAAGAAAATGCGTGTGAAAATAAAGAAGTTGAGGAGAAAAAGAGAAGGGAAGAAAAAAATAAAAGAAAAGAAAAAGAGAAAATTTAGGGAGAGGAAGCATAAGAAAAAGAAGATGAGAGGAAAGAAGAAGGAATCATATGAAAAATCCCATCCTCATCTAAAGAAGATTCATAGGAAGGAAAAGAAATTTAAGTGCTTTATGGAAATCTTCAAGAAATTGGAGATTAAAGTTCCTATGATTGAGACACTGCAACAGGTTCCTGGTTTGATCAAATTTCTATAGAAGTTCAGTAGAAAGAAGAAAAAGAAGAAGGAACATGAGCTTTATTGGGTCAAGCTAGTGACGTTAAAAGAGCGCTTGCTGGGAGGCAACCCAGTGAATTAAAAACTTTTGATTTTGTTTGGTAACTTTTAATTTGTGGACATTATTTTTGTAAATACTTTGTTGGATATAGCATCTACTGAAGGATGCTAAGTGTGTAACAACTACTGATGGGTGTTGGTGAGAAAATTTTGCACCTACTGATGGGTGTTGGTAAGTTTTTAACACCTACTGATGGGTGTTGGTAAGGTTTAAACACCTACTGATGGGTGTTGGTGGATTTTGGGTCAGGCTCGTGACGTTAAACAAGCGCTACCTGGGAGGCAACCCAGTTGATTGATTGTTTTTGTTTGTTTTATTTTAGTTAGGGTTTGCATAAGTATTTCAAACATTGAATTGTAGGGAACCAGTGAGGGGCATGTCTAGGAGGCACGTAGGTTAAGAAAAGAAGGAGAAGGGCACTTCACGAAAGTGCCGCTGAGCGGTACTCTCGCAGATGGGCTTTAGTTTCCCCTTAGCGGGACCCGAGCCCATTAAGGTATTTTTAAACCCTAAGCTGTGCAATTGCTCATTCTTTCAGGCTCTTCTCTGCACAAACACTCCCACATACCTTCTCCAAGGTTTTCCACATCTTTTCACTCTTCCTTCTTAAGAAAATTTCTCTTCCACTCACTTTTTCACTAGTGTGCCATCAAAGTTTGGGGTTGGAAGAGAGTATTAGCTTGGAAGCATTCTCATTGCATCTAGTATCTCCACCCAAGTAAGTAAAAAAGCATTTTGTCATTCTAGGGTTCTTGATTTGAATGTGATTGTCAAAGCATGAATATTTAGGGGTTTTGGTTTCTATGCATGATTTGATGATATATTTGATGTTTGAACCGATTAAACTACATGATTCTGAATTGGAAAATTGAAAATTGCATTTGGGTGGAGTTAGGACAGCTTAAAAGAGATTTTTCAAAAATCTGCAGAGTTACCGCTCAGGGGTAAACTGCCGCTGAGCGGCACTCTGCCAGACTTGGTTTTTCTTGAATTTTTGCGTTCTGGACTGTGGCACTGGTGGCGCTGAGGGGAAATTCTGGCCCTCAGCGGTGGTTGAGCTTCGAAAGGAGTTGTGTTCTGTGTTTACTAATGATTAACATCATGTTCTGTGGTTTTGTATTTGTGTTTGAATGCAGGAATGACATCCTCTTCAGGAAAGAGATTGAAAACCATGGCAACCAAGAGAAAGGAAAAGGAACCAGAGCAACCCCACTCTAGCAGGTTCCTCTCTAGGAAACATGAGAAGCACTTTAGGGTGGTTCAGGACAGGAGACTTCTGATGGAGAGAAAGGTTGTAATGATACCTAACTTTGCTCCTCAATTTGGAGAGCAAGTGTTAGGGAATGACTGGGGAAAGCTAGCCACATATCCTGCACCTGCCAACATAGCTGTGGTAAAAGAGTTTTACACCAATGCAAAGAAGATTGGTGACTATCCAACTGAGAATTATTTGGGCTATGTCAGAGGCCATGCTATCAGGTATGATCCTGATTCTATCAATAACTTCCTGGACACTGTGTGGGCTGGTGAGCAGTGCCAGTTTGCTCTTTGCATGGAGGAAGGTGCTGACTATGAGGATGTGGAGAGAGTACTGTGTATACCTGGAGGACACTTCCAAAGGAATAGATCTGGCTCAGTGGTTAACATTAGGAGGACAGATTTGACTCCTCTTGCAAAGTATTGGATGGCATTTTCTCATGCCAACATTCAGCCATGTTCACATGTGTCAGATATTACTCTCAGCAGGGCACTATTCATCTACTGTGCTATCAGAAACTTAAATGTTAACATTGGGCAGGTGATAGCTGATGAGATTAGTGTGTGCGCCAACACCTCAAACAACAAAGCACCACTAGGACATCCTTCCTTGATCACTCACCTTTGCAAGATAGCTGGGGTGGACACTTCTGCTCCACCATTTGAGAGGCCAAGAAAAGCTATTGATGAGGCTTATTACAGACAGTACTGTGGAGGTGAGGAGGCAGCTCAGCCAGTTCCACCACGCCGTGCTCGCAGAGAGAGAGGGCCAGCACAGAGCCAGACATATGCTGAGACACATGAAGCAGAACCATTCCAGGTGAGGGACATGTATATGTCTCTTATAGGTGCTCAGTTGCAGTCCATTCACAGAGGGCAGGTGGCTACTGCTGAGATGATTGTGGGGATGTATGACACACCTCCAGCCCACAGGTGGACTATGGATGAATTCCATAATGTGGTAGCTTTGCCAGAGGAGCCAGTGCATGGAGGAGGAGCTGGAGCAGCTGAAGCTTCAACTAGAGAGATGGAAGAAGATGAAGCTGATGATGTGATAACAGTTGAAAAACTGTTATTTTCATGCTTAAAATTGATACTAAAAGCAACCTTTAGACTTAGAAACTAGCTTGAAATCATACCTTTTATCCATATTTTCAGAAATAAGAGAGCTGGACAGGTTTATGCTTGATTTCAGTGTTTTTGTGCAGGTTTTAAGGTGAATTTGGTGAAAAGAGTGAAGAAGGAGAGAGATGACATTAGAAAAGACAAGAAAGAGTGCAAAAAGAGAAGTCAAAGGCACCGCTCAGCAGCAAACTACCGCTGAGCGGCACTCAAGAGGTGACGTTGGAACCGCTGAGGGGCAAAATGGCCGCTGAGGGGAAGAAAGAAGACGCGCAATCACCGCTGAGCGGTAAATACCGCTGAGCGGCACTTTTTGGGCTTGGGCTTTTGTAATCTTTTGTAACTCTAGATTAGTATATAAGGGCTTGCACGTCCTAGAATTAGGTATCTTTGGCAGAAACCAGGCAAACACTCTCTCTTCCACCCCTTTGAAGGAGGATCTTGGATGCTCAGGCTACCTCTTCACCTTTATTGGGTTTATTCTTTCATTCTTTCATTGTTCATCTAGGTTCACCATGAATATGGTGAACTAAACCTTGTATGTTTGTTGGGGAATCAATGTAATCTCTTGAAGCTCTCATATATGGAATCTGTTGTTTACATCTTTTAATTAAGACATATGCTTTCTTTCATCATTAGTTAGGGTTTTTCCTCTTTGCTCAATGCTTGCATAGTTTAACTCATTCCATGCATGATTATTGGTTTTGTCGATACAGACACGTACGGGGAAGTCTAGATCCGGGGAATTTCTCCCAATATTATACTGACAATATTATATTGGTTGTCGTTAAGCTCCTGCACTCATGAACTAATCATTAGGAATGCTAGGAATTGTATGAACTCGTGATTAGGGAGAAGCCATCTAGAATGGTACATTAGAGAGTGGCATTAACAATGATGATTTGAATGTTGAATTCCTAAAATATATGAGAGTGGATGAGATGAAATTGACCTCCAACAACATATTCATTCATATAATTCATTGAAAGTGTTTATCTTTTGTCTTTGCCATTGATCAAACTTCATGCATACATGTTTATTTTCTGTCTTGCATATTAAAATCCAAATATTTCGTTTGTAAGTCCTAGCTAATCAACAAATCACATAACTAAACTAGGCCGTGAGTCCTTTGGGAAGAACGATACTTGGTCTTACCAAGTTTATTACTTGAACGATTCGGTCATACTTGCCGATTGTGAAACAAGTTTGTGACATCATATTTTGGTGCTTACAAATTTGTCCATCAAGTTTTTGGCGCCGTTGCCGGGGACTCGTGGTTTAACTGGTTAATTTGTGTGATTATTGATTATCTTTGACTTTAATTTTAAATTTCTGTTTTATTTTCTGTTTTATCTTTTTCTGTTTTATCTTTTTAGATTAGATTTTATTTTATTTGGTTAGGTTATATTTTATTAGATTTTATTTTATCTTTTTATCTTTTTAGATTAGGTTAGATTTTATTTTTTCTTATATTTTTAGGTTAGATTAGATTTGATTTTATTTTATTAGATTAGATTATATTAGATTTTATCTTTTTATTTTTTAGGATTAGATTTTATTTTATTAAATCTTTTATCTTTTTATCTTCTGAATCTTTTATCTTCTTATCTTCTGAATCTTGAATCTTTTATCTTCTGAATATATATCTTCTCCTATATCTTTTTGTGCTAACAAATATTTTGTAGAGTTTTGTGCCTAATGTTTGCAGGATGCAATTCGAACAAGACTTTAATAGGCACTCAATTCTACCAAAGTAATCTCAACCACTGGTGGGAACCTCACTCAAGCATGGATCAAAGCCAATTTTGGCAAGCTGCTGGACAATTTGAGAACCAACCACAACAACAATGGCAGCAACAACCCTTTCTATCAGGAAGTTTGGATAGGTTGGAGGACACCCTTCAACGATTTTTGAAAAATTCCGACTCTACTCAGAAAAGCATTGAAGAATCATGTAAAAGAATGGAGATGCAACTTCGTTACATCAATCAGAGATTGAATGATGATGTTAATACTGAAGTTAACCTTAAGGAGGAAGGGCAAGTCATTATCACTGAAAGTGACAAGATTCTTGATGAGGAAAAATTAGAGAGAGATGAGGAAAGGGTAGAGAGAGAAGAAAAAGAAGAGTTGAGTGAGAAAGTTAAAGATGATGAAAAAGAAAAAGAAGTGGTTGAGAGAGAAGAGAGGAAGAAAATTTGTGTGAAAATAAAGAAGTTGAAAAGAAAAAGAGAAGGGAAGAAACAAATAAGAGAAAAGAAAAAGAGAAAATTTGGGGAGAGGAAGCATAAGAAAAAGAAGATGAGAGGAAAGAAGAAGGAATCATATGAAAAATCCCATCCTCATCTAAAGAAGAATCGTAGGCTTGGTTCACAAACCAAGATGATGCTGGATGCCTCAGCTGGAGGCAATATTAAATGGAAAACTCTAGAGGAAGCAACTGAAATCATAGAAAATATGGCTACTAGTGATAATGAGTTGCACAGTGAAAGAGGAGCTCCTATGCAACAAAAAGGGGTTCTTCAATTACAAACACATGATGCCTTGCTAGCACAGAATAAAATTCTAACTCAACAGCTGGAGACTCTGACCAAAACTCTTGCTCAATTACCCAAAGAGTTAAAATCTGCTGCACAGGTACAAACCCAGTTGTGCGAATTATGTGGGGGTGATCACATCAATGGACAATGTGCTTTTCCTGTGGAAGCCGTGGAGGATGTTAATTTCATGGCTAATCAATTTCCATACCGTCAAGGGAATTATAATCAGGGTTGGAAACCACATCCAAGCATTGGCCAAGGACAAACTGGGCAAGCTAATCAATATAATAAGCAGCAGCAGCAACCAACCTTGTGGCAACAATTATCTATGCTTAATGAAAGATCAACAAGGTTGGAAGAAACTCTTCAGCAATTCATACAGAAAACTGAATCTTCTCAAAAGAGCACTGAAGCTGCTATAAAGAATTTGGAGATTCAAATGGGTCAGATTACCAAGCAATTGGAAGAAAGGCCAAACAGAAACTTTGTGGCTAATACTGAGGTTAACCCTAGAGAAGAGTGCAAAGTGGTCAAGAGTGTGAATGAAGAGATTATTGAGTTAGAAGAAGGAGAAACAGAAGAGAGAAGAGAAGAAGAAAGAAAGGACATTTTTCCTTTTCCAACAAATCAGGAGAAACCAATGGATTTCACAGATTTATTCAGAATGGTTGATAATGAAGCACCTTGGGAACAAATTTTACAGAAAATAGCAGTTTACACAAAATCTGATGAAGGAACATCTACAAAAAGAAGACGTAGAGATGATGAGGAAGAAAAGTATATAACTGTTAAGAAAGAGTCATTCCTACCAAAAGCAGCAGATCCAGGTAGTTTTTCTATCCCTTGTTCTATAGGGAAGAAAAAGGTAAAGAAAGCTCTCCTTGATTTAGGCTCAAGTGTTAACTTGATGCCTTATTCTCTATTGGAGCAAATTGGCCATGTTAAAATAAAACCTGTAAAGGTTAATCTAGTAATGGCTGATGGATCTTCAAAGGAGCCATGTGGGATTGCAGAAGACATTGTAGTTTGTGTTGGCAAACTTCAGTTTTTGGCAGACTTTGTGGTGATGAAGATGGAGACCGAAAAAATACCTTTCATACTGGGAAGACCGTTTATGAAAACGGCCAGGGCTATCATAGATGTTAATGAAGGTATAGTGGTGCTCCAGGACAGAGAGGAGAGAGTGGTGGTGGATGTTTTCAAAGATGAGATACAAGCAAAGGAGGAAGAGTCTAGTTATAAAGCTGCATTTCGAGATGCACCCATGACTAGAGGTAAAGATGAAAATCTTGAAGTTTCAGGTAACCATTGTTTGTTTTTTCAGGTACCCAAGGTAGAAGAGATTGGAAAAGGAGAAGAAGTTCCTAGAGACTGAAAGAAAAGAAGACTCCAACTTGGCACACCTGTAAGACTCAAGAACAAGTTGTGGGTTATAAAAGGCTTTAAAGAGAAGGAGATGATAGAGATAGAGTCTCCATATTCTAGAGAATCCAAAACAGTCCAAAGGAAGCAGTTCAAAGGTTGGTGGAAGGACAACATCAACTATAAAGAAGATGGAACATGAGCTTTAACAGGGTCAAGCTAGTGACGTTAAAGGAGCGCTTGCTGGGAGGCAACCCAGTAGATTTACAAACTTTTGATTTGTTTTGGTTTTGTAACTTTTAATCTGTGAACATTATTCTGAACATTATTTTGTTGGATCTAGCATCTACTGAAGGATGCTAGGTGGTTAAGTATCTACTGAAGGATACTAGGTTTGTAACACCTACTGATGGGTGTTGGTGAGAAAATTTTGCACCTACTGATGGGTGCTAGTAAAGTTTGTAACACCTACTGATGGGTGTTGGTGGATTTTGGGTCAGGCTCGTGACGTTAAACAAGCGCTACCTGGGAGGCAACCCAGTTGATTGATTGTTTTTGTTTGTTTTATTTTAGTTAGGGTTTGCATAATTATTTTAAGCATTGAATTGCAAGGAATCAGTGAGGGGTATGTCTTGGAAGCACGTAGGTCAAGAAAAGAAGGAGAGGAGCACTTCACGAAAGTGCCGCTGAGCGGCATTTACCGCTGAGCGGTACTCTCGCAGATGGGCTTTAGTTTCCCCTTAGCGGGATCCGGGCCCATTAGGGTATGTTTATACCCTAAGCTGCATTTTGGTTTTTATTTTCAGGCTCTTCTTTGCACACACACTCCTACATACCTTTTCAAAGGTTCTCTACATTTTTTTTTCCTCATCCCTCTTTAGAAAATCTCCCTTCCACTCACTTGCTCACTAGTTTTCCATCTAAGTTTGGGGTTGGGAGAGAGCTTCATTGAAGGGGCTGATTTCTTCATTGTGGTGTTTACTAATGCTTAACAATGTATCTTTTGGTTTTGTGAATTAATTTGATGCAGGGATGGCCTCCGCATCGGGCAAAAAGAATCAAGACTATAAGATCCAAGAAGAGGAAGATACAGAGGACAGCTCAGACTGATGAGGAGCTGAGATAGCATTTACTGATGAATGCTATCATATGATTATGCTTTTGTGGTTTAAGTTTCTGAACTTAATTGTTTTTGTTTTTAGATTAGGGTTTGATGTACTCTATTGGAAACCTAGTTTGTGTGATGGTTTGCTATTAACTGTGATTGTTTGATAAGTAATGCTTGAATGATGCTTATTGATTGATTGATGTTGAGATAGATGTGCACATAAAATGCTTATACAGGTGAGTCACAAGCTTTGTGAACAAATACAGGATATTATGATTGTGATTGTGAAATTAAGCAGGATGTGTATGTCAAATGTGAATGAGCTTATATGTGAGGTTTTGAGCTCCAGAGTTGTTATTGTTGAATGCTATTACTTTGGAAACATGAATGATTTTGCCCAGGTTTTCTATGATTGAATCAATTGCTTGTTTTGCATCATGTGATCAAGGCCGTTTGTTGGAACCCTTTTTATTGGCCAAATTCATAAAGTTAGCCCACTAAAAGAGAACACTTTGTGTTCTATCCTTTGAACCCTTAGTCTTGAATATACACTGAAACCCTTGATTGAAAATCTTTACCTTGAGTTAAGTAGAAGATCTTGTGTGGTATTGTTAAATGTTCAAGTTTGGGGTTGTTGGGAAAACATGAAAAAGGAAAAGCATTGAGCTAAGAGCTAAAAAGTAAGAATATGCAAAGAAATAGAAAAGAAAAGAAAAAGAAGTAACGCTCAATGCAAATGCAAATGCAAAGGCAAGTTGGGAAGAATAAGAATAATTGTGTTGTTATGATTCTCTTAACTCAAGGATTTTGTGATCCAGAAAAACCAATTTTCTTGTTAGCCCAGCCACATTATAAGCCATTGAAAAGTCCTTGTGATGATGCATGCTTGTGAATGTTTTTGATTGTGGTAAAATGAAAGGCAAAGTTGATTCATGTGACATTGTGATAGTGGAGTGAATGAGTGAAACACTTTACCTCTTATACACTTGTGTGTTGAGTGAAACACTTTACCTAGTGAGGAAATATTCCATAAGCATATGAACATCCATGCTTAATTGATTGATCATGCATGAAAAATAGCATTTGTTGGAATTTAAATGACTTTGTGAACACTAAAGCATGTGCACATCTTGAATAAACTCTTGGTCATAAGTTTGAGTGAAGTTGTTACTTATCTTGAAAAAGAGAATTTTTGAATGAGTGAACCATCATATGAATTGGTTGGAGATTGAGTTACATTTTGTTTGCTTGAGGACAAGCAAAGTTCTAAGTTTGGGGTTGTGATAACAGTTGAAAAACTGTTATTTTCATGCTTAAAAGTGATACTAAAAGCAACCTTTAGACTTAAAAACTAGCTTGAAATCATGCTTTTATCTATATTTTCAGAAATAAGAGAGCTGGACAGGTTTATGGTTGATTTAAGTGTTTTTGTGCAGGTTTTAAGGTGAATTTAGTGAAAAGAGTGAAGAAGGAGAGAGATGGAATCAGAAAAGGGATCAAAGAGTGCAAAAGGAGAAGCCGAAGGCACCGCTCAGCGGCATTTTACCGCTGAGCGACACTCAGAAGGTCACGGGAGGTCCGTTGAGGGGCAAACTGGCCGCTGAGGGGAAGAAAAGGACGCGCAAGCACCGCTGAGCGGTATTTACCGCTGAGCGGCACTTTTTGGGCTTGGGCTTTTGTAATCTTTTGTAACTCTAGAATAGTATATAAGGACTTGCACGTCCTAGGGGTTAGGATCTTTGGCAGAAACGAAGCAAACACTCTCTCTTCCACCCCTTTGAAGGAGGATCTTGGATGCTCAGGCTACATCTTCACCTTTTTAGGGTTTATTCTTTCATTCTTTCATTGTTCATCTAGGTTCACCATAAATATGGTGAACTAAACCTTGTATGTTTGTTGGGGAATCAATGTAATCTCTTGAAGCTCTCATATATGGAATCTTTGCTTGCATCTTTTAATTAAGACTTATGCTTTCTTTCATCATTAGTTAGGGTTTTTCCTCTTTGCTCAATGCTTGCATAGTTTAACTCATTCCATGCATGATTATTGGTTTTGTCGATACGGGCACGTACGGGGAAGTCTAGATCCGGGGAATTTCTCCCAATATTATACTGACAATATTATATTGGTTGTCGTTAAGCTCCTGCACTTATGAACTAATCATTAGGAATGCTAGGAATTGTATGAACTCGTGATTAGGCAGAAGCCATCTAGAATGGTACTTTAGAGAGTGGCATTAACAATGATGATTTGAATGTTGAATTCCTAAAATGTATGAGAGTGGATGAGATGAAATTGACCCCCAACAACATATTCATATATATATATTTCATTGAAAGTGCTTGTCTTTTGCTTTTGCCATTGATCAAAACCTCATGCGTACATGTTTATTTTCGTCTTTTGCATAATACAATCCAATTATTTCGTCCTTAAGTCTTAGCTAATCAACAAACCACACAACTAAACTAGGCCGTGAGTCCTTTGGGAGAACGATACTTGGTCTTACCAAGTTTATTACTTGAACGATTCGGTCATACTTGCCGATTGTGAAACAAGTTTGTGACATCATATTTTGGTGCTCATAAATTTGTCCATCACAAGGATCTTGTGATCCAGAAAAACCAATTTTCTTGTTAGCCCAGCCACATTATAAGCCATTGAAAAGTCCTTGTGATGATGCATGCTTGTGAATGTTTTTGATTGTGGTAAAATGAAAGGAAAAGTTGATTCATGTGACATTGTGATAGTAGAGTGAATGAGTGATTACCTCTTAAACACTTGTGTGTGAGTGAAACACTTTACCTAGTGAGGAAATATTCCATGAACACATGAACATCCATGCTTAATTGATTGATCATTCATGAAAAATAGCATTTGTTTGAATTTAAATGACTTTGTGAACACTAAAGCATGTGTACATCTTGATTGAACTCTTGGTCATAAGTTTGATTGAAGTTTTTACTTATCTTGAAAAAGAGGATTTTTGAATGAGTGAACCATCATATGAATTGGTTGAAGGTTGAGTTACATCTTGTTTGCTTGAGGACAAGCAAAGTTCTAAGTTTGGGGTTGTGATAACAATTGAAAAACTGTTATTTTCATGCTTAAAATTGACTCAAAAAGCAACCTTTACACTTAGAAACTAGCTTGAAATCATGCTTTTATCCATATTTTCAGAAATAAGAGAGCTGGACAGGTTTATGCTTGATTTCAGTGTTTTTGTGCAGGTTTTAAGGTGAATTTAGTGAAAGAAGTGAAGAAGGAGAGAGATGGAATCAGAAAAGACATCAAAAAGTGCAAAAGAAGAAGCCGAAGTCACCGCTCAACGGCAGTTTACCGCTGAGCGGCACTCAGGAGTTCACGGGAGGTCCGCTGAGGGGCAAAATGGCCGCTGAGGGGAAGAAACGACTCACGCACTTACCGCTGAGCGGTACTTTACCGCTGAGCGGCACACTTATCTGTAATTTTAGAATAGTATATAAGCTTTAGGACGTCCTAGGGTTTGTATCTTTGGCAAAGACAAAGCAAACACTCTCTCTTCCACCCCTTTTAAGGAGGATCTTGGATGCTCAGGCTACCTCTTCACCTTTCTAGGGTTTTATCCTTCATTCTTTCATTATTGTTCATCTAGGTTCACCATGAATATGGTGAACTAAACCCTGTATGTTTGTTGGGGAATCAATGTAATCTTTTGAAGCTCTCATATATGGAATTTATGCTTGCATCTTAATCTAAGACTTATGCTTTCTTTCATCATTAGTTAGGGTTTTTCCTCTTTGCTTAATGCTTGCTTTGTTTAACTCATTCAATGCATGATTATTGATTTTGTCGATACGGGAACGTACGGGGAAGTCTAGATCTGGGGAATTACTCTCAATAGTATATTGGTTGTCGTTAAGCTCCTGTGCTAGAAGAACTAATTATTAGGAATGCTAGGAATCGTATGAACTCGTAATTAGGGATAGGCCTTCTTGACAAGGTAATTTAGAGAGTGGCATTAACAATGATGATTTGATTGTTGAATTCCTAAAATATATAAGAGTGGATAAGATGAAATTGACCCCCAACAACATATTCATATATATATATTTCATTGAAAGTGCTTGTCTTTTGCTTTTGCCATTGATCAAAACCTCATGCGTACATGTTTATTTTCGTCTTTTGCATAATACAATCCAATTATTTCGTCCTTAAGTCTTAGCTAATCAACAAACCACACAACTAAACTAGGCCGTGAGTCCTTTGGGAGAACGATACTTGGTCTTACCAAGTTTATTATTTGAACGATTCGGTCATACTTGCCGATTGTAAAACAAGTTTGTGACATCATATTTTGGTGATCATAAATTTGTCTATCAGGACTGATGAGTCAATATTTTCTCAATTTCACTTAGCTTATTGTACCGAATTTAATCAGGGAATTGTGCTTAAATGTCCAGTATTTTCCCATTTTTCTTAATTGTGCTTAATTTGATCAGAAATTCTTATTTTAATTAATTTGAATTATTTGAGCTAATTATTTTTATTATTAATTGTAGGGAAATTATTGGACAACATTTGGGACATTTGGAGGTGGAAAGAAAATGCCACATCAATTATAATTTAAGTTAAAATGATTGAGGAGGTGTGGATTTAGTTTTTGGAGGTGCATGCGGTAATTTATTCTTGAAGAAAGAGAGCATGCGGTGGCCCAACTTTGGAGGCACACAGCAGCCGCTCATCCATCCAGCAGTGGTGTGACGGTGAGGAAAAGGGGTGCACACAGAGACAGCGCACGTCCAGCAACTCAGAGAGAACGCACGTCCTGATTTGGCTTCACGCGGATAGTACGAGCGTCCAGCTGGGGAAGCGAGAAGACCTTCATTTGGCGGTCCAGGATAGCACGAGCGTCCAGCAAGCCACGGTCCAACACAAGACCATGCGTCCGGGAAATGGAAAAGGGAGCCCGCGGATGAGGGGATTCACGCATCCAGCAACTTTTGAGAGAAGTGGCCAGCAGCTTGGAGAAGAACGCACGTCCAGGAGCAATACGCACGTCCAGCAGCCTTCACGGTCCAGAACAGCAGCCGTACGCACACTTCACAATAGCGTCCAGCAAGCTGCACTGATTTACTTTTGGAAGTAGAGAAAGGAAGCTCACGACTTTGCTACACTTGAGAGAGGAGAAGCGTTCCAGCCATTTCCGTCCAGCACCAGCAAGCTCCAATGGAAGCACTTCACGGTCTGGTCCAATACACCAGGGAAGGAATCAGGGAAGCACCTTGGTACAACTAGCTGGAAGGAGAAGCACCGTAAAGCATGGTGGTTCACAGGAGAAGGAAGAATCCAGCAGCTCACGGTTTTGGAAGATAGCATTGCACATGGCATTCATTTTGTGAAGCAGCAGGGATGAGAAGCTTCTCTTGCTTTCTTCCAATAAAGAAGCGGTGATTATGTTGAGTGAAGGACCACGCGTCCAACAATGTAGGGGGTGCACTGTCCAGTGAGGCCCACCACGGCCCAAGGTAGGAGAAGACCTTCAAGCATGAAGGGGTGCACACTTAAAGCAGCAACAAAACGCAAGAAGCAGGCCCAACAGGCTGGAGGGCTTCATGAGGGTTTAAAAAAGACCGGGGGAGTGACCTAGAGAGAGGAATCTTTCACTTAGAAAAATAGCAGCACATGGAGGGTTACGGCTAGAGGATTCATTCACTTTTGGTAGGAGTAGCATGCTGTTACGGAACACTGTTTGGAAGCTGGAAGGTAGTCACGGCTTGCTGGAGGCTCTCAATTTCTTTTTCTTCCAGTAGCCACCACCGAAAGGAGAGTAGAGCATGAGAATAGCACGGTGATTTCTTTTGAAGGGATGTTGATATCCAGCAAAGGGGGAGCTCTCGGTTTTTAATTATTGCACCAGTATAGATGTTGTCATTTGGTTTTTTAAAGAAGATAATGCAATTATTAATGGAAGCAACTCTCGGTTTTAATTGCAAGCGCTATTTAATCTTGTGAAGCAAGCATGGTTCATTTTGTTGTTCTGGAGAAAAGTGGTCCACGCTTCCAACCTGTATCACTTTAATTGGTCTTATTATTTTATACATTAGAATGCAAAGCAGCTGATTTGCTCCTTTTACTGTTAACGTTTCTTCTTAGTGTAATTTCCGTTTTGAATTCCATTAAAATGCTTGGTTTACTTGTTGTTTTTTTTTTATTTATTTATTTTACTCCAGCCTTTTTTCATTGAATGTTTGATCCCAGCTCCATGGTGTTTGTATTGGCGCGTTGCATCTCCACAACATTAATGTGCATTTCCTTATTAGCCAAGAGTTTAAGTGTTTCTTTATTATTTGTTACATTTCAATTAATCCCCACATCTTGCTTTAGGATAATTCAGTTTACTGTTTTCGTTCACTATGTTGTCTATTCTTTTCAGTTTCTTTATTTTCCTGCATTTTCAATTTCCGCACTTGCTTAGAGACGGTTCGATCTTCAGTCATCTGTATGGTCGTTCGGTCTTTATGCTTTGTTTATTTATTTCAATGTTTTCACTAATGTTTGGCTGTATATAATTTCCAGTTTTAATTTAGTTCATTTCTAAGCACAAAAACACTTTCAAAACCCCCCACTACGTGTTTGACCTAAGACTCGAACCAATTTAGTCCTTGAGAGACGACCTAGGAGTCACTTCCTAGTCTATACTGCATTCTTTTATGCACAACTTTTGTGAGAGGTGCGACCCTCTCATCAAAATGGCGCCATTGCTGGGGACCAACGGTTCAGTCTTAGGTCTTTTTATTGTGTCAGTGTGTGTTGTGTTTTGTCTTGTGTTGTGTTGTGATGTTTTGTTTTATGTGTGTGTGTTGCATGTATAAATGTGTTGTGTTTTATTTGTTTCGTAATTTTTAGTATTTTTCTTTTTCCATGTCTACCTATTTTGGTTATGTGAATAGTGCTTATTCTGTGAGTGCCTCTGATTTTGATTCTTCTTCTGCATCTAACTCTGAGTACAGTCCTCATGTTTATTCTGCTGATTTTTATGCTGAGAACAATATGGCTCATCCTCAAACATCTGAGAGCTCTCTTTGTGAGCCGGTTCCACCTATAAAGGATGATTTTTATTGCGTTCTAAGCACTGGACTGACATATTTGCTCCCTAAGTTTCACGGTTTTGCAGGAGAATGCCCACACAGACATTTGGAGGAGTTCCACATCATGTGCTCTTCAATGAAGCCTCCAGATGTCCCTCTTGATCACATTTTCTTGAGCGCATTTTCGCATTCATTATAAGGAGCAACTAAGGATTGGAAAGACTCTCTTCCTCTAAGATCCGTTACCCATTGGGGATATCTTGAGCATCAGTTTCTGAGTAAATTCTCCCCTGTGCAGTATGGTTACAACAATAATCTTGGATGGAATGAGACTAACTTGTGATGGCAAGGTACACAACAACATCATTATCAAGAACCACCATTCCAGAGTACTTGTATGCCTCCACCAGTCCAGCAATACCAAAGTCAGCAATATGATGCTCCTGCCCAAATAGCTCCTCAGCCTTCTACTTCTGAGCCTACATTGCAGGAGTTGTTGGAGCAGATGACCATGCAGAACCTTCAGTTTCAGCAAGAGAACATGCAGTTCCAGCAAGAAATAGGAGCTGCCTCCACTTCCTCAACTTCCTCCACTTCATCCATTTCCTCCACTTCCTCTACTTCCTCCACTTCCTCCACTTCATCCACTTCCTCCACTTCCTCTACTTCGTCATCTTCCTCCACTTCCTCCACTTCGTCCACTTCCTCCACCTCGTCCACCTCGTCCACTTCTTCCACATGTTTTTCTTCTTCTTCATCTTCTTTGTCGACTACGTCCAATTCGTCCAGTTCGTCCACCAAGTCCACTTCGTCCACTTCGTCCACTTCGTCCACTTTGTCCACTTCGTCCACTTCATCCACTTTGTCAACTTCGTCCACTTCCTCCACGTCGTCCACTTCCTCAACTTCGACTACTTCGTCCACTTCATCCTATTCGTCCAGTTTGTCCACTTCCTCCGTTTCGTCCACTTCGTGCACGTTGTCCACTTTGTCCACTTCATGCACGTCGTCCATTTTGTCCACTTCCTCCACTTGGTCCACTTCATCGACTTCTTCCACTTCCTCCACTTCGTCCAGTTCCTCCACTTCGTCCACTTGGACCACTTGATCCACTTCCTCCACTTCGTCCAGTTCGTCCATTTCGTCCACTTCCTCTACTTCCTCCACTTGGTCCACTTCCTCCACTTCCTTCACTTCCTCCACTTCCTCCACTTCATCAATTTCGTCCACTTTGTCCACTTCCTCCACTTCCTCCAGTTCGTCCACTTTGTCAACTTCGTCCACTTCCTCCACCTTGTCCACCTCGTCCACTTCTTCCACATGTTTTTCTTCTTCTTCATCTTCTTTGTCGACTACGTCCAATTCGTCCAGTTCGTCCACCAAGTCCACTTCGTCCACTTCGTCTACTTCATCCACTTTGTCCACTTCGTCCACTTCATCCACTTTGTCAACTTCGTCCACTTCCTCCATGTCGTCCACTTCCTCAACTTCGACTACTTCGTCCACTTCGTCTTATTCGTCCAGTTCGTCCACTTCCTCCGCTTCGTCCACTTCGTGCACGTCGTCCACTTTGTCCACTTCGTGCACGTCGTCCATTTTGTCCACTTCCTCCACTTGGTCAACTTCGTCGACTTCTTCCACTTCCTCCACTTCGTCCACTTCCTCCACTTCGTCCACTTGGACCACTTCGTCCACTTCCTCCACTTCGTCCAGTTCGTCCATTTCGTCCACTTCCTCTACTTCCTCCACTTGGTCCACTTCCTCCACTTCGTTCACTTCCTCCACTTCCTCCACTTCGTCAATTTCGTCCACTTTGTCCACTTCCTCCACTTGCTCCATTTCCTCCACTTCCTCCACTTCGTCCACTTCGTCCAATTCGTCCCGTTTGTCCACTTCCTCCACTTCCTCCACTTCGTCCACTTCATCCACTTCCTCCACTTTGTGCATTCCGTCCACTTCCTCCACTTCATGCATTACCTCCACTTCCTCCACTTCCTCCACTTCCTCTACTTCATCCACTTCCTCCACTTCCTCCACCTCGTCCACTTCCTCCACTTCTGCAAATCCTCCACTTCCACCACTTCTTCCACTTACTCCACTTGCTCCACTAAGTCCACTAAGTCAACTTCGTCTAGTTCGTCCAATTCGTCCAGTTCGTCCGCTTCGTCAATTATGTCCACTGTGTCCAATTCATCCACTTGGTTCGCTTCGTCCACTTCCTGCACTTCCTCCACTTCCTCAACTTCCTCCACTTTGTCCATGTCGTCCACATCCTCCACTTCCTCCACTTCCACCACTTCCTCGACTTGGTCCACTTCATCCACTTCCTCGACTTGGTCCACTTCGTCCACTTCCTCCACTAAGTCCACTATATCAACTTCGTCCACTAAATCCACTTCGTCCACATCATCCACATCGTCCACTTCCTCCATTTCCTCCACTTCCTCCACTTGCTCTACTTCGTCGACTTCGTCCACTTTGTCCACTTCGTTCAGTTCGTCCAATTCCTCCACTTTCTCTACTTCGTCCACTTCCTCCACTTCCTCCACTTCGTCCTCTTCGTCCACGTCGTCCACTTCGTCCACCTCGTCCAGTTCGTCCACTAAGTCCACTTCGTCCACTAAGTCCACTTCGTGAACTTTATCAACATGGAGAAGGAAAATCATAATTAGAGGCACTCACAGAATAAGCATTATTCACATATCCAGAAGAAGTAGACATGGAAAAAGAAAAATACTAAAAATTATGAAACAAATAAAAAAACAATTTTTTTTAAAATGACAGACAAAACACATACGACACGCATACAAAAATAGAACATCACTTTAGAACACAAGACAAAAGCCTAAGAACGAACCATTTGGTCCTGGGCAACGACACCATTTTGTTGAGAGGGTCGCACCTCACACAAAAGTTGATTACAAAATTAATGCAATATAAACTAGGAAGTGACTCCTAGGTCGTCTCTCAATGACCAAATTTGATTCGAGTCTTAGGTCAAACACGTAGTGGGGGGTTTTGAAAGGGTTTTTGTGATTCAAAATGAACTAAAGTAAAATTGGAAATTAAACACAACCGAATTAAAAGCGTTGAAGTGAATGTCAAAACAGTAAGGTCGAACGTCAGAGACCAAATAGTCTAAAAGCAACAAAACCAGAAAATACAGAATTCATCAAGATTTGAAAACAAAATGCGGGAATAGTAAACACGGAGGAAACGTAACAACATCTTAATTGAGATTTATCAAATGAACTTAAACATTAAACGAAACAGTAGAAGCATCAGTAAAGCAAACCGAGATTGAAACAACATTTGAAAATAATGATAAAATGCAACAGATAGTAAAAATGAAAACACATAACTAAAAATGAAAAGCTATTCATCACGGAATCAACACTTAAAATAAACGCTAGTAGTAAAGCAAAATAAATGAGTATGGTGCTTCTTTAAAATAGAATATGAATTAAAAAGCTTGATTTTTCTCCAAAATTCAAATCACCGTGCAACACATTTTGCCTCTCCACACTCCCATCTCGAGGTCATAGCATCCCTTTCCAAGTGAATGAGCTCCCTTATTAATTTGCAACACAATAAATCCGAGAGAATGAAATTTAAATTTAGCTTGTGTAACCACTTGAATGCTATAGGTGAATAAGGAAATGTATCTACTGCCTTGAGATGCAACGCGTCAACAAAATGAAGTATTGTGCAAATGTGGAGTATATAAATCCTTCTAGGTCCAAGCGTGGATCTAATAAAACCCAAACCGTGTGCACCGCTTAAGCAAATAAAAGAAATGAGCTTCTAAATGACCAACAAACCGAGAATGAGAGTGAGCTGCTGCATCGTTTTTCCAATTGAAAAGCCCTAAAATGTTGATTTTTGGAGCAATCCGTGTGCTTCCTTACAGTTGGCCGTTGGACCATGTGTAGCTTGCAATTTAAAATCAAGTTACGTCTTCTTCCCTAAACACAAATGTAAAAAATGCAGTCCCCCCCCCTCAGTTGTGTGCTTCCATTAAAAATGCAAGATGAAAACCCTCTAATTCCACGTGTGCTACCAATTGCTGGATCGTGAAGGCTGCTGGATGTCACCCCTTTTTGCTGCTGGAGCCCTTGCATTTCTCCACCCAGTGAAGCCACTGGCTGGACGCTGGACCAGGCCTTGCTCATTCTGCTGCTGCCCCTGGGCTGTGGTGATGCTCTGTTTGCTGCACCTAAGGCAGTATGATAATGCTTGCTGGACGTGCTGGACTGTGGGCGTGGAGTGTGCTGGACCAGCTTTTTTTCGTAACCCCTTCACTTGCTGGACCTCCTCATGGGCCATCTCCGTGTGGTGTGTGCTACTATTAAAGTGTAATGCAAATTCTAGAAGAATGTAGAAACTACTAAGATAGAAGAATTGAAATGTAATACAAGTTCTAGAATATTCTAGAACAACCTAAGATAGGAAGAAAAATCAAGAATATTCTACATAGGTAAAAATCTAGAACATTCCACATAAGGTGTGACTAGTATGTTCTAGAATAATCTATAGGTCTATAAATACCCATGAACTCTACCATTTGATGTAAGAAGTAGCCAACATCTACCATTTGTAAGGAGAAGCCAACATCTACCATTTGTATGAACCAACATCTACTACAACCAACATCAACTACAACACTTCTTTCAACTACTACTTCTACATTCAACTATCTCTACATTTTCTCTATCCCATCAACTACTCCTTTCACAACCTTCAAATACTAACAGTGGTACCAGAGCTACGTTCGGTCATCTACTGGGCGTAGATAAAATTTTCAAGTACCTCAAACAAAACTATAACTCATTCTACTACTCCCAAATATATTCTCAACAATGGCTACTACTAATCAAACATCATCAATTCCAGTACCTATTTTCAAAGGAGAAAATTATGATTTTTGGAGTGTCAAAATGAAGACATTCTTCCGCTCTCAAGATTTATGGGATATCATAGAAGAGGGATTCACTATTCCAGAAGACACCTCTACTCTTACTGCAGCTCAAAAGAAGGAGTTGAAAGAAAACAAGCAGAAGGATTCAAGGGCTTTATTTGTTCTTCAACAAGCAGTTGATGACACAATTTTTCCAAGGATAATTGGTGCCACAAGTGCAAAACAAGCTTGGAAAACAATACAAGAGGAGTTTCAAGGAAGTGACGAGGTACGCAATATTAAACTTCATTCTTTAAGACGAGAGTTTGAATTATTAAGAATGAAAGAATCTGAGACCATTAAAGACTATTATTCTAGAATAAAAGAAATAGTTAGTCAGATGAGAGCCTATGGGGAAAATATTCTTGACAAAAAGATCGTTGAGAAAATTTTAATTTCTATTCCCCAAAAGTATGATGCAATCGCAACCGCGATTGAACAAACAAAAGATTTGGCTACATTGTCAGTCACACAACTAATGGGCTCTCTTGAAGCTTATGAACAAAGATTGAAAAGGCATGAAGAAGACTCGGTTGAAAATGCCTTTCAATAAAAACTAAAATTACGGTCTCAGAATAAAGAATATGAAGGAAATAAAAGTAGAGAAGAAATTTCTAGAAATAAAGAAAATCCTAGAAGCTTCTCTAAGACTCGTCAAGAAAAATATTCTCCATGTGGCATATGTAAAAAGACAAGTCACTTGGAAAAAGATTGTTGGCATCATGGAAAACCTCAATGTCACTATTGCAAGAAATTTGGTCACATAGAAAAGTATTGTCGTAATAAAAATAAGCATCAAGCAAACTTTGCGGAAGAAGATAATCAAGAGAAACTCTTATTCTACGCCAATCAAGAATCTTCTGGTAGAGAAGGAAGTTGGTACTTGGATAGTGGATGCAGTAATCACATGGCAAAAGATCAAAGTATCTTCAAAGACATTGATAAATCTGTCAATGTCAAAGTTCGGCTAGGAAATGGCACCACAGTGGAGTCTCGAGGCAAAGGAACTGTCATGGTGGAGACAAAGAAAGGTACGAAATTCATCAAGGATGTTTTACTAGTTCCAAATCTTAAAGAAAATCTTTTAAGTATTGGCCAAATGATGGAGAATGGATATTCTCTTCATTTTGAGAAAGATACATGCAAAATTTATGACAGTAAAATGATAGAAATTGGCCAAGTAAAAATGGAGAAGAGAAATAGAAGCTTTCCTATAAGCTTCAAACCTGGAACTAATATTGCCATGAAGATAGAAGTTGATGACTCATGGCTTTGGCATAGGAGATTTGGCCACTTCAACACACATGCCTTAAAGCTTCTATATACGAAAAACATGATGAGAGATCTTCCATGCTTGAAGGAGAATAATGAATCATGTGAAGGATGTCTCCTCGGAAAACAACATCGATTACCATTCTCGACAAACAAAGCATGGAGAGCAAAGGACTTATTGGAGTTGATTCATACCGATGTTTGCGGACCGATGAGAACACCTTCACATCATAACAACAGGTATTTCATCCTCTTCATCGATGACTTCTCTAGAATGACATGGGTCTATTTCTTAAAGGCAAAGTCAGAAGTTTTTGGAGTATTCAAGAAATTCAAGGCCCTTGTTGAGAAGCAAAGTGGAAAACAGCTAAAAGTACTTAGAAGTGATCGTGGCAAGGAGTACACATCTCACGAGTTTGACAAATTCTGTGAAGATGAAGGCATAGAGCGACAACTTACAGTCGCATATACTCCACAACAAAATGGCGTGTCAGAGAGAAAGAATCGCACAGTTATGGAGATGGCAAGATCAATGCTGAAAGAGAAAAGTATGCCTAACACTTTTTGGGCTGAAGCAGTCTACACTGCAGTTTATATTCTAAACAGATGTCCAACTAAAGCAGTCCAAGACAAGACTCCTATTGAAGCTTGGAGTGGGAGAAAGCCATCAGCTAAACACCTACGAGTATTTGGGTCTATTTGCTACATACATGTTCCTGATCAAAGGAGGCACAAGCTTGAAGACAAAACTATACGAGAAATATTCTTGGGATATAGCACACAATCAAAAGGTTATCGAGTCTACAACCTACAAACGAAAAAGCTCATCATCAGTCGAGATGTTGAAGTTGATGAAAATGCTTCTTGGAATTGGGAAGAAGGAAAAGTTGTTAAAAGCAACATTCTACTTCCAGTGCAACAATCTCAAGAAGAAACTCAAGAAGAGGAAGAAAATTCAGGTACGCTTTCTCCACCTCCACAACAAGATTCTTCACCTGAATCTAGTCCAAGAAGAGTAAAATCTTTGGTAGACATATATGAAACTTGCAATATGGCCATGATTGAGCCTAACTCTTATGAAGAAGCATCAAAGCAAGAACTATGGTCAAGGCAATGGAGGAAGAAGATCAAATTGAAGATATGTTACCAAGACCAAGATTTGAACTACTATGCACAATGTTTGGAGTTACCGAATTTGCATTAAGGAGGAGTATTAAAGTGTAATGCAAATTCTAGAAGAATGTAGAAACTACTAAGATAGAAGAATTGAAATGTAATACAAGTTCTAGAATATTCTAGAACAACCTAAGATAGGAAGAAAAATCAAGAATATTCTACATAGGTAAAAATCTAGAACATTCCACATAAGGTGTGACTAGTATGTTCTAGAATAATCTATAGGTCTATAAATACCCATGAACTCTACCATTTGATGTAAGAAGTAGCCAACATCTACCATTTGTAAGGAGAAGCCAACATCTACCATTTGTATGAACCAACATCTACTACAACTAAAGACAACTACAACACTTCTTTCAACTACTACTTCTACATTCAACTATCTCTACATTTTCTCTATCCCATCAACTACTCCTTTCACAACCTTCAAATACTAACAGCTACTCTGCTGGCACATGTGCTTTGCTTAATCAACCAAGCCCTTGCGCGTGCTGTTGTTGGCTGCATGAAGATAGCTGGATGCAACCCCCTGCTGGACCGCTTCTCTCCTGGACGTGTGAAGATCTCCAAGTTGTTGTTGGACCGTGCCTTATTCTCCAAGCTGCTGGACCTTTAAGAGGTGGCAGTAGCACTAAATCCTGGGTCGTGTCCTTGATGTGCGTGGCTTCCCACTTCCACGTCCCAACTCTCTCCCCTTCTCCGCGTGACACCAAATGTTTGCTGCTTGATAACAGTTGAAAAACTGTTATTTTCATGCTTAAAATTGATACTAAAAGCAACCTTTATACTTAGAAACTAGCTTGAAATCATGCTTTTATCCATATTTTCAGAAATAAGAGAGCTGGACAGGTTTATGCTTGATTTCAGTGTTTTTGTGCAGGTTTTAAGGTGAATTTAGTGAGAGAAGTGAAGAAAGAGAGAGATGGAATCAGAAAAGAAATCAAAGAGTGCAAAATGAGAAGCCGAAGTCACCGCTCAGCGGCATTTTACCGCTGAGCGGCACTCAGGAGGTCACGGGAGGTCCGCTGAGGGGCAAAATGGCCGCTGAGGGGAAGAAACGAGACGCGCACTCACCGCTGAGCGGTACTTTACCGCTGAGCGGCACACTTATGGGCTTGGGCTTAGATTTTTCGTAATTTTAGAATAGTATATAAGCTTTAGGACGTCCTAGGGTTTCTATCTTTGGCAGAAACGAGGCAAACACTCTCTCTTCCACCCCTTTGAAGGAGGATCTTGGATGCTCAGGCTACCTCTTCACCTTTTTAGGGTTTATTCTTTCATTCTTTCATTATTGTTCATCTAGGTTCACCATGAATATGGTGAACTAAACTCTGTATGTTTGTTGGGGAATCAATGTAATCTTTTGAAGCTCTCATATATGGAACCTGTTTTTACATCTTTTAATTAAGACTTATGCTTTCTTTCATCATTAGTTAGGGTTTTTCCTCTTTGCTTAATGCTTGCATTGTTTAACTCATTCGATGCATGATTATTGGTTTTGTCGATACGGGAACATACGGGGAAGTCTAGATCCGGGGAATTTCTCCCAATATTATGTTGGTTGTCGTTAAGCTCCTGCACTTATGAACTGATCATTAGGAATGCTAGGAATTGTATGAACTCGTGATTAGGGAGAAGCCTTCTAGAAAGGTACTTTAGAGAGTGGCATTAACAATGATGATTTGAATGTTGAATTCCTAAAATATATGAGAGTGGATAAGATGAAATTGAACCCCAACAACATATTCATTCATATATTTCATTGAAAGTGTTTATCTTTTGCTTTTGCCATTGATCAAAACCTCATGCATACATGTTTATTTTCTGTCTTGCATATTAAACTCCAAATATTTCGTTCTTAAGTCTTAGCTAATCAACAAACCACACAACTAAACTAGGCCGTGAGTCCTTTGGGAGAACGATACTTGGTCTTACCAAGTTTGTTACTTGAACGATTCGGTCATACTTGCCGATTGTGAAACAAGTTTGTGACATCATATTTTGGTGATCATAAATTTGTCCATCAAGTTTTTGGCGCCGTTGCCGGGGACTCTGGTTTAACTGGTTAATTTGTGTGATTATTGATTATCTTTGACTTTAATTTTGAAATTCTGTTTTTATTTTTTTGTTCTTATTTTATTTTATCTTATTTGATTTGATTGGATTTGATTTGATTTTATTAGATTAGATTTGATTTTATTTTATTTTATTTTATTTTATCTTATTTGATTAGATTAGGTTTGATTTGATTTTATTCGATTAGATTAGATTTTATTTTATTTTATTCTATCTTATTTTATTTTATCTTCTGAATCTTTTATCTTCTGAATATATATCTTCTCCTATATCTTTTTGTGCTAACAAATATTTTCTAGAGTTTTGTGCCTAATGTTTTTGCAGGATGCAATTCGATTAAGAATTTAATAGGCACTCAATTCTACTAAGGTAATTTCAATCACTGGTGGGATCTCACTCAAGCATGGATAATGATCAATTTTGGCAAGCTGTCGAACAATTTAAGAATCTACCACCACAACAAAGGCAGAAAAAACCCTCTCTATCAGGAAGAAGGATAACGTTGGAGGAGGCAGTTCAACAGTACATACAGATACCTGATTGTCATCACAAAACCAGTCAAGCTGCCGAAGAATTTGATAGGCCGCCACCACAAAAATGGCAGCAACAACCCTCTCCATCAGTAAATTTGGATGACACCCTTCAACAATTTTTGAAAAATTCCGGCTCTACTCAGAAAAGCATTGAAGAATCATGTAAAAGGTTAGAGATGCACCTTCGTTTCATTGGTCCAAAATTGAATGTTAAGGTTAATACTGAAGTTAACCTTAAGGAGGAAGGTCAAGCCATTGTCACGGAAAGTGACAAGATTTTTGCTGAGAAAAAAATAGAGAGAGATGAGGAAAAGATAGAGAGAGAAGAAAAAGAAGAGTTGAGTCAGAAAGTTAAAGATGATGAAAAAGAAAAAGAAGTGGTTGAGAGAGAAGAGAGGAAGAAAATTTGTGTGAAAATAAAGAAGTTGAGAAGAAAAAGAGAAGGGAAGAAAAAAATAAGAGAAAAGAAAAAGAGAAAATTTGGAGAGAGGAAGCATAAGAAAAAGAAGATGAGAGGAAAGAAGAAGGAATCATATGAAAAATTCCATCCTCATCTAAAGAAGAATCATAGGAAGGAAAAGAAATTTAAGTGCTTTATGGAAATCTTCAAGAAATTGGAGATTAAAGTTCCTATGATTGAGACACTGCAACAGGTTCCTGGTTTGATCAAATTTATGAAGAAGTTCAGTGGAAAGAAGAAAAAGAAGAAGGAACTTGAGCTTTACTGGGTCAAGCTAATGACGTTAAAAGAGCGCTTGCTGGGAGGCAACCCAGTGGATTTAAAAACTTTTGATTTAGTTTTGTAACTTTTAATTTGTGGACATTATTTTGTAAATATTTTGTTGGATACAGCATCTACTGAAGGATGCTAGGTGGTTAAGTATCTACTGAAGGATACTAAGTTTGTAACACCTACTGATGGGTGTTGGTGAGAAAATTTTGCACCTACTGATGGGTGTTGGTAAGTCTGTAACACCTACTGATGGGTGTTGGCAAGTTTGAAACACCTACTGATGGGTGTTGGTGGATTTTGGGTCAGGCTCGTGACGTTAAACAAGCGCTACCTGGGAGGCAACCCAGTTGATTGATTGTTTTTGTTTGTTTTATTTTAGTTAGGGTTTGCATAAGCATTTTTAAACATTGAATTGCAGGGAACCAATGAGGGGCATGTATGGGAGGCACGTAGGTTAAGAAAAGAAGGAGAGGAGCACATCACGAAAGTGCTGCTGAGCGGTATTTTACCGCTGAGCGGTACTCTCGCAGAATGGGCTTTAGTTCCCCTTAGCGGGACCCGAGCCCATTAGGGTATTTTTATACCTCAAGCTGCGTTTTAGGGTTTCTTTCCAGGCTTTTCTCTGCACAAACACTTCCACACACCTTCTCCTAGGATTTCCACATATTTTCACTCTTCCCTCTTAAGAAAATATCTCTTCCACTCACTTTTTCACTAGTGTACCATCAAAGTTTGGGGTTGGAAGAGAGCATTCTAGCTTGGAAGCATTCTCATTGCATCTAGTATCTCCACCCAAGTAAGTAAAAAGCATTTTGTTCATTCTAGGGTTCTTGAATTTGAATGTGATTGTCAAAGCATGAATATTTAGGGGTTTTGATTTCTAGGCATGATTTGATGATATATTTCATGTTTGAACCGATTAAACTGCATGATTATGAACTGGAAAACTGAAAATTGCATTTGGGTGGAGTAGGAAAGCTTTAAAACAAGTTTTTCAAAAATCTCCAGAGTTACCGCTGAGGGGTAAACTGCCGCTGAGCGGCACTCTGCCAGATTTGATTTTTCTGTTTTTTTGTGATCTGGAATGTGGTACTGGTGGCGCTGAGGGGAAATTCTGGCCCACAGCGGTGGTTTAGCTTCGAAAGGAGTTGTGTTTTGTGCTTTACTAATGATTAACATCATGTTTTGTGGTTTTGTTTGTGTTTTGAATGTAGGAATGGCATCCTCATCAGGAAAAAGATTGAAAACCATGGCAACCAAGAGAAAGGAAAAGGAACCCGAGCAACCCTACTCTAGCAGGTTCCTCTCTAGGAAACATGTGAAGCACTTTAGGGTGGTTCAGGATAGGAGACTTCTGATGGAGAGAAAGGTTGGAATGATACCTAACTTTGCTCCTCAATTTGGAGAGCAAGTGTTAGGGAATGATTGGGGAAAGCTAGCCACTTATCCTGCACCTGCCAACATAGCTGTGGTAAAGGAATTTTACACCAATGCAAAGAAGATTGGTGATTATCCAGCTGAGAATTATTTGGGCTATGTCAGAGGCCATGCTATCAGGTATGATCCTGATTCTATCAATAACTTCCTGGATACTGTGTGGGCTGGTGAGCAATGCCAATTTGCTCTTTGCATGGAGGAAGGTGCTGATTATGAGGATGTGGAGAGAGTGTTGTGTATACCAGGAGGACACTTCCAAAGGAATAGATCTGGCTCAGTGGTTAACATTAGGAGGACAGATTTGACTCCTCTTGCAAAGTATTGGATGGCATTTTCTCATGCCAACATTCAGCCATGTTCACATGTGTCAGATATTACTCTCAGCAGGGCACTATTCATCTACTGTGCTATCAGAAACTTAAATGTTAATATTGGGCAGGTGATAGCTGATGAGATTAGTGTGTGCGCTAATACTTCAAATAACAAAGCACCACTAGGACATCCTTCTTTGATCACTCACCTTTGCAAGCTAGCTGGGGTGGACACTTCTGTTCCACCATTTGAAAGGCCAAGAAAAGCTATTGATGAGGCTTATTACAGACAGTACTGTGGAGGTGAGGATGCAGCTCAGCCAGTTCCACCACGCCGGGCTCGTAGAGAGAGAGGGCCAGCATAGGGCCAGACATCTGCTGATACACATGAAGCAGAACCATTTCAAATGAGGGACTTGTATATGTCTCTTATAGGTGCTCAGTTGCAGTCCATTCACAGAGGGCAAGTGGCAACTGCTGAGATGATAGTGGGGATGTATGATACACCTCCAGCCCATAGGTGGACAATGGATGAATTCCATAATGTAGTAGCTTGGCCAGAAGAACCAGTACATGGAGGAGGAGCTGGAGCAGCTGAAGCTTCAGCTAGAGATATGGAAGAAGATGAAGCTGATGAGGAGGATGCATTTGAAGATGATGAAGATGAGGAGGAAGAGGAAGATACAGAGGACAGCTCAGACTGATGAGGAGCTGAGATATCATTTACTGATGAATGCTATCATATGATTATGCTTTTGTGGTTTAAGTTTTCTGAACTTATTTGTTTTTGTTTTTAGATTAGGGTTTGATGTACTCTATTTGAAACCTGGTTTCTTATGATGGTTTGCTATTAACTGTGATTGTTTGATAAGTAATGCTTGAATGATGCTTATGATTAATTGATGTTGAGATGATGTGCACATTAAAATGCTTATACAGGTGATTCACAAGCTTTGTGAACAAATGCAGGATATCATGATTGTGATTATGAAATTAAGCAGGATGTGTGTGTCAAATGTGAATGAGCTTATATGTGAGGTTTTGAGCTCCAGAGTTGTTATTGTTGAATGCTATTACTTTGGAAACATGAATGATTTTGCCCAGGTTTTCTATGATGGAATCAATTGCTTGTTTTGCATCATGTGATCAAGGCCGTTTGTTGGAACCCTTTTTATTGGCCAAATTCATAAAGTTAGCCCACTAAAAGAGAACACGTTGTGTTCTATCCTTTGAACCCTTAGCCTTGAACATACACTGAAAACCCTTGATTGAAAATCTTTAGCTTGAGTTAAGTAGAAGATCTTGTGTGGTATTGTTAAATGTTCAAGTTTGGGGTTGTTGGGAAAACATGAAAAAGGAAAAGCATTGAGCTAAGAGCTAAAAAAGTAAGAATATGCAAAGAAAAAGAAAAAGAAAAGAAAAGAAAAAGAAGCAAAGCTCAATGCAAATGCAAAGGCAAGTTGGAATGAATAAGAATAATTGTGTTGTTATGATTCTCTTAACTCAAGGATTTTGTGATCCAGAAAAACCAATTTTCTTGTTAGCCCAGCCACATTATAAGCCATTGAAAAGTCCTTGTGATGATGCGTGCTTGTGAATGTTTTTGATTGTGGTAAAATGAAAGGCAAAGTTGACTCATGTGAGATTGTGATAGTGGAGTGAATGAGTGAAACACTTTACCTCTTATACACTTGTGTGTTGAGTGAAACACTTTATCTAGTGAGGAAATATTCCATAAGCACATGAACATCCATGCTTAATTGATTGATCATTCATGAAAAATAGCATTTGTTGGAATTTAAATGACTTTGTGAACACTAAAGCATGTGCATATCTTGAATGAACTCTTGGTCATAAGTTTGAGTGAAGTTGTTACTTATCTTGAAAAAGAGGATTTTTGAATGAGTGAACCATCATATGAATTGGTTGGAGATTGAGTTACATTTTGTTTGCTTGAGGACAACCAAAGTTCTAAGTTTGGGGTTGTGATAACAGTTGAAAAACTGTTATTTTCATGCTTAAAATTGATACTAAAAGCAACCTTTATACTTAGAAACTAGCTTGAAATCATGCTTTTATCCATATTTTCAGAAATAAGAGAGCTGGACAGGTTTATGCTTGATTTCAGTGTTTTTGTGCAGGTTTTAAGGTGAATTTAGTGAGAGAAGTGAAGAAAGAGAGAGATGGAATCAGAAAAGAAATCAAAGAGTGCAAAAGGAGAAGCCGATGGCCGCTGAGGGGCAAAATGGCCGCTGAGGGGAAGAAACGAGACGCGCACTCACCGCTGAGCGGTACTTTACCGCTGAGCGGCACACTTATGGGCTTGGGCTTAGATTTTTCGTAATTTTAGAATAGTATATAAGCTTTAGGACGTCCTAGGGTTTGTATCTTTGGCAGAAACGAGGCAAACACTCTCTCTTCCACCCCTTTGAAGGAGGATCTTGGATGCTTAGGCTACCTCTTCACCTTTTTAGGGTTTATTCTTTCATTCTTTCATTATTGTTCATCTTGGTTCACCATGAATATGGTGAACTAAACTCTGTATTTTTGTTGGGGAATCAATGTAATCTTTTGAAGCTCTCATATATGGAACCTGTTTTTACATCTTTTAATTAAGACTTATGCTTTATTTCATCATTAGTTAGGGTTTTTCCTCTTTGCTTAATGCTTGCATTGTTTAACTCATTCGATGCATGATTATTGGTTTTGTCGATACGGGAACGTACGGGGAAGTCTAGATCCGGGGAATTTCTCCCAATATTATGTTGGTTGTCGTTAAGCTCCTGCACTTATGAACTGATCATTAGGAATGCTAGGAATTGTATGAACTCGTGATTAGGGAGAAGCCTTCTAGAAAGGTACTTTAGAGAGTGGCATTAACAATGATGATTTGAATGTTGAATTCCTAAAATATATGAGAGTGGATAAGATGAAATTGACCCCCAACAACATATTCATTCATATATTTCATTGAAAGTGTTTATCTTTTGCTTTTGCCATTGATCAAAACTTCATGCATACATGTTTATTTTCTGTCTTGCATATTAAACTCCAAATATTTCGTTCTTAAGTCTTAGCTAATCAACAAACCACACAACTAAACTAGGCTGTGAGCCTTTGGGAGAACGATACTTGGTCTTACCAAGTTTATTACTTGAACGATTCGGTCATACTTGCCGATTGTGAAACAAGTTTGTGACATCATATTTTGGTGATCATAAATTTGTCCATCACTGCTCTTCTTCCAAACAAATATTTTTAAAAGCCCAGCCAAAAGCGTGTAAGTGGATGCTCTTGCATTCCATCCAGCTCCCTTGTGCACCTCCCTCCAAAGCCAAACCAAATGTGGGCCGGTGCTCTTCTATTAATTCTCCATCTTGCTGCTTCTCAATTAATTGCATCATGGACAGTGGTGCTTTCCATTTTAATTCTTGTTGCACCGCCTTTTCTCTAAACACACCACTTGAAATCCACTCCTCCAAGCCCAAAACTAAAATAGCTACTCCATATGCACTCCCAGCACCTCTAAAAAATGAAATCCACACATATCTTCCTTTTTAGCTTAAAATTAATTGTTGTGACATTTCTCTTTAAGTCCCAAAATATTATCCAACAATTTCCCTACAATTAATAATGCAAATAATTAGTCTTAGATAATTCAAATTAATTAAAATAAGAATTTCTGGTCAAATTAAGCACAATTAGTAAAAGTGGGAAAATACAGGACATTCTAGCACAATTCCCTGACTAAATCTAGCACAATAAGCTAAGTGAAATCAAGAAAATATTGACTCATCACTCCACTTCCTCCACTTCGTCCAATTCGTCAACTTCGTCCACTTGGTCAACTTCCTCCACTTCATCAACTTCGTCCACTTCCTCCACTTCGACCACTTCGTCCAATTCGTCCAGTTCGTCCACTTCCTCCACTTCCTTCACTTCCTCCACTTCCTCCACTTCGTCCAATTCGTCCACATCCTCCACTTCCTCCATTTCCACCACCTCTCCTCAACTTCGTCCAATTCGTCCACTTCGTCAACTTCGTCCACTTCCCCCACTTCGTCCACTTCTTCCACTTCCTCAACTTCCTCCACTTCTTTCTCTAAGTCCACCTCGTCCACTTCATCCAATTCATCCTGTTCATCCACTTTCTCCACTTCCTTCACTTCCTCCACTTCCTCCACTTCCTCCACTTCTTCCACTTGCTCTACTTCCTCCACTTCGTCCACTTCGTCCAATTCGTCCAGTTCGTTCACTTCCTCCACTTCCTCCAGTTCGTCCACTTCGTCCATTCCGTCCACTTCGTCCACTTTGTCCACTTCCTCCACTTCCTCTACTTCCTCCACTTCATCCACTTCCTCCACTTCCTCCACTAAGTCCACTTCCTCCAGTTCTACCACTTCGTCAATTTCCTCCACTTCGTCCACTTGGACCACTTCTGTTGGCAAAAATCACCTATGAAGTTTTGATGATGAACAGAGTTGCACAAGTCAAGACCAATTAAGGATTTATGTATTTTTATAAAGCTTTTGTAATAATCTAAGTTGATGAAGTAGTGCTCAAAAATGTATTAGGAATAATTATTGTAATTTACATTTAAATGCTGTTGAGATTCGTCAACATTCAGTTTTAATCGATTAAAACTAGTTTTAATCGATTAAAACCGAGGCTGATCCTGAAAACCCAAGTGCCACTGGAATAATCGATTAAAGTGTATAATAATCGATTAATCCTGAGAATAATCGATTAACACTGACCGTTGGGGTTTTCAGATTTGAAAAACTAGCCGTTGTACTCGTTTTAATCGATTAATACTTATGTTAATCGATTAAATGCGTTAAATGGCCAGTTTTCGGAGAATGGAAGAGTATTAGGTTGAGTCTATAAATTGGCTCACTCTTTATCTCAAAAAAACAACTCTTCCCTTGTGCTCTAGTACTCTGAACTCTTTTGAGAACTCTGTGAATTTGCTGAAGCTAAGGAAACTCTTGTCTGCAAAGTCCTGAAGTGGTATTGCGGTGAGAGAGGAATAGCTGGATCATCCTTGGTGTGCTGAGGAAGTGTTTGGAAGAGTATCATCCTTCGTGAAGCATTCGAAGGAGGTGATCATCCTTTGTGAAGATTCAAAGGAGGTGTAAGTTCATCTCTTGTGGTTTCAAGAGAGGTGGTAATTTCTAAACTGTTACAAATTATTTTTCTGTGTGACTAATATTTGTAATTGTTTTGTGATAGTGAAAAAGGTTTATCTTGTTTGAGATAAGCGACTGGACGTAGGATCCTAGTGATCTGAACCAGGATAAAATACCTGTGCAACTTTTTCTCTTTCCCTTACTCTTTTATTTACGTTTAATTATCTGCTTAGTAAGAAATTAAGAGAAAAATATTAAAAAGGCACAATAAAAGGATATAACCAATTCACACCCCCTCTTGGTTTGTTACCACGCTAATAATTCCGCTGCAGCGATTCTAACAATTGGCATCAGAGCTTGCTTTGATAGTCATTCAAATGGCAGGATCAAATCAAACCTTCGCAGAGGGTGCTTCAATCAATAGACCCCCACTATTCACAGGTGAGAACTATGCATTCTGGAAGGTAAGGATGCAAATATTTATTGAATCTATTGATTGTGAAATTTGGGATGTTATTGCGTCTGGTTCTTCTGTTCCTACTAACAATATACAGGAACCAAAGCCCCGTGGTCAATGGACCATTGAAGAAAAGAAAAGATTTCAGAATGACGTGAAAGCTAGGAATATTATTGCATCAGCATTGACTGTTGATGAGTTCTACAGGGTTTCTGTCTGCAAAACTGCTCAAGAAATGTGGGACGTGCTAAGAGTGACACATGAAGGAACAGATGACGTAAAGAGGGCAAGAAAGAATTCCCTGATTCAAGAGTATGAAATGTTCAGGATGAAGCAAGGAGAAACAATTTCTGACGTTCAAAAACGCTTCACCAACATCGTCAATCATCTCATTGGACTGGGTAAGTCATTCGATACTGATGAATTAAACATTAAAATTTTGAAGTCTTTAGACAGGTCGTGGCAACCTAAGGTGACTGCAATCTCGGAGTCACAAAACCTCAACACCATGACTATGGCGGCATTATTTGGAAAGTTGAGGGAACATGAATTAGATCTTGGAAGACTTGATGAAGAAGAAGCTAAAGCCAAAACCAACAAGAAGAGTTTGGCGTTAAAATCAGAGGTTGATAGAAGCAAAGGTAAATCGGAAGATGAAGACTCAGACGAAGAGGAAAACTTAAGCCTTGTGATCAAAAGATTAAACAAATTCATGAAGTCTAAAGGTAAAGGAAGGTTTAGGTACGAAAAGAAAGATAATCAGGCATCTTCCTCAAATTACCGATGCTTTAACTGTGGAGAAAAGGGGCATCTAAAGGCAGACTGTCCAAATCAGAAGAGAGGTGAAGACAAAAAGGAGAAAAGATTCTTTAAGAAAAAGAAAGCATACATTGCATGGGAAGACGATAATGAGTCCTTTTCAGATTCAAGCGATTCAGATGAAGAAGCAAACATCTGTTTAATGGCAGATGATGATAATGTCAGCCAAGTAAGTAGCTCACATTATTCTGATAATAATAGTCAAGTTGATGAAGATGAATTGCATGAAACATATGCTGCATTGTTAATTGAATCTGAAAAATTAAATATTTCTCATAAAAAGCTGAAAAAGGATTTTAAAAGTTTAAAATCTGAATTTGACAACCTTCTTGAAGAAAATAAAAATTTGAAGTTTACTTCTGAAAATCTCACTAAATTGAATGATGCTTTGAAAACTGAATTTTCAAATTTATCTGAAGAAAACAGAAGTTTGAAAAATAAATTTTTATATCAAGCAGAAGAAATCAGGAATTTGAAAAGTAAAGTGCTATATTATGAAAAAGAAAAATATGTTGCTAATCATGAATGCGAATCTTGCATAAAATTCAAATATTTTTCTGAACAAACAACCTTAGGAGAATGTAGCAAAAATAATGAAAATAAGGTTGTTAAAAATGAGTATGTTCCTAAAATTAAAAACAAATAGAATAAAAGAACCCGTAGGATATGGGTAGAAAAAGGAACATCTCATGGGAACACAAACGTTGCATCATGCTTTTATTGTATGAAAAAGGGTCATACTTCAAATAAATGTAAAATTAAGCATTATGGTGTTCCAAGTGGTAGATATGTTTGGGTTGCTAAATAATTTAAATCTAACCCAAAAGGACCCATACAAAGAAGTTGGGTACCTAAAATAGCTTGTTTGTTCCTTTCTTTTGCAGGAATTACAAAAATCAAGAAAAGTCATGTGGTGTCTCGATAGCGGTTGCTCAAAACACATGACAGGAGACATAACAAAATTTACATACTTTAAAGAAAAGGAACAAGGCTTTGTTACCTATGGTGACAACAACAAAGGAAGAATTCTTGGAAAAGGGGATATAGGAAGCAAAGACACCTTGATGATCAAAGACGTGCTATATGTAGAAGGACTGAGGCATAACTTAATTAGCATCAGTCAACTGTGCGACAAAGGATTCAAGGTAACTTTTGAGAAGAATTCTTGTACTATTTTTAAGATTAATTCTTCTGAAATTGCTTTAAAAGGAGTTAGATATAACAATATTTATCTAATTGATTTAGAAAATGTATTAAATAAAAATATTACATGTTTAGTTGTTAAAGAGGAAAACCCATGGTTGTGGCACAGGCGTGCTGCTCATATACATATGCAACAACTTAACAAACTAGTATCTAGTGAACTAGTAATTGGTTTACCAAAATTAAAGTTTGTAAAAGATAAATTATGTGATGCATGTCAAAAGGGGAAACAAGTTAAAAATTCCTTTCATTCAAAAAATATTGTTTCTACTTTAAAACCTTTAGAACTCTTACATTTGGATTTATTTGGTCCTTCAAGGATAAAAAGTTTTGGTGGAAACTATTATGCTTTAGTTATTGTTGATGATTTTTCAAGATATACTTGGACTTTGTTTCTCACTCTTAAGAGTGAAGCTTTTAAAGAATTTAAGAAGTTTGCTATTTTAATACAAAATGAAAAGGATTTAAGAATAAAAGCTATTAGAAGTGACCATGGTGGTGAATTTCAAAATGAACTATTTGAAAATTTTTGTGAAGAACATGGTATTTCTCATAACTTTTCTTCGCCTAGAACTCCCCAACAGAATGGAGTAGTAGAAAGAAAGAATAGATCATTAGAGGAACTTGCTCGTACTATGTTAAATGAAAATAATGTTCCTAAACAATTTTGGGCTGATGCTGTAAGTACTGCTTGCTATGTTTTAAACAGAATGTTAATCCGACCTATTTTAAAGCGTACTCCTTATGAACTTTTTAAAAATAGAAAACCAAATGTTTCCCATTTGAAAATATTTGGTTGCAAATGCTATGTTTTAAACAATGGAAAACAGAATTTGGGAAAATTTGATTCAAAAGCTGATGAAGGAATTTTTCTTGGATATTCTTTAACTAGCAAAGCATATAGAGTCTTTAATAGAAATCTGCTTACAATAGAAGAATCCATACATGTTACTTTTGATGAAATTGTGGACCTTGAGGCAAAACCTCTTGAGTCAGAAGAATTTGATGCAGGAACAAGTAAAAATTCATCAAAGGAGACAAATGAAGAAAAGAATAATGACGATCCTCAAGATGAAGATTTAAATAAAATATGGCAACAACCTAGAGGATTATCTTTGGACAACATAATTGGCGATATCACACAAGGGGTAAGCACAAGAAGTAATACTGCAAATTATTGTATGAATGTTGCTTTTGTGTCACAGATTGAACCAAAGAACATTAAAGAAGCCCTTCAAGATGAAAAATGGTGTATCGCAATGCAAGAAGAACTCAACCAGTTTGAAAGAAATCAAGTATGGGAATTAATTCCCAGAAACGACACTCATCAAGTAATTGGAACTAAATGGGTGTTCAGAAACAAACTGGATGAAGAAGGAAACATAACCAAGAATAAAGCTAGGCTTGTCGCAAAAGGATATAGTCAAGAAGAAGGTATAGATTATGATGAGACATACGCTCCAGTTGCCAGGTTAGAGGCAATACGCCTACTTCTTGCTTATGCATCTATGATGAAATTTAAATTATTTCAAATGGATGTTAAAAGTGCTTTTCTAAACGGTTATATCAAAGAAGATGTATTTGTTGAACAACCACCTGGTTTTGAAGATTTTAAAAACCCAAATCACATCTACAAATTAAAGAAAGCACTATATGGCTTAAAACAGGCACCTAGATCTTGGTATGAACGTCTGAGCAATTTTCTAGTAGAAAATAATTTTAACAGAGGAAAAATTGATTCAACTTTATTTATTAAAAAGAATGGAAAACATTTTCTACTTGTTCAAGTATACGTAGATGACATTATTTTTGGTTCATCTAACGCATCTCTCTGCGAGAATTTTGCTAAGTCCATGCAGGGAGAATTTGAGATGTCAATGATGGGTGAACTTACCTTCTTCCTCGGACTTCAAATCAAACAAATGGAGGAAGGAACCTTTATATCTCAAACCAAGTATTGCAGGGAAATTCTTAAAAAGTTTGAGATGGACAATGCCAAAGAAGCATCAACCCCCATGGGGACATCCTGCTACTTAGACAAAGATGAGACAGGTAAAGAGGTAATCCAGACCAAATACAGAGGTATGATTGGCTCTTTATTATATCTCACTGCTAGTAGACCTGACATCATGCAAAGTGTATGTGTGTGTGCTAGATTTCAATCAAGCCCTAGGGAGTCTCATCTCACTGCTGTAAAACGTATTTTTAAATATCTTAAGGGGACAACATCCTTTGGGTTATGGTATCCTTCAGGCGCTGAACCTAGTCTTGTAGGATTTTCTGATGCTGATTATGGAGGCTGTAAAATAGATAGGAAAAGCACAAGTGGAACCTGTCACTTTTTCGGTAGCTCCTTAGTCTCTTGGCACTCTAAGAAACAAGCCTGTGTAGCCCTGTCAACCACTGAAGCTGAATATATTGCTGCGGGTAGTTGTTGTGCACAGATCTTATGGATGAAACAGCAATTAGTAGACTACGGTATTCATTTGGATCATATTCCGCTTAAGTGTGATAACACCAGTGCCATAAAACTTACCAAAAATCCCATCATGCATTCTAGAACCAAGCATATAGAAATTAGGCATCATTTTATTAGAGACCATGTCCAAAAAAGGTGATTGTGAAATGGAGTTTATAGATTCTAAGCATCAATTAGCGGACATCTTCACCAAAGCTTTGCCAAAGGATAGATTTTTTGAGCTTAGGAGAGATCTTGGAATATTAGAAATAGTAAAATAGGCATATTTGGAATTAATCTGGCATTTTTCGCTGTTTAACGCATTTAATCTGCTTGCTAATCGATTAAAAACGCTGTCTATAGATTTACGACTGGATTACATAATCGATTAAACCTTCCTTTAATCGATTAAATACGCTCCAGGAAATTTTTTAAACGTTGCTTTCGAAATTTAGCCGTTGCCAACGGCCATAAACGGCCATATTCTCCAAATCCAACCGTTGGGGCACGTTTTTAAGCCTATATATACACCATTTGGTCCCCATTCTCATTACTTGCACTAATCTTAAGCCTAATTCTTCTAATTTCTCTCTTCTTTCACCCAAATCTTTGCTTTCCTTTACTCCAATGGCTGAATCTTCAAGAAGGAGGAGAAGAAGAACCAGTGCTGTGTCGGAGAACCCTGTTCCAGCAAGAGATGCCAACATAGAAGGGTGGCTCTCTGATGAAGAGGATCAACTGTCTTTCTCGCAATTCTGGAAGGAGAGGAAGCTGATCAAGCAGAAATTCATTGATCTATCATGGTATATATCTTACAGCTTTTCCTTCCCAAATCTTATCATTGAACAAGGAGTTCAACACCTTATGGAACTCCGCGGAAGGTATTATCCGGATCTCGTTCGCACTTTCTACTACAATTTAAAGATTCGGGATGGGGTGTTCCAAACTAGAGTAAAAGGAGTAGACATTGTCTTGGACAATGATATTTGGACTAATGTTGCAAAGGTCCCTGTCTTAGAGCATTCTCAGACTATCCCAGATGACTTTGCACAATTCAACAAGATAGCGGTCTACCAGTCCTTTCTCCGCAATCCTCGTCAGCACAATGCGCGTCTTTTCCTTGCAGGTGGACTTAAGATGGAAGAACGTCTCCTGCACTACCTCATTGTCTGGATTTTGTGCCCTAGAGGATCCAACCATGCCCAATGCTCTGAAACTGATCTCATCATCATGTACAGCATACTTCAGAGTATTCCTCTAAATTGGCCTCATTTGATTAAGACCATTATGTACAAGGCCAAAAGGTTAGGTGTAGCCCCTCTTCCATATCCTCTCCTAGTTTCCCAAATCTGTGTGTACAAAGGAGTGGATATCACCAATGAAAACCATGAGACTGTCCTCCCTGGTCATAAGGTTGGAGACAATTCCCTAAGACAAATGGGTTTTATCAGACAGGGACAATTTTACATACATCCTGTGGATGCTATTGAGGGCAATGAAGATGAAGCTGAAGACATTCCAATGTCTGATCCCACAAATATTGCCGGGCCATCTCAAGTCCATGAGGAATACAGTCTAGAAAGTCTCTCTAGGCAAATGACTGAGATGACTCGCCTTCAAACTGAGATGATGAACATCCAAAACATTCGTCATGAAGAAATTTGTACTCATCTCAGAAATTTAGACACTAGGGTTTCAGGTTTAGAGGAACATCTTTTTAGTGAAAGTGATGAATTCTAGTGCTTAGTTGCTTGTTTATTTATGATTATGTGCATCCTTAATAAAAAGTGTTGTTTGTGTTAATTTTCCATATGCCTTATCTCTTTTTATTTAGGGGGAGCACGCATTTTTTTTCTTCTGATCAAAAAAAAGGGGGAGAAAACAAGCTTAAATTTATTATTTTCTATTAATCTCTCTTTTTATGAGTTGTGACTATTTCAGATTATTAAAAAGCTTTGAACTCAGAGGAATTTTTTTGATCATCATCAAAAAGGGGGAGAATGTTGGCAAAAATCACCTATGAAGTTTTGATGATGAACAGAGTTGCACAAGTCAAGACCAATTAAGGATTTATGTATTTTTATAAAGCTTTTGTAATAATCTAAGTTGATGAAGTAGTGCTCAAAAATGTATTAGGAATAATTATTGTAATTTACATTTAAATGCTGTTGAGATTCGTCAACATTCAGTTTTAATCGATTAAAACTAGTTTTAATCGATTAAAACCGAGGCTGATCCTGAAAACCCAAGTGCCACTGGAATAATCGATTAAAGTGTATAATAATCGATTAGCTAATCGATTAATCCTGAGAATAATCGATTAACACTGACCGTTGGGGTTTTCAGATTTGAAAAACTAGCCGTTGTACTCGTTTTAATCGATTAATACTTATGTTAATCGATTAAATGCGTTAAATGGCCAGTTTTCGGAGAATGGAAGAGTATTAGGTTGAGTCTATAAATTGGCTCACTCTTTATCTCAAAAAAACAACTCTTCCCTTGTGCTCTAGTACTCTGAACTCTTTTGAGAACTCTGTGAATTTGCTGAAGCTAAGGAAACTCTTGTCTGCAAAGTCCTGAAGTGGTATTGCGGTGACAGAGGAATAGCTGGATCATCCTTGGTGTGCTGAGGAAGTGTTTGGAAGAGTATCATCCTTCGTGAAGCATTCGAAGGAGGTGATCATCCTTTGTGAAGATTCAAAGGAGGTGTAAGTTCATCTCTTGTGGTTTCAAGAGAGGTGGTAATTTCTAAACTGTTACAAATTATTTTTCTGTGTGACTAATATTTGTAATTGTTTTGTGATAGTGAAAAAGGTTTATCTTGTTTGAGATAAGCGACTGGACGTAGGATCCTAGTGATCTGAACCAGGATAAAATACCTGTGCAACTTTTTCTCTTTCCCTTACTCTTTTATTTACGTTTAATTATCTGCTTAGTAAGAAATTAAGAGAAAAATATTAAAAAGGCACAATAAAAGGATATAACCAATTCACCCCCCCTCTTGGTTTGTTACCACGCTAATAATTCCGCTGCAGCGATTCTAACAACTTCGTCCAGTTCGGCCACTTCCTGCACTTCCTCCAGTTCCTCCATTTCGTCCACTTCGTCCAATTCGTCAACTGCGTCCACTTCGTCCACTTCGTCAACTCCGTCCACTTCGTCCACTTTGTCCACTTCCTCCACTTCGTCCACTTTGTCCAGTTCCTCAACTTCCTCCACTTCGTCCACTCCGTGCACTTCATCCACTTCCTTCACTTCCTCCACTTCCTCCACCTCGTCGACTTCTTCGACATCTACTTCTTCTTCTTCTTCGTCTGCACCATCATCATGATCTTCTTCTTCATCTTCTTCTTCTTCTTCTTCTCCTTCGTCCACATCGACCACTTCGTCCAAATCGTCCAATTCTTCCAGTTCGTCCACTAAGTCCAATTCGTCCACTCCGTCCACTTGGTCAACTTTGTCCACTTCGTCCACTTGGTCAACTTCGTCCACTTCATGAACTTCGTCCACTTCGCCCACTTCCTCCACTTCCTTTACTTCCTCCACTTCCTTCACTTCCTCCACTTTGAACACTTCGTCCAATTCGTCCAGCTCGTCCACTTCTTCCTCTTCCTCCACTTCAACACTTCTTTGATTTCGTCCACTTCGTCAACTTCCTCCACTTCGTCCACGTCGTCCACTGCGTCTACTTCGTCACCTCGTCCACTTCGTCCAGCTCGTCCACATCGTCCACTTTTTCCACTTCGACTTCTTTTTCTTCTTCTTCTTCTTCTTCTTCTTCTTCTTCTTCTACTACTACTACTACTACTACTACTACTTCTTCTTCTTTTTCCTCTTCTTCTTCTTCTTCTTCTTCTCCTTCGTCCACTTCGACCAGTTCAGCCACTTCGACCAGTTCCTCCACTTCGTCCATTAAGTCCACGTCGTCCACTTCGACAACTTCGTGAACTTCGTCCACTTGGTCAACTTCGTCCAATTCGTCCAGTTCGTCCACTTTGCCCCTTCGTCCACTTCGCCCTCTAAGTCCACTTCCTCCACATCGTCCACTTCCTCCACTTTCTGCACTTCCTCCACTTCGTCCATTGCGTCCACTTCGTCCACTTCATCCACTTCGTCGACTTCCTCCACTTCCTCCACTTTCTCTGCCTCCTCCACTTCGTCCACTTCGTCCACTTCTACCACTTCATTAATTTTGTCCACTTCGTCCACTTCGTTCATTTCCTCTACTTCGACCATTTCGTCCAGTTCGTCCACTTCCTCCACTTCCTCCACATCCTCCACTTCCTCCACTTGGACCACTTCGTCCAATTCATCCAGTTCATCCACTTTGTCAATTGCGTCCACTTCGTCCACTTCGTCAGTTGCATCCACTTCATCCACTTTGTCCACTTCTTCCATTTCGTCCACTTCGAAACCTTCGTCCACTTCCTCCACGTCATCCACTTCATCCATGTGGTCCACGTCGTCCACTTCCTCCACTTCCTTCGCTCTGTCCACTTCGTCCAATTCGTTCGCTTCGTCCACTTCGTCCATTCCGTCCTCTTCGTCCACTTCGTCCACTTCCTCCACTTCCTCTACTTCCTCCACTTCATCCATTTCATCCACTTCCTCCACTTCCTCTACTTCGTCCACTAAGTTCACTTCGTCCACTTCTACCACTTTGTCAATTTCGTCTATTCCGTCCACTTCGTCCACTTTGTCAACTGCGTCCACTTCGATCACTAAGTTCACTTCTACCACTTCGTCCATTCTGTCCACTTTGTCCACTTCCACCAGTTCCTCCACTTCCTCTAGTTCCTCGACTTCATCCACTTCCTCCACTTCATCCACTTCTACCACTTCGTTAATTTCGTCCACTTCGGCCACTTCAACCACTTCGTCAACTTCGTCCAATTTTGTCAACTTCGTCTACTTCGTCCACTTCAACCACTACGTCCAATTCGTACAGTTCGTCCACTTCCTCCACTTCGTCCACTACCTCCACTTCCTCCACTTCGTCCACTTGGACCACTTCGTCCAATTCGTCTAGTTCGTCCACTTCGTCACTTTCCTCCACTTCCTCCACTTCGTCAGCTTCCTCCACTTCCTCCACTTCCTCCACTTCATCTCCTTCTTCCCTTTCTTCCCCTTCTTCGTCTTCTTCTTCTCCTTCTCCTTCTTCTTCTTCTTCTTCTACTTCATCTTCATCATCATCATCATCATCGTCGTCGTCATCATCGTCGTCATCATCAACATCATCATCATCATCATCATCATCATCTTCTACTTCTTCTTTTGCTTCTTCTCCTTCATCCACTTCGACCACTTCGTCAACTTCGTCAACTTTGTCCACTTTGTCCCCTTCGTCCACTTCGTCTAACTCGTCTACTTCCTCCGCTTCGTGCACTACCTCCACTTACTCCACTTCCTCCACTTTCTCCACTTCCTCCACTTCGTCCCCTTTGTCCACTTCGTCCCCTTTGTCCACTTCGTCCAATTCATCCACTTCGTCCACTTCTCCCACTTCTTTCACTTCTACTTCTTCTTCTTCTCC